>OX388259.1:13879581-14479581 GCA_947579855.1 Anticlea derivata | reverse complement strand
AACATCCTCAAAAACTTTTATAATATTAGTAGGATTCTTTGAATGTTATTGATGGTGATTTTTAAGTCACTGTCAATGTTTGAGCAGCCTCAAGCCGTGTTTAACCTAAAAACACACTACATAATCCAACCACTAACAGTTATGACAGTAATTGGGTGTACCTATTTAAATTTAATTGCAATGATTTAACTATTTAAATAAATCATTTTGTAATTTGGTTTAATAACTACAAATATATCTAGCTATCTTAACCAAGGCTTACAGAGGTTCAACAGGACAGACAGAATAGAAGTAATTCTTCAGTAAGGCGTTGTTCAAACGGCGGGCTATTATGTCTTCTAATATATGTTTAAAATGTATTTCTTAATGATCCTTACGTCTACTGGTGAAAGCTAAGTTTGAGTTCGACATTATATAGCTCAACGATACCCCTAAGAGTCAAACTCAAAATTAACTTTATACGGTAGATGTAAGGATCATTTTGAAATAACAGATGACTTATCGCGCGCCTTTCGAACACAGCATATTAATTAGGAAGTAAATATAATCATATTAATATTGTTTAAAAACATTCTACGAAGCCAGTAATTGATATCTCGGCTTTAACGATGACAATAAATCACGCAGGCGTCGCCATGACGGACAGACCGACATACCGTCCGTGATTAATATGCTTAAAACTAGTTGTAATTATTATTTGTACTGTGGCGGGGGCTATAACGTTATTTTTAACTGCAGATTGGCCGGTAGTAACTGAACTTCTAGTTAGCTATGTGAATTGCTATGCACCGTGGAATCTGAAGCAGTTGTTTTATTTCTAAATAACGTAGGCGCCTTGATTTGTACTAGGTACTTGCATGTAGACAAAACTAGAGGCTCGAGAAGTGTTCGCTCACTTATCTCTGGGTAGTGAACCGTTTTTATTGTATCGCGAAAAGGGCGCATCATCATCATCATCATTTCAGCCGTACGACGTCCACTGCTGAACATGGCCTCCCCCACAGACAGAGCAAATTCCTTATCATGTGGGGGGATTTGCACATACTCACCACGCTGGGCATGCGGGTTGGCGAGCGCAGTTAGAGCTATCGTTATTAAAGGGAGGGACGCTGCTGCCCATCCCCTAGCTTTTTTCTATTAGTCGCCTGTTACGACATCCGCGGATAGTTAGATATGAAGGGGCCTATTCTTCAGCCGGGGCCACCACGGCGGGCACACACCACAAAGGGCGCATATAAAACAAATAATCTAATAATCTGATTCTTTCACCGACGGTCATAGGCCCTTTTCAGGGCCACCATACCTCAACCTGGTCACCGACCTAATACGGGATGACCAAGAAAGAATCAGTGACACGACAAGAAGAAGAAGATCTATTCTCTTTTCACGGTTGAAAAGTGGGACCTCACGGACCTTGCAGACTAGGACCTCTGAGAGCGTGCGGCGCATTAGCGAATGCAGACGCTACCATAGACCATCAAGGACCATTGGGAGGAGGTAGGGCAAAGCGAGATTTTCTCGCTTAAATTGGAGCAGCCCGCCGGGAAGTACATCCGCCTTACAGAAGATCGCAGCCAAATAGCATTATTTTGTTTCAAATAGTGTTGTGTTCCTGCGGCGAGTAAGGTTGCCAGAGCTCTTTAGGGGGGAGGGGTACGGTAGGCAACGCATTAGCAATGCTCCATGTATTGCTTATGTAAATAGGCGACGGTAACCACTTAACATCAGGGAGGCCGTAGGGCTGTTAAAATAAAATAAAAAACAATCATTTGATCTCTGATCTACATCATGGATACAGATCGAACACGGCTCACACAAAGCTTGTAGGCATAAACTCAGCACATTAAATCGGTTCAAATTGTGATAATCTTTTTTGTATTAAAACCGCGGACAAGCCAGATCCGTACTAAATATCGGATTAATTAACGATTAGCCGTGTTCCGTTATTGGTACGATTAGCGTTGTTTCATTATTGGAACAGTTTTCAATTAGGTTCGGGAGATTAATTTAGCTTATTTCAACGTTGGGGAGTAGGCATTATACCTGTTTCATCGTTATCTCATAAATATAAGTATCATTGTCTGATCAATAGGTTCACCTTAATTGCAAATAAATAACATGTTTTTCTTTCTTCATAGACAACTGCTATTAGCAACCAAAATAAAGCAGAAACAGAGCTCTTTTAAGACCAGAAAGGCTCTGTGCAGAGTCCGTTCGGGGAAGTGCTGATACCTTATTTATAAATTCTGCTATCAAGCGGTGTTTTGGTGAAGGGTGAGATTTACGGTAAAACTACAGGCACAAGAGACAACAACGTATGTCTCAGTCAGGGGTCGGCAACGCGTGCGTGATGCCTCTGCTTATTGCAAGCATCCATAGGCTACGGTAATCTTACAAACTAGTGGGCCGTATGCTTGAGTGCCACCTTAGTATAATATTAAAAAACTGTAATAAACAATTTCCAACAATATATTTAATTAATTAGAGATTTTAAATTATTTAACCCTGTGCATATCACTTGGGATCGTCATTTCAAACCCTACCCTACCTTTACCTATAGAAACAATATCTAGGTTCTTGATTAAGTACATAAGTGGAATTTGTAATAAACATGCTATATAACATGAAATGAGGAAGTCCGTAGAAGCACCAAGGTCACCGACATCAGAATTAGGAAGTTGAAGTGGCAGTGGGCAGAACCGACAACCATTCGGGAGTAAAGATTCTCGGAGGGCGACCACGAACCGGGCGACACAGTGTTGGAAGGGAAGTCGGTGGATGGAGAAGGCTCAAGGCCATTTGTCATGGAACTTTTTGGGGGAGGCCTATGTCCAGCAGTGGACTTCTGGGGGCTGATGATGATGATGTTATATACGCATGCTATAGGAATAGCGGAAGCAATGCTCATCATAAAATGTGTTACTTTACAAACAAGGCCATTAAGTCTAGAATATCCCTGACAAATGCTCAGCTTAACCCTAAATAGCTCGCTCTCAACCCTAAATACCGTTAACGAGCTGCTGTACATTCTCCATGCGCAAGCGCAGTATAATTGCTTTATAAATAAACCGGGAGGGCATGACGCACCGTGAAAAGAGTTAAGGAAGATTGGACTCTATATCTGTGTCAAATCCAATTTGAAGTTTAGATAGATAGATCGATTAGATATTGTTCCGTAACTAGTGTCCTATCCATGAAAGATTATTCTATCCACAAGAATGGAAAAAAAATAGCGAAAACAACAATCTTTTTAATATTTTATTTACTTTTTTTCCCCGAGTCTTTTTTTAATAATCTGTTTTCAGATTGCTACTGGAACAGCTGAAAATATGAGTTAAAAATGATTTTTCATCATCAAAGCAGCTTTTGAATAGTGTTTTTTCAACAAAACCGTCGAATTTGCAAATTCTTAGAACAAACGTTATTGCCAATTGGGTGTGTAAGACGCGCCTTTTTGGAGTGTTCATATTATAAAACCCCTTATGTAGCCGTGGCTAAATAAATAAAATGTATTCTTCTTCAACTTCCCTTAGAATACATTACGAAAATTTATATGAAAAGTTATCATGCTAGTTAACTTTATAACTAAGGGTAGGCAGCTGTAACGTTATGATTCCAATCCCCTCCGACAACTCTACATTGTACAAATAGAGCTTTATGCACAATGTACGACAATCCTATAATTAGCATGAACGCTTAACGCTTATTACAACGGCTTAAGGTCGACGATCCGCCGGCAACATGGAACAATAACTACGGCTTAATGAGGACAATCAAAACTTAAGCATCCGGTATTGCTTATTGTTCACATAAAGCTGCTCTTACACGGGCAATTCAATTGCTCCATTAAAGGAACACCGTTACATTGAAACGTCATGGCTACACCCAGCAAGCTACGGTAACCCTGGCATTACCGTAGCTTGGAGATTAAAAAAAAATAATGCTTTAAATTTCAAAATCTGATAATAATCATGGATACTAGCTTCCGCCCTCAGCCTCGCTCGGGTGGTACCTGTGAAGATAAAAATTTGTCTATCTGCTATTCCAGACTTTATATGCTATTCAAGGAAAGACCTCTATTTATTCTAAGTTTCAACGAAAGCGGTTGAGCCGTTACGGCGTGATTGAACAACAACCATCCAAAAAATAAATCTAAACTCACAAACTTTCGCATTTATAATATTAGTAGAATAGTAGTATGGTTGGTGGAGATTCTACAGGACGGGTAGAGAGAGAGTGCAGAGTTGTTATTTACAGCAATATAATATTTACAATAAGTACAAGGTATTTACAGAGAATAATAGATTTTAGCAAACATGATGAAGCACACGACCAGAGTAGTAGAAGTAAAAGTAAAAGTAGTCTGACAGACCGTCGTCCGTCCGAATCAACAATTCGTTCTATTCTTCGTCGCTATGCCAACTGAGAGGTATTTAAATTTGGCGGCGACGGAGTGATAGTGGTGGCGTAGCTCGCCACATATTCCCCCTGGCCAGACCGTGACTACGGTCGATAGAAGTCGGGAAAGTGAACTCTCCTGCCGCTCCGAGTTCTCTTCTCTTCAGAAGCTGTAGTAGTAGGAGGAACTGCAGGCTTCGGTGTCGGTGGACTTAGTGAGGTAGGATCTGTGGTCGTCTGTGGTTTTAGTAGATGTGCTTCTTTCGACATGTACGCTGGTTTCAACCTGTCGACACTGACGTTGACTATCTTGCCATTGACGTGAAGGGTGAAGAACTTAGGTTGCCTTTCAATAACCTTGTAAGGTCCAGCGTAAGGTGGTTCGAGTGAGCGACGCACGTGATCTCGACGTAGGAATACATGAGATGAGTTGTTCAGATCACGCGGGTAGTAGAAGGGTGACGTAGAGTGCCACAGTAGGATTACTCGAGATTGCTTTATTTTGGCACCAATCCATTGCGCTGTCGCCGGGCTATAATTGTTGCAAAAGTCGCTCGTTTATGAGCATCTTTATTTAGTGAGCGGAGCGGAAATATTCAGGCGAAGAAAGCGGTGCGAGTGGAATTTCAGGTCCTTGTTGTCAAATCATTCTCTTATCAGGTATCACAGATAATCGCTTTTTTTTTATGTTATACGGAGGCAAACAGTCATACGGCCCTCTTGATGGTCAGTGGTTACCGTCGCCTATTGACATCAGCAACACCTGGAGTTGCCTGCCAATCCCCTACCCCCCTAAAGAGCTCTCGCTCATATGTTATTAGTTTCAGGGACTGATAATAGTGCAAGAACCAATTTGGCGAAGGTATTCAGCCTTTTTATTTATTTATTTATTAAGTCATTTATTTCAGGCAACACAGCAAAGTACATATACAAATACAGGGCCCATAGATATATATACCTTAAAACTAAAATACATATAATATTCACACAATATTAATACATATTTTATGCGCATAAGAGGACTGAACTGCAAAATGCCAACTGACTTGAACCGGGCAATCTTGTAAAAGGCAATAAACCCAGAAGCGGCACATCCAGCCAGCAAAATGCAGGAATTTGTCACCGCGGCTCAGCGTTTTAAAGTAGCCTCTGTGCCGCGTATCCTGCAACATCCTCATTATTTACCTCAGAACAGCTGCCGGAGAACAGCAGCTGCATGTAAATTTTCTGTTTAAAAAAATATATTTTAAACAGAAAGAAAATTAAAACTAATCAAAGTCAAAGTCAAGTGCAAATGCCAAATAAAAAAAACTACAAAATTTATAAATAGACATAATAAATAAATAAATATTCCGGACATTATCACATACGGTCAATTGATCCCAAGCTAGGCATAGCATGTACTCTGGGTACCAGGGACTGGTATACATAATAGATATAGGTATATTTAACACCCAAACACAGAACAAACATCCGTGTTAATCACCTAAATGTTTTTCAAATGTTTGGAATGAAGTGAACTAGCCATTTTAATACCCTATATATAAAGCACACAAACACACGAAAAGTGTTTTATTCATTCGTTTTGCGCATTCCTGCGTCGTAAAACGGAATGTATGCGCACGTCTTTAAAAATTATCTCGCGTGCGCAAAACTCCGCTAACTGCCAACAAAACAACAGAATAATACGGCTATATATTTAACTGCGGTTATATCTCACAGCATAGTTAAAATACCGCGGTGTTATGGTCAACAAAGTTTATTATTTTATTTTTATGGATAGCTCATTATAAAGCTCGGCTATGCAGTGGCATGTGGCATCATTATTTAGAGTCGGTACCTAAAGTACTACCGGCAGGTCTAGGCAAAAGTGATGTTAGACGTTTAGCTGCGCCAAAACTATTTATTAACCCTTAATTTGATTTTTTAGTTTCGTCCAGAATACGGAACATAGTTTTCAAAAGCCAAACTGCTAACTTCAGGTTTAAAAACGACTACTACCGTATTGTTTCACATTTCCATATCACTAACCATTAGACATTTTGAAAACCCACATTCCTATCAAAACCCGCTAAACCGATTCTTTTCAGAAATATGTCGCAGAAATTATAATAACTTAAAATTAATTTCAGACGACTGTTAAATAATTTCCAAAGTTTTAATTCAAACGTGATTTGGAAATTTGTTGATTGTTCTAAATTATGAGAAGCCCGATAAAAACAGGCAAAAGTTAATTTGTTTCGACGTCAAACTTTTCTATTAGCATTTTATTTTAGCCAATTGCTTTGTTTAAGATTTACCGTCGGCTTTAATTTTTCGTAGAAATTATATTTTTAGGCTTAGGGAGGGGGAGGAGGTTCTACTTTCCCTACCCTAAATAATGACAAATATCTCCCAGATAGCTCAACATTTATAATTCTAGCGTAGGTATTGTTTTCAGTCATTATAAATAATAGAGATTATAATTAGATTATTTTTCTTTTGAGCCTCACCTAGTTCGATCGGCACCACACTGAAGCTCTACATTCCATTTTGTCAAAAAGGATCTTTCATGTTTGTTGCCTGATTCTTCTAGGCTTGATCGCGAGGAACAGGCGTAGCTTCACCTAGTTTCTAAGACGTTTCAAAGTGAGCCTAGTCATTTTATTGAAATAAATGCCTTTTGACTTTGACTTTGAATCATTAAAATTTATAAATACAAAAATAGCTATGCGAGGCCGCGGACGAAAGCTAGTTTAAAATAGATTCCTAAACTAGATGAATCCACGGCCAGGAAGCATTCCATAGGGAGTCTGGGCTGTAGTGGATGCAAGAGGCAGGGCGGGCTTCGTAATATATTGTATGTTGTATAAAAAGGCCTCTGTCGGTCGGATCGCCCCAATGAATACTATATGAGTGCGGCGCAGCCTTCGGGTACCTGTAATGAACCAGGCGGGCGTGTGAACACTAACACCTTTGTGTCGTGAATGATGATGCTTTGAAATGAAGTCAAAATGAGTTTTTACGTTAGAACGCATCGATTTTGTATTCGAAACGGCGACCTCGGTGGCGTAGCGGGCTCAATTCCCATCATCATTTCAGCCGTACGACGTTCACTGCTGAACATGGCCTTCCCCACAGACAGAGCAAATTCCTTATCATGTGGGGGTGTTTTGCCCATACTCACCACGCTGGGCATGCGGGTTGGCAAGCGCAGTTAGAGCTATCGTTGTTAAAATGAGGGACGCTGCTGCCCATCCCCTAGCTTTTTTCCCTTTGTCGCCTCTTACGACATCCGCGGATAGAGATATGGAGGGGCCTATTCTTAAGCCGGGGCCACCACGGTCTCAATTCCCGCTGCGGGACAAATAAAATATGTAAACAGACTAAACGGAATGGCAGGACTGGACAAACTTGTGAGTTCCCGTGGGGCTATGGGACCCTGAAAGCGTAAAGCGAAGTCGTCATCAAATATTTATCCGCGCTCAAAGAGCTATAGAATATTGAAATTCCATCTTACGTGGTACCTACTACTATGTATCTTTTGTCTGCTCGGTCAATGTGTCTCCATGTAACTATAAGGAGAATACAAGTTTCATAATACTTAACCATGAACTCTACAAAAGCACTGTACCATTGCGAACCTTATTCAAAAAGGACATCATTATAACTTTTATAGAGAATTCCGAACGATTAGTAGGGTAAAAAAATACACTTTATGTTACTAAATACTATTTTATACCTATTATAGTCAACTCATGCACTTTGTTCTCTTCAGAACTTAAAAATATCAAGCCTCTTAATAAAGTAAATTCACATTTTGAATACACTTTTTTTTATCTAAAAGGTATTATTACATTTGAAAATAAATTCCAAATGTAATAAAAACTCCATCTTTACGTAAAATGCAAAATAATATTGTGTAAAGTTTCAACGCGACACGACGACGACGCGGTGAATGAAATAGAAGCCTTTACACAAGTGATTATGTGAATACTAATATGAGAATGGAATTTTAATAGGATTTGAAAGTCTTCGTTTTGGTGGATAATGAAAAGTACATATTCTACATTACGTCGAAGGTATAATGTTTCATTTAGGGGGTGAGAAACCCCATTATTTTTAGTTGAGTGTATTTTCTCTCAGCCTGGCATCAAACTGGCATTGTTTTTGGAGAGAGATTTTCGCCTCAAAAAAAAAAGCGAGATAGTCAGTTAAATCGTATATGCACAATATAATCGCACATCGATGATTGTGCATATACGATATGAACACTTAGTATTGCCACAGAGTAGCTTAAGTAAATGGGTATTTACAGTATGTAGGTACAGCAATTAAATAGTATCATAAAGTTTGCTCTGTTTACACTTACGTATCCTACTAATGTTATAAATGCGAAAGTTAGTGAGGATGTTTGGATAATTAGATGTTTGTGGTTCAATCACGCCCAAACGGCCGAACGGATTTGGTTGTAATTTGGCACAGAGATAGATTACAGTCTGGAATAGCTTCCAGACTGTAATCTATCTCTAATATATCTAATAATAATCTATATGCTAATATAGGCTACTTTTTACCTTCACCAAGCGAGCGAAGCCGTGGGTGGAAGCTAGTGTTATGAAAGTATTCGCTAGGCGCGGCGGCCGTGCGTGTTTGGTCACAACTTCTAAAGAGTCTAGAGGTAAAAGTTTTATCGTTATGAATTACTTATAATTCATCATTTCGTCCCGCTGAATATTGACCAAAATTACTTCAAAACTTGTGACAGTTCCATTTTCATCTTGCGAATGGACACGAACTAAATTCACCAATAATTGATGACTTTGGCCAAAAAGTATAAGTTTTGGTTAAAAGTACCTAAATTTAAAAAGTTTTTCTGTGATAACCCACGAGTGTTTGATTAAGGTTAAAAATCCAGTTCAGTAAGCAGTAAAATGTACCCGCATTAACCTATTTTGGGATACCGCAAAAACTTCAAACACAAAAACGGTAACATAAACAATGGTGTGTCTGTATAAATGTTTATGTTGAGAGGAAGCGGATGTGTGAGGGGTGTTGTCGAGACTGTGGTGATAGGCATCATCACAGATGTACTATGGATGATAAACAAATTATAGCAAGCTCTTAATAGATTAACTAATAACCTCTAAGCTCTTTAACTGATATCCATGTTAGTAACATAAATATTTATATAGATCTTTGTCCGTCTTGAAAATTGATAGCAGATACAAGTACATTATGAAATATCAGTGCAACTTATTTGTACAATCCAAAAGGCTACATATTTATTTCAAATAAAATAAAATTCAGTTTCTTTGAAAATGAAATTTTACGTTTCATTCGAGGAAAATTGCTTTTCTCAGTACAAGAGAGCGTAAAGGAGATTGGAAAGGTCATTTTCAATAGCGGCGGCCTAAAACATGCGTTTTCATTATCATCCAATGTTTTCCAAATCGTTCCCGCAATTTGGAAGAAAGGTTGCAAAACAAAAAAAAACATCGGGAGTGGTAAATTATTGACTCGTAATCTACGCGAAGCTAAACAATTTTTACATCTACAGGACACTTGTTTTTCAGCCTTCAAGGCAGTCATAGACGATTTGTAACCGTCTACCCCCACGCAGTGGCAGACGACCTATCGACTAACCTATCAACTACTGAACCAGTGTGATGACTGATGACAGAATTCATTCAAAACATTTTCACGGAAAATTCTTAGAGCCTTTTCAGACTAGAGTTTTATACGAGCGTTTTAGCTCGTTTTTCGAAAAGCGTGTAGGCGCGTCTTTTACAACACGCGCAACTCGTACAAGTCCAGTGCGAGACGTCTCCCCACGCGCCCACTTCACCACTTTGTGTCATGTCTGACACTCGCCACCACCCTGGTTCGAGCGTACACGCCGGAATAAGCCCGTGTACGCGCGTTCGGCTTTTTGAAGCGCGCGTGTAAACGCGTATGCTCAAAAGACCGTATACTCGCATAAAAACGCTAGTTTGAAAGCGCTCTTAGCATCGGAGGGCCGAGATTTGGTGGCGGTGCAGAGTGCCTAATTATGGCCCGGAGCGGAGAACGGGGGAGGAGGCGGTAATGTGTGTACCAAGACGCCTCTCGTGACCTGTTTGTGAATATTACTGACGCGCGGCCAACTGTACAGCCAGGAGGCTTTGTTAAACATTTGGAGAGATACTTTACTAAGAGAGTAATAATGGAGTGTGGGTGGTTGTGATGAATAGTTTGGTTCTGGGTTCGAATTTCGGAATGCACCAAGAGATGTTTTATTCTTACAATCTCAAACGGCAAAATAAAAGATTGTCAGAAAACAGGCATGTCATATGTATGGTATTTGATACTTTCAAAGACTATAAATAACCTTGAAGTTGAATTTACTTTCACGAAAAATCGGCAAGCAAAACACAGATTGACCATTCGTGATCGATTCGTTTGCAAAATGTATGGACCGACGAGTGAAACCGTCCGTCGATCACCAACTTAATATGTACATGGAGAGATCTCTCAACGTGAGGGTGGAGGGTATTTGTTTTACAAAACGAGACGAGTTCTCACCGCGAAATTCAATTTGGCTGCCAATATCAAGTAACCGCTGAAGAGGTATGTAAAAAACCCAACACTTAGGGTCAGCCCTCACGTAGACGCAACTTGGCGCGCACTTTTTTAGATAGCAATACATTATAGAATTATTTGCATGTAGCAAAAATTTGTGTTGACTTAAAGGTTAATACGTGCGGTGCGCAGCTTGGCGCAGCGCGGGCTCACGTGGCCTCTTCAAGAAACTTGACGTCGTCGCGTCGTTGGTCGCTTCGCGTCTCAGTGTGAACTGACCTTTAGGTATTCATTCTTTCAAGGATTTTGCCAATATTTTATATACACCAACTCCAGTTTTTGTTAAAGGCACACTTTGATCTAAAACTTCTAAGGTATCCTTGTCATAGGAGCCTTAATTTGACTAGACATATTGCTCACCGTTTGAACTCGGCTTCAGACAGGTCAATTATTAGTCATCAAGTTATTAGTGCACGAAGTAAAAGTATTTAAAGCGGTTGATTGATATTGAATATTTATGGAATGAGTAGTCCCCGCCATGACTTTGAATTTATTCATCATTGGCTTTAGGCCGTGATTCCCGAGGGTCACTGAATAATTGTAACATGGATTACTAAAAAAAACATCATCATCATCATCATCATCACTGCAACTGCTAGACATAGGCCTCCCCCAAAGAGTTCCATGACGAACAGTCTTGAGCCTTCTCCATCCACCGACTTCCCGCAATTTTCGTTTCAAAATCCCCTTTCATCTTATTTTTTTATTCCAAGGGGAAAATGATTCCAAAACTTTCAAAGTCCTCTTAGAAGAGCATAATGGGACTAACTCGTTGTTCGTTATGTACCTCCTATATAGTATGTAAGTAACTATTCACATTTCAAATAAATGAATGAATAAATTAAATGTATAAAAGCTCTCAAGATAGAGCTTGGAAACTTCTCGGCTTGTTTTAGTGAAATAAACATGTTCGCCGAAAAATGACAGACTTGCTTTATTCACAAAATTATTCAGAAAATAAAATTCAAAGTTGCTTCACAAAAAATAGAATAGGTACAAAGCTCTCAAGTCCTAATACTCTCAAATAAACAAATCTCCATTAGAATTTTGTGCGCGTCGCAACAATCGATTACGCTTTATCTTCGTTCATTGTTCAGCTTAGGTGACAAAAACAATAGAAAGATTTTTAATTTCCTGCCGGTCCTCGTAAAATATTATTTTAATCCAGCATAGCAATGCTGAATATTCAATGAATGCGGCGGCCATATTTTTTTTGCGAGTTTTTATGCAAAACACAGGGCCGGCCTGACCGGCGCAATGTTACCGGCGATTTCACTAGCTTTTCATTTAACTTGTGTTGTGTGCAAGCTCAAAGTCGCGCAACGTGCTATGGAGAGAGCTATGCTCGGAGTTTTTTTTTTTTTTTTTTTTTTTTATACTACTGAGGTGGCCAACAGGCATACGGCCCACCTGTTGGTAAGCGGTTACCGTAGCATATGAGCGCTTGCAATACCAGAGGCATCACGCACGCGTTGCCGACCCCGAACCCCCCTCCCCCTAAAGAGCTCTGGCAACCTTACTCACCGCAGGAACACAACACTATTTGAAAACAAATAATGTTATTTGGCTGCGATCTTCTGTAAGGCGGAGGTACCTCCCCAGGCGGGCTGCTCCAATTCAGAACGAGAAAATCTCGCTGTGCCCTTCCTCCTCTAAAAAACCTAACCTAAACTACGTGATAAGATCCGAAATGAGGAAATCCGTAGAAGAACGAAGGTCACCGACATAGCTCTCAGAATTAGCAAGTTGAAGTGGCAGTGGGCAGGCCATATAGCTCGCAGAACCGATAACCGTTGGGGAGTAAAGGTTCTCGAATGGCGACCACGAACCGGGCGACGCAGTGTTGGAAGGCCCCCCACCCGATGGACCGATGACATTGTAAAGGTTGCGGGAAGTCGGTGGATGGAAAGGGCTCAAGACCGTTCGTCGTGGAACTCTTTGGGGGAGGCCTATGTCCAGCAGTGGACTTCTACGGGTTGTTGATGATGATGATGATGATGTGTGCATGTTTGTTTGTATGTATTTATGGTAGGTACGAATCTTGTTATGCTTGCTAACCAATTCAATTAAACTCCTTGTGTCAGATTGTGATCTTTAATGATATGGCGATGAGAGGGCAGCTGACGATGACGGTTAAATGTAGAGTGGTAAATTTTTCATCTTTCGCTTCTTCCTCATAATATTGTTTGCTAGTTTAAGAATAGGTATTATTATTAATAAACAAAATTCCTATTTCATCAATCTGCCTCGGCACGGGCCGCGCCGGTACAGGGCGGGCTCACTCGGCCGTGAGCCCTCACTCGGCTCATTTCCCCCCGCGCCGCGTTCACAGAGCTCACTGACCACCGCCGCTCACTAGCTCACTGCGCTCTGAGCATTGCCGTCAAGCATTACCCACTCAATAATAATAATAGCAGGATTTCGATTGAAACAAAGCCTCAATCATGTTTTTGTTTTGTATAAACGCTTTACGATCAGTTCCATGAAAACGAATAAGCAAATTCATGTTTTTAATAATTGTTTTTGTAAATGGTTTTCAACTTGAATCAAACGTTTTGACACTTTTTATTGCAACATTATTTTCAGCAGATGCAGATTACATTCGCGCTGTACATTTTACAACTTCAATAAATATTTTGTTGCGTTAGGCAGGTACTTGCAGGTTTATTAAAGACAAAGCATCCTTATAGGTCACGTCCTTCAAATTACGCAAGTTGGGTACAAACTTTGTAACTGACAAATCGCAAGACGCACACCAATTTACTGTTAAGGTTATCGACGCAATAACTCGAGTTGGGATTCTTTACAAAAAGTTAAATCAAAAACGTGAGGAGGCGACAAACAAGAAGTGATGGGGGACGGGGATGGGGGGGGGTGTGGAGAGTAGAAAAAGTGTCCGTGGAAGGATTTATGGCCTCCGCAGCGTGAGGCGCTCTGCGTGCCAACATCTGGGGGTCAGCGCGGGACCGCGGCGGCGGCGTCGGGTTACTGTAGCTCTTCACTCAATACTATGAACAAACTTGAATTGTAATTAAGATTTTCTTCAGTAATTTTTGACTTTTGTCAATAAGGTAGGTAGGAGGTAGGGCACAGCGAGATTTCTCGTTCTGAATTGGAGCAGCCCGCCTGGGGAGGTACCTCCACCTTACAGAAGATCGCAGCCAAATAACATTATTTGTTTCAAATAGTGTTGTGTTCCTCCGATGAGTAAGGTTGCCAGAGTTCTTTAGGGGGGGAGGGGGTTCGGGGTCGGCAACGCGTGCGTGATGCCTCTGGTATTGCAAGCGCTCATAGGCTACGGTAACCGCTTACCAACAGGTGGGCCGTATGCTTGTTTGCCATCTCAGTAGTATAAAAAAAAAAAAAGGTTTTCGTAATTGATGATGTTATCTGTTTTTGTAAAATAGCCAGGTTTAAAGTTTTTTTTATGGCAAAATTCAGTTTGAAAAATAAATTTCGTTTATTTTAAATTTATTTTTATACAGGATGAGAACTACGAATATATTGAACAACCCTGTTCAATATTATTATTCACATTCTCCTACAAATATCCTAGGCCACGTAGGCGCGGCATCTCGTAGCAATAAAGCCTACGCGTGTGCTACGACTTGCTACGGCGCTACGTGGTTACCTCTACGTGAATCCTGTTACAAAGGTATTCCTTTAACCTTTTTTTTGAAACCTTCGGTGTTTTTAATAAATATATTATATATTTGCTGATAACATTAACAAAAAACTTATTAAACGTAAGATTTACTGTGAATTCCGTGAAATAGCCAGCCTGACGCTTCGTTGGTGAACTTTTGCCATATACTTTTTTGCTTCCTGTCTATGCTGATTTCCTCACGATGTTTTCCTTCACCTTTTAAGGGCACTAGTAACCTATTGCGCACATCTTGAATGTAATAAAGATAGCAGTTAGAAAAATGCGCTGCTTCTATATTCGCCGCCTGATTATCACACACGTAGATTTTCTTACTAGAGCTAAAATGTTTAAAAAGGTTTAAATAGAGCCTATATTATCTCCTCTATATAATAAGTTTAAATGCCTTTCATAAGTTATGTGTGACAAAAGCAGATCATTTTAAAATAAATTTTAGGTGACACATTATTTTGCTTGCCATTTTTGACACGTGTCTATTCTGCAGACTAGCCGCTGCCTGTCGGTTTGCTCGCGCAGAAGGGAGTCCCCGGCGGCGCTGCCCAATCCACTCCGCTCAATTATGCATAGCACACACTTGCGAGACGTAACCTCGTTACGGGCCGGGCTTGCGGGAACAAAAGTGTTAAATCTGATAATCCGAGTCGAAATAATTTGATTATTTTTCCTATTTAGGACCAATTCGTCTTGTCGTGACACTGATTTTTTCTCGGTCATCCTGAATTACCTAGGTCAGTAACCAGGTTGAGGTATGATATAATTCTTACTTTTAATTTAGAGCTAGGATGTCGAATACAGGGTCAATTTAATGTTTTCATTTCATGATGTTAGTCGATACTGTTTTTCTTTAGGATTTAAAGACTGACTCTTTTCATCTCTATACAATATTTTATATGAAGCCGTGTCCAAATGGAGTGGGACATGTCATCTAAAATTTATTTGAAAATGATCCTAACGTCTTTTGAAGTAGGGATCTTTTCGAAACGAATTTTATGACATATCGCATATCCTTTGAAAACGGCACGATTGTGTTGGGATCTGAGTTTGTGACGAACTACTAGTAATAACCTGGCCTCATAGCTCAGTTGGTAGTAACTCTGCCTTCTGCGCTAGAGATCGCGGGTTCGATTCCCGCACTGGACAAACATTTGTGTGATGAACACAGATGTTTGTTCTGTGTCTGGGTGTTAAATATTTATCTATTATGTATATCAGTCTCTGGTACCCATAGTACAGGCTATGCCTAGTTTGGGATCAGTTGACCGTGTGTGATATGTCCGGAATATTTATTTATTTATTAATTCAGCTCAATGCTATAAATGAATTTCACAGTTGATTGTGCATCATCTGAATAAAACTTTGTTATCGCCGAATAATGTTAATACCGATGTAAAAACATTGTTTAATCAGATATTGTGCTCAAAATCCAATTACTTATCGCGCACGGCAAACATACATATATATATATGCAATGAATCATGACACTCCCGGTAACTGCACCATTTTGAACTTGATTCATTTTGATAAATAAATGTTTAATTTACTTTACAAATGTATGTATTGATTAAATAATAATATTATTCAATTAATTTTAGTCATTCAGATATTGTCATTAAATGTGAATAATTATGTTATTTGAATTTTACCAAATTCATTAATAAAAAACGTACGTTATTGTCAATCTAATTCTTATCATTATTGGTTTTTTACCTAGTTTATATAGTTTTGATACATAATAATAATAGTTTATTTGTTGCATCAGACACATTCATATATAAAAAAGGGGGAACTAACGAATAGTTCCCCCTTTTTTTATTATGCTAGTACTAACTTCATTTACAATTCAATACAAATGTCAATATCAAAATATTCAAATTATAATTATGAAATGAAAATTATAATTTTAAATGAATCGTTTTCTCACGCACAATGCATGCCTTTTTGTAAATTTCTAGTTTAAGTATGTTTACTATTGCTTTTTGGAAAGTTTCTAACAATTGTGTCTATGCCTGTACCGTAAAGGCTTTCCTCGGACGAGAGGCAGGTAACTACGCGGCTGATTCAATACAGCGACAAAATGTAGCGTATCAATAATAAACTAGATGCCTTGCTAAGGACATTCTGAAATCATGTTTTGATATAGAAATATAAGTTAAAGCTAGGTAGATACGTACTCTTTATTTACATCTCGGAAAAGTATAACACCGTTTTTGGTAGAGTGTATTTTTTCACTCCTTTCACACTAACATCAGTCTTAACATATTTTGACAGCAATTTCGGTCAAATTATTTTCTTGAAAAATTCCCCTATTAATTCCCCGAAAAGTCTGATTTGGAAAAAAGATATACAGTAATTTCAATAACAAAATGAAATAATTATCAATTATGGTATTTTAATCTAAAACAACCCAAAAAACACTTAATTACATGCATTTATAAATTTTACAGTTTTTTTCAAGGATAACGATAGTTTACTCATTAAACGTTTATTTTTAGAGAGCGCTTTTCCATTAGGGGTAGTATATAAGTAATAAATTTGCTATAAAAATATTAGTAGGGTTGTAAAGCCAACTTTTTAATAATCTAATGGAAGCCATGACGTTTCTGCACATAAATATTCAATGAGGCACAATCGGTCGCGTCTTTCTATTTGTAAATAAAACTCTATAAAGCTACTACTTTTTTTTATAAAGTATACAATCATATAACTATGATCGTATACCTTACGTAGGTAAACACCTACCTAAGCCATAATTTATGTTTGAAATTCCAGTAAAACATAGATATTTCGATTATATTAATCCACGCTTCAGGTCACAATCAAAATGAATTTAGGCAACAACCCTTTGAATAACAAGATCTAATATTACTAAAGAGCTAATACCCGAGCTCCGTCCCTCTTTGGGCATTTCAATCAGATAGTTGGCGTGCCTCGCGCCGCACATTCCTCCCCCGGTAAATTAACCGACATCATACAAGCGTGCGTCAGCACTGCACTTATATGACAGAGCTAGTGTGTGTTTTGTACGGATTTCATATGAATAGAATAGAATAGAATTTATTTATTTGACAACACACACACACAGTAGAAAAATGGTAAAAAAGATAACAGACAAAGAAACTTAACATAAAGACATAAGGATAGTAGGTACATAAGACATGGAGTAAGAAGGTAGGTACAAACATCTTTTATATTGCGAGTGTGCGCGTGCGGCCAAACCAGGTCCAAGTCTCAGCTTGTGCCACTCCCGGACATAGTAGGGAAGCAGCGCTGGTGACAAAAATAAAATGACAAAAATAATTGACAAAATAAACGTACCTACGTAAAATGATTACAGAAGGAATCCTAATCCTAATAAAGTCATTTATATTATTATTATTAATGCAAAAGTGTGTAGAAGCCGCACGAAGGAGCTAGTATTATATGTATAAAAACAAGTGGAAGTCTTTGGAGATTAATTTTTTTTTAAATCATTCCATCTACTTAGTCTACCTACCCATGGATGTCGTAAGAGGCAACTAAGGGAAAAAGCTAGGTGATGGGCAGCAGCGTCCCCTATTTTAAAATCGATAGCTCTAGAGAGCGAGATCGAGAGCTCTCTCCCAGATGATAGAAGTAGCTCTGGAAATTTGTGGGGAAGGCATATTCAGCATTGATTATCAGTAGTCTAAAGAGAGTTGGAGGACACAGTCACACACAGTGGAAATAGGAGGTGGGCGTCAGTGCCCGCGACACAGTTTTTATATTTCTGCAGATACTATTGTTTCCAATTGTTAATAAGCTACAGTTTCTTGTTGCACAATTATTATTTTATAGTCACGCTTTGCTGATGCGTGCATCTAATAGATGGCTACCCTAATATTGCCATTAGGTATTATAAACAAAGACACGGAATTGTTCGCATTCTCCACGGCATTATGTAAATCATTCTAAACAAAGTTACTTAGGAATTAGCAAATCTTAGCGTCTCTGGCGCGGGGAGGGGTAATTCGACGGAATTATGATTAAGTTTATTAGTAACGATTTTCATTCCTGTACCTAGTTAATGTATGCGAGTATTAACAAAAGTGTTTTTTTTCGAAAATAATAGAATCAACTACACACTCAGTAAGAGATGGGTTTAACCATGGTACAGCTTACTGAATGACGGTGAAACTAAGTATCGTGTAATGTGGATAAATATTTTTAGTAACTATCATGTATTGTACTAGAACGACATAAAAACGATTGTATTTTGCACTGAAAACGACCATATAAACTAACAATACAACAACACTAGACAGCATAATAATAGCAAAATTTATACCTACAGGTCGTAAATACTCTCTGTATCTCGAGGCATCTCGAACTAGATTATGGCATTGTGAGGTCATACTGATACTAAATAGTATGAAGAGACACTGTGGCATTATGTATTTGCAGACTTGTGAGTGGCAAAGTAGGAGTTTCAAATTACAAAGTAGGAGAAGAGGTAAAACACTCTTTATCTAAAGTGCTCTAGAGACGATCTTTTGCAATTGATATGAGATGACTGGACGAAGACTGCGATTGATGTACCTTCAATCGGTCAATTGTTCAATGACTAGTTCTTTATCGAAGTGTTTTAAAGTGATTTTATTGAAATAAACGCCATTTGAATTGAATATAATTAACTGCCATATACTGATAAATAATTAATTTAGAGATGCGATGTTTTGTCCAGTTATGTTCTTAGTATCACTCATAACTGGACAAAAACATCCCATCTCTAAATATTTTTTTATAAGTTGTATTCAAATTTGACTGGCCTCATAGCTCAGTTGGTAGTAACTCTGCCTTCTGCGCTAGAGGTCGCGGGTTCGATTCCCGCACTGGACAAACATTTGTGACTAACACAGATGTTTGTTCTGTGTCTGGGTGTTAAATATATATCTATTATGTATATCAGTCTCTGGTACCCATGGTACAGGCTATGCCTAGTTTGGGATCAGTTGACCGTGTGAATATGTCCGGAATATTTATTTATTATTTATTAAATAAATTGGCTAAGCGCGTGTCGGACCACGTACAGTGAAGGCTTTCGATGTCAATTGAAAATCCGATGGCTTAGTTATGTAGTTATTTCCATTATACGACGCGTCACGCCATCTAGTTATAAATGCAAGAAATAATAACGCCCCGGTAACAAATTCGACAATGTAAAACACACTAAAACAAATACACTACCTTTATCTACAAGCAACAGCTTAGTATTTACTCAATTTTATTTGAAAAATATAAATTCGATTAGGAAACTTTCTAAGGATAGTTCAAAGCTCAAAGCTCAAAAGCGCTTTCAAATAAATTTAAATGGATTTTTGGATAAAAGATTCTATGCAATAAGTTAAGAGCACTATACATTTCGTACGTTTTGTTCGGCGACTGCTGTTGGTGAGATCATATTGATATCAATTTATATTAGAATATAATTGATCAATATAATCCAACCTACATAAGTACCATGTATCTGCTGCAAAACTGCTAATACATTCCGTAGTTATCCTTATGTCTACTGTATTAAATCAATTTCAAATTTGATTTGGTTAGGTGAGCGACATACTCACCTCTCAAAATTATGCTGAAAATGTACCTATATTAGTAGAAGTAGTTAAGGATCATTGCGGAACTATTGCTTAAAAAAGCAACTTTGGACGAGGTCGTGTTAGTAATTCGCAGTTCTGCGAGAGTCCAATAAAGAAGTATGAAAGGACTATTAAACCTCCAATCAGTTTGTATTGGGTATGGCGAGAGCGTCACGCATGCCGGCGATGGCACCACCGCACCGTCGGCGCGCCCTAATTCTTCCTGCGCCCTACAATACTTTCGGCAATATAAATTCTGTTGTCTATGATAAATTGCCGCGATTCTTTGACCTTGTGCCAATGAAATTTTGGGGCATTGGATTTGTTTGAAGTTGTATTACAAAAAGTGTATAAAGCCGTGCTCAAACGAAGTGCGATATGTCATCTGAAAATAATTTCAAAATGCTCTTTACATCTACTGAATAAAGAGAAGAAGAGAGGAGGAAGGGCACAGCGAGATTTTCTCGTTCTGAATTGGAGCAGCCCGCCTGGGGAGGTACCTCCGCCTTACAGAAGATCGCAGCCAAATAACATTATTTGTTTTCAAATAGTGTTGTGTTCCTGCGATGAGTAAGGTTGTCAGAGCTCTTTAGGGGGAGGGGGTTCGGGGTCGGCAACGCGTGCGTGATGCCTCTGGTATTGCAAGCGCTCATCGGCTACGGTAACCGCTTACCAACAGGTGGGCCGTATGCCTGTTTGCCACCTCAGTAGTATAAAAAATAAAAAAATAAAAAGTCGATTTTGAGTTTGACTTTTACGGGCTTGCGATATCGTAATGCAAATGTCAATTAGAAATAAATTTCAAACAAATTTTAGAAGACATATCGCAGACCGATTGAACAGAACGTAAGGCGTGTGAAAAGAACCGTTGGAAGAAGAAGATTCGGCGCACGTTTCTTGACCAAATTGGCGACGTTTTGGAAAAAGGTAGTGTCAAGAGTACCATAAACCGAAGAGCATTTATGAGGAATGAGATGAAAGCAAATGAAGCAAAAGAAGTATGTCAGGATCGTAACAAGTGGAAAACCGTCGTCTCTGCCTACGCCTTTGAGGAACAGGCGTGATTTTTATGTACGTATGTTTGTATGGATTGAAAAAGGTAGCGACAAAAACTTGTGGATAGTGTGTGATACATATTAGAGAGGGAATTTTGGAAACGGCTGATATTTTATTTTATTCGGAAAACAAACAGTGTTAAATACTATTTAAACAACTTATAAAAGAAACTTAAAACCAATTATATGTTTTCGCATATAGAAACTAAAAGTACATGTTTGCCAGATATAAGAACAATAAAGAAAAGTTACATCGTAAAAATAAAAATAAATAGATAATACACTACATATAGGTACAACAGATATTGAACCAAATTAAAACAATGGTTGGAGAGAGCATGCTTGAAAGTAGATGGTTTAGAAATGAAAAGATCTAACTCGGATATATTTTACATTCTTTTCTAGACTAGCTGTAAATATTTTGTAAATGCCATTGACTGTACATAAAACCTTAGCTTTATAAAGGCTATAATAACTTACAGTTAATTCTTCGGTAATTAGGAAAGGTACCTATATAGAAGGTACATATACCTACAGTAGGTAAGTTTTATAATTATATATGTTATAGAATAGCCTTATCTCGAAGTGATTGTTACAGATACCTAACATACAGGCCAACCGTTTCCATGAAACCCCGTTCCGATGTTCAGGAAAACTAAGAGAAATAAAGTAAAATTCATAGATATCTTGAAATAGTAAATTGAATAGTGATACACATTTTGTTATGAATAGATCGTTTGCTTCGTTCCTATTCAGTTAGAAATTAAAAGATGATTTCAAGTTGTGTGACGTTTTAGCAATTTAAAAGTTGACACCTGACAGTCTTTAAAAGTTGATTTGTAAACCCCTTCTTCTAGAGTATATTTAGTCAAACTTAAATCGAATAGAATAGTAATTAATTGTTATGAGTAGTTACTATTTTCTGGTTTTCGAGGTCTGGGCTATAATCAGGGAGACAAGCGAAGTCCGTAGTTATCGATACCCAAACACAGCACTGTCACATGGCAATTCTCACAAGCACCGTACACAAAAGCACAATTACAAAATAGGTCGATGATACCCACTATCGCTCTGCTGTTTAGTGTATATACCGGGTTCGTAGTATAACAGGTAGCGCGTATGTATGTCTCAGTCGGTTGCGGAGGGCTATGACCGATGTTGAGGGGGCTCACTCGCGTCGAGCGCCGGACGCGCACTGCCGGAGAGGCCGCGATCGACGCCGTCCCGCCCCTCCCCGGGAGGCTGAAAATCCCTTTCAAACGGGAATTTTCGTTACTCGTATTGAATTAAAAATTATCACGGTGTGTTAATCGGTATTAGTTTATTACCGTATCTTTTTGAATAGGTTCCTAAGCGCTAGGAAATGAGATTGCTTTGCGCTGAAAGATTAATTGCGGTTTTCTCTTTGAGAAAAGTTTTCAGAGCGTAATTATAAATAGAAACATTAACCCTGGTATGTTTACCCGTGTTTTTGCTTTTACATGAATAAATGTGTTCCTGCTACTCTTATGAAAAGTAGGTTAGTATGTAATAAGGTGATAATTAATTTAAAGTTCGTAATGAACATAGATAAATTAATCAATTTAGATCTGGTATTTTCATTGAAGAAAAGCGATGATTTATTAAGTAGGGTACGTACAGTTAGAAATTTGGATAAGAGTAAAACTACCACAGAAGCTATCAAACCTTAAATCCAGTTCATCCACGTCCATAAAACTCCCTCAAGTATTATAACTCCCGATCAAGCTAGATCTAAAAAAATGGAGCATCTGGCGATTCAATCTATAAATAAGCGCTTAGTTAATAGTTTCCACCCCGTGTCCTCAGAGGTGTTACGAGGCTACTTCGAGTAGGTATGTCCAGGAGAATGTTACCAGCTGATCATATTTTAGTCGGCTAGAATTTTAAGTTGATGGTCATCAGTGGGACTCGCGGGAAATTATTAAAAATAGTATAGATTTTTTGATAGCGAACATACATTTGGGAATGGAAAATCCATTGGTGCACGACCAGGATTCGAACCCACGACTTGTTAATCGGGCCACTATCACCGATCCACCAGTGCTCTCATAAAAGTCATTTAATGTAAAGATAAGTCACGATCTATCTAACAATGGAGTAGTAAATAGGGCGTAGTTATATTAGTATAGCATAGTATTATGTTATCTGTGGTATAAAGCTTTAAATTCCATTTTGTGAAAAAGGATCATCGAAAAAAATGATAGGCACGCGCGCCGTGTTTGTTGCCTGATTCTTCTAGGCTTGGTCGCGAGGAACAGGCATAGCTCCACCTAGTTTCTAAGACGTTTCAAAGTCATCCTAGTGATTTTATTGAAATAAATGCCTTTTGACTTTGACTTTGACTTATAGCATTGCGGATTCAAGGCACCCGCCTTCGAATTCCGCAGGATCCAAAATTTTGGGTATCACTCAAATTTAATACAAGATTGAGATAAAGTGGCTGAATCTGGCCAGAGCGTGTTGCAGTTGGTAACAGATCTAGGCAAGAGGGGGTGACACGGGGGTGCCTCACACGCGGCCTGTCTAGGGCTCCGGGCGCCGCTTCTCGCCTCCGCTTCATTACTCATATCGACTTCACGCCAATTTATAAAAGGGAAAGCTTGTACTAACGTTAGTGAGAATCTGCATGGAATAAACACAATTTTTGTTATGGAAACATGATCCAAGATATGAATTAATCCAATTTTATATTTTCAACTCAATATTTTTTGAAGAAAACTAGTGTGACAGGTTATTTGGATCAGTCTGAATTAAGAAAGCGTGGTCCTAAAAAGAGCTTTATGTAGGAGAAGTTCAAGGTTAATATATTTTTACAGGTAGGTATTTATTGTAGTAGTATTATTATTATATTATTCGCTTGTAACGGTCTTTAGATGGCTCAACTGTTTCTTGTGTATTTTGTAAATATTAACTTGTATTAGTTTTAAATTTCTTTCTGTAAATAAAGTTATAGTAGTATTATAATGTATGTATGTTTATCTTCATTTTTAGGTGTATTATAGGTAATAGTATTTTTGTAATTAATGTTATTTACTATTAACCATATTTGTTGAGGTACGCGAACCTCCCTCTATAATCACTTCTCTCTAGCCTCAAAGGTTTACTGGAAGAAAACCCTTTTTAGGGTTAACCTCGCCTTTGTACATACCTCTCTTTTTTATTGCTGTAATCTGTGTTTTCTTGTGTAATATAAAGAATAAAGTTTAATTTAGTTGCTAGAAATACGTTGGATTTCAAGGTGTCTATTTTAATTTTTATTAAAATAGACACATTTTGACTATGAAATCCAACTCATAGACACTTTTTGACTATGAAATCAAACTCATCTAGCACTAGCAAAAGTCACTATTTTATTTGTTGATTTATTGAATCTCCAATTTGAACATAAAAGTAATTTTTTGATGCCATTAAGGTAGCAAACCTGCGGCCCACCTGTTGGCAAGTGGTATACAGTATGGCCAAATCACATAATTTAATTATAAGTCAAATTACTTAGAGCAATTTTGCTTTAGTTAAGTAGATACTTCCGTCGATTCAATCCAATTGACGAACTCGGTGGCGGGTTCGATTCCCACTGCGGAAAAAATATTTGCATGATCTGCAAATATTTGTTCCGGATCTGGGTGTTGTGGTACCTTGCTACTCGTACGTAAGTCATAGTTTCTTTTTTTTATTATTTTTATTTATTCAACTGATGTGGCAAACAAGCATACGGCCCACCTAAAGAGCTCTGGCAACCTTACTCACCGCAGGAACACAACACTATTTGAAACAAATAATGTTATTTGGCTTCGATCTTCTGTAAGGCGGAGGTACCTTTCAGGCGGGCTGCTTCAATTTAGAACGAGAAAATCTCGCTATGCCCTACCTCCTCCTCCGATACGACACAGGGAATCTTAGTATGGGGTCGGGTCTATGCATGTGACTGTTGGATGTCAAAGGAAAACAACGACTCGCGGCACCAGAATTCGTTTGAGTGGAAATCATTTCGAGAATTCTTTTAACTAAATAAATAAATTGAAATAAACGAGATTGGATATCGGGCACGATTGAAGACTCAAAGGATTATTCTCGGAATTTGATTAGAAAATAAATGAAGTAATTTACTAACGGTCCCGATTCAAGAGATAAATTGCGCCGGCACCGGTCAGTGGAAATCGCACATGTTTCAAAAAGTTCACATGTAATGGGAGAATGTCACAAACTGCCAGAAAGAATGGTCCCAGTATTACTGTAGCAATGTTTTGGCAAAAATCTATGATTAAAGGACGACAAACTGGTATTCATACACCTCTGGTATTGCAAGCGCTCATAGGCTACGGTAACCGCTTACCAACAGATGGGCCGTATGCATGTTTGCCACCTCAGTTGTATAAAAAAAAAATAGATCACTGACATTAATTGCCAAATAATGTCAGTTTGATATCAGTATCTCAGCATAAACTGAGATAGGGACCTTTTTGGCCCCATGCAGCAATCACTTCTGTTTCTTTTTTTCACAACATATTTATCTGTTTTCACTATTTTCTTTTTACCTACATACCTAATTTAGTACTACATACTTCTGTAATACTCTAGGATAAAAAAGTAACGTAAAATGACTATTCGCTCTAGACTCTACAGTGTAGAGAGTATACTGGTTTTCTGTAATCTGAGTTTGTAGCGGATCCCTAATTTAGGAAACTTATTTGGACGGAGGTTACACCCTCACTGGAATACTAACGTGCCTAGTAACGTGTGGTTGACCTATGGATACCACCATTATAGTATAAGAAGGTGAAAGTATATGGCCCTTAAACTAACAGCCATTTTGTGTTTGGACGATAAATAAATGCTTGAAAGGAACGGTTCAAGGAGCATGTGACAAGTTAGTGTAGCGTTTAGAAAGTATGAAGAATCATGTAATATTGAAACATCTGATCTCAAGAATAATTTTCTTCTTCGGTGACATGCGTTAGATTGTAGAGTTTGTAGAGACAGAATATCAGACGGTGCTATTTTAACAATGCATTCTAATAACACCAAGTTAAATGCGGTTTGATGCGGTAGTATCTTAATTAACGCAATTTTATTGTTATCTTTTTAGTGGATATTTCTGTATCTCTTTTATTTTGTATACAAAGTTTATTTTCTTCCATAACTATCAGTCCCTGTCTTGTGTAGGTATATAATTTATTGTTAATCGTATTAATACTTTTGTTACTTGTAAGTTTCTCTAACTCTACTACGTTCTAACTAGCTTGTTAACGGGACAGAACTGTTTGGTTTTTTTTTATTTTTTATTCCTTCTCCGCAAGCAAGCATTCTCTTAGCTTCTACATGCGAGGACATTTCAATAGTTACGTGTTATTATTTAAGTTTATTTATAAGGTTTATAAAACTGTTTGTTCTCCGAATACAACAAAATAAAATAAATAAACAATTTAGCACCTAGATGGTTGTGTTTAAAAGAGTCTTTACTGAAAACGAGTTTTATAACTTAAAAGAAACAAGAAAAATGAGAATAAAACATCGCATTAACGGCATTTCTACAGCATGCAATTTGCAGGGAACATTTAAGTCGGATTTTCGCTCCACAAATGGCTTATAAGATAAAGTTAAGTTAGGCGTTAAAAGACGTTATCCCCTTTGGTACGCATGTGAAATAATAAAAGGCGGAGCGTTTCATAAAGTCGTTTAGATAAAACGCAGAATAATTTGGGATGTCTGTTCGCGCGAGCAGTGGGAAGTGGCGGAGTTGAGCAGTTAGCAGAGATAATTAATAAGACTATTATACATATAATTAATAATAATACTAGACTATACGCTTAATTCACCCCTACATACATCGGCCTCGTCGGATGGTTGGCAAAAATGAAATGAGACAGCGCCGCGCTGGGGCTTCATTGCCCAGCGTGTGCATTACTACTAAGGAATGAAACCCGTCTGTCGTTTTACAAAATATCCAAACATATTATAAAAAAAAGCAAGGCCTATTTAAAGAAAGAAAGAAAAAATGTTTATTTGACCCACAACGCAGGTAGGTACAGTAGGTAGGTATTTACTTCTATTCTAGATGAGTAGACTCTAGGAGGAGGAAGGGCAAAGCGAGATTTTCTCGTACAGAATTGGGGCCGCCCGCCTGGAGAGGTGAAGATCGCAGCCAAATAACATTGTTTGTTTCAAATAGTGTTGTGGTCCTGCGGTGAGTAAGGTTGCCAGAGCTCTTTGGGGGGAGGGGGTACGGGGTCGGCAGCGCGTGCTTGATGCCTCTGGTATTGCAAGCGCTCATAGGCTACGGTAACCACTTACCAACAGGTGGGCCGTAAGCTTGTTTGCCACCTCAGTTGGTTAAAAAAAATGAGTTATACAGTATCAGGCGGAACTTTTACTAATATATAGGACGCTGTAATGCCCAGGATGGTTAAGATGGAGTAGGCTTCCCAGCATCTATGCCATCCTCTCAGCCTGGCCGGCCTCCACAGTAAAGACAGAGTCAATACGTGTGGAGCTGACTTAGCCATGGGTTTCCTCGCGATGTTTTCCTTCACCGTTATGAGCACATACATTTTATAGAAAAATCCATTGATGCACGGCCGGGGTTCGAACCAACGACCTTCACACCTTCACGTCCCACTTGGCCAACACGGTTTTCCATTCTTATATTATTATAGGTACTGCTGTGATTTTGCGAACAAAAACAGTGATTTAAATTGATTCCTTTTTCTCTCTTTCGTCGCGTCGCTTTTCGGATTGTTATCGCAATCCATGACAGTCGCTGAAACGCACATTTGCTCATGCAGGGCCCCAGCATATGCGATGGTAACCGATGTCCAGATAACGTGCGCCCAACATCAGAGAACATGATAAAAAATGCATGGCTAATTAAAGAGGACTCTCCAGTCTTACAATCTCCAAGTCATAAACAGATAATTACAAAGCTATCAATTAGAATTTTTGAATATTATATTGACATTTACATGCTTATATTAATCTAGTTAGAATTTTCAATATTAAGTAAATTTAATTTCGTTTTGCAATAATAATTTGTTGAATGTATTCTGATAATATGTGACATGAATAATTTGAAATCGTTTTTTATGGTTACTAACATAGTTTATAGGTAGATAAATTTACTAACAATTACAGTGAACAACCGAAAAAAAAAAAAATTAATCATCGTCATCAGCCTGAAGAAGTCCACAGCTGGCCGTAATTTTTAATTAGCTAATAAATACCTCGCGCCCCCAAAAAAGTTCTATTCTGTCACAAACCATTTCTATCCAAATTGGTTTAGTCCACAAACTTTCACAATTAATAGATTTCAGTAAGATATAAGATGAAAAAAAAAAGTTTCTTTGTTTTATTAGTAATTTTACTTAGTAACTCTCTTTTCATTAAAATTCATAACCTAGCTTCACGTACGTAGCTATCATTATAATATCATGGTTCTATCGAGTTTTTACACAAAATTACGAAGCTACAATCAAGCTCTTATATTTTGGTAAAATATAATTGAGCTTTCTTACAAAAACAAAACCATTTAAATCGGACACACGCACTAAGCGTGTGCTTAAAGCCTTAAAGCAGTGTTGGAAGGCCCCCCACCCAATGGACCGATGACATTGTGAAGGTTGCGGGAAGTCGGAGGATGGAGAAGGCTCGAGACCGTTTGTCATGGAACTCTTTGGGGGAGGCCTATGTTCAGCAGTGGACCTCATCAGGCTGATGATAAATTAATGAATGAAAATTCTTTATTACATACAGACACCTTAAAAACTAATTGCAATAGATTATAGACTAAATAGATTTATATGTACAATGGGCGGTCTTATCGCTAAGTAAACGAACTCTTCCATACAACCTTATGTGTTGTTGTTTGTACTGTGTGTTATCAATCTGTGTTACGTCTACCTATCTCCCTATCGTTAACCTTTATTCTATTGTTTTTGTGTGTCTTCTTTCTGTGTTTGCCAAATAAATTTATTTCATTTCATTTCAACCTTTGGATGATTTGGTTGATGATGATGAAAGTCTTCAAATGACACCCTATTGATGGGGCAACTCAATGGGGATTTCTGGAACATCCCAGTTGCAACCGACTCTAAGCAAATGCCTTGCAATTGATGCCCTCGTAATCTATGAGCAACGAATCAACAAGGCCCTCTCAATTCATGCAACATACATTTTCAGTCGGTCAACCAGATTTATTTTTATGTATTTTCCCAACACCATTCAATCTACGCGGCACATTATCTGCAGACTATCCTACTAATATTATAAATGCGGAAGTTTGTGAGGATGTTTGGATGTTTGTTTTTCAATCACGCCGTAACGGCTGAACCTATTTAGATGAAACTTGAAATAGATAGAGTTCTTTACCCAAAATATCTACGTTCAAATATAAAAAAATATGTTTTATAAGATTGAATTAGAACAAAAGTTGAAGGCGTGTATCGCTCTCTCTACAATATTGCTATAACTTTATAGATATAAATTTCAATATAATTTATTAGATACAGTCAGTGATTTATTGCATTCAATGTGAAATAAGATATTTTATACAAAAACTAAAAACCGACTTCAAATTCCTGAATATTCACAAGATAAATATCAACCTCTTTTTTTTGTTATCAACCTCTGCGTTTTGCTTACCTACTGAGGATGACATTGGCCACCTACACTTTCGAATAAAAAACAAAAGTAACTATGACATCCATTCATCATCAATAATAACTCTTATGGTACTGACTGACTGACTGACAATCAAACGTAGTGGTTTTATTCTCTATGAAAATCAACGCAGAGCCTACTAAGAGTATGAAATTTGCAGAGTAGCTTCCTGTTGAAACGTATGGGTGCACAGAAATAAATTCCCGACACACAACCCCTAAGTTTAAAGTTTATGTAAGAATAGCAGCAACGGAACGAAGTCGCGGGGATAACGATACTATAACAAAGTCGACAAATAAAAAAATTCGGCATGTGGTGATTTCAAGAGAAGACGTTTTTTTCAGTTTTACGGGACAAGTTGCAATACCTCAGGAATTAAATTACAATGGGACCACCCGGGATCACACTCTATACACCAGCGAAATAATCATCAAAATCGGGTTACTATTGGCGGAGATATCGAGTAAGATACACACAAAAAAAAAAATACAGCCGACTTGAGAACCTCCTCCTTTTGGAAGTCGCTTAAAAAAGTAGAGGCGTATAGTAGTTTTAAAAGTAGGAATCTGTAATACCTAATACATGCTACAGGTACGTAACGTAACTGCCTATGACTCCACGCGAGTGAAACCGCGTGAGTTCAACTATATATATATCTACGTCAGTACCTTCTTACCTATTGCAAGCTTATTTTTCAAAGTCGCGGCCGAATTATATTACGCCAAACAAATATTGATGGTTTCATATACATTATACAGATACCTATGCGTATTTTCAAAACTTCGCGTGCAATGAAGACACTTAGTGTCTTTCCAAACCCGAATGCATATAAAGAAAGGCTTTTTATTCACCCAATTCCAATCCATTTTGTGAAAAAGGATCATCGAAAAAAATGATAGGCACGCGCGCCGTGTTTGTTGCCTGATTCTTCTAGGCTTGGTCGCGAGGAACAGGCATAGCTTCACCTAGTTTCTCAGACGTTTCAAAGTGCTCCTAGTGATTTTATTGAAATAAATGCCTTTTTTTTTGAGAATTGACACTATTGTCTACGACTTTTGTAAACTGGACAGTTTTCATTTGTAAAATCATTATACAAAAACTAGCTGTTTTGGGGTGAAATCAGTTTAAACTCAACTACTCATGTAGTAGGTAGTAGGAAATCTTGATGATGAACTTCTCGTAGGTTCGTGATGTAATGATAAAATGACCTAAAACAGCTTGTTTTAAAATGTGTATTTTTTATTTTCTTTATTTAGTAAACCCGTTTCGAGATAGCAAAGATATTAAAAAAAAAATTACATAAAAAAAATACAAGGATCATCGAAAAAAATGATAGGCCCCAAGCCGTGTTTGTTGCCTGATTCTTCTAGGCTTGGTCGCGAGGAACAGGCATAGCTTCACCTAGTTTCTAAGACGTTTGATCCTAGTGACAGAAGTGATCCTAGTGATTTTATTGAAATAAAAACCTTTGACTTTGACATTATGAATCATGCGCGTTCGTTTGTACACCTCCACTGCTAGGAAAAGGTATTCCAGCTGCCGTAATGACGCTCACCGTCTGTTAGGAGACGCGAGCTCCACTAAAAGATCAAAGGCCTGATTCTCGTCTATTCTCTGTCTAATTGGATTCGGTTTATCCCTCGGCCCTGTGACGAAGCCGACGTAAGCACTTCTTATTTTAGCCAGCGCCGATTCTTTTGAGGATTACAAGTGGGGATGTTTATTAGATCAGAGTTTTACTAATCAATTCGTGTAATGAACGAGGATATAAGTTAAATAAGATTATAGGGGTGGTAGAGTTCTACATTGCATTATACATTTTTTGACATTAGTACTAAGTTTTCTTGGAAAATCGACAGCTTTTTCCATCGTTGTCAATCCATATAACAAATTGTATTAGACATAAGGTTGAAAGTCGCGTTCACTGCTATCTTTTATGTACCTACTATAATTTTGTAATTTTGTAGTGCCTCTACACGGGCTTTTGAAATCACTTCATTCATAGCAATCTATCGGTCCCATTCAAGTCTTTGATTTTTTAGTGTGATCTGTCAAAATGTCATACATCCGTATGACATTTTGACAGATAAATCTTGACTTGAATTGTGCAATTTGATTGCGCACTTTCTTGTGCTAGACCCTAAAGCTTATAATACACGTGCCGGTAGCTGGCACAAAAGCATAGCAGGCATATCAGGCGTTTCTGTCCATCGTGCGTATGAAGATCACGGCGTGAGACACGAACGCGAATTATTAGTTCGCTGTAGCTCCATAATATGGCCCCAGCATTCGTAAGGCTGCCAGGCGCGTTCATCGCTATATTACCACTTTAGGAAACCAAAGCTACCTAACTTAAGCATCGGTTTCCACTTACATCCAAAAACTAGTTAACGGCACATTTCAGCAGGCTTCACCACGCATGTAGGTATTCACTTTAATGAAGGCGGGAAACTTCCGCGCATCTCTGAAACTACGCCAACTAACGCTTTGATGTTAAAGTATCAAGAATATGCTCCGTTTTAACCTTCCTCGTTATATCATAGATTAGATAATGATATTCATACGCCTGGTTATGTACCTATACTTAGATTTGTTATTTCAACTATTCTTGCCGTTGCTAGGTATGTGTAAATTGTGTAATGGCTTTTTCTACGCACCATCTTTGGTAAGCGCTGGAAGCTTGTATGCTGTTTTAAAGAGATCCTATTGATTATATTTATATCCTAGATATCCTAGATATATTCCTATTGATATCCTAGAGATTTGACTAAATCAATCCACTGATCAACAGCAATAAAATATTGTTTCTTGCTTAGTATACCGGTCTTAACCATGGAGTTATAGATTGTCACTACTATTAGCAATGTTTTTTTTTTGTTGTGTCACTAATTCTTTCTTGGTCATACCGTATTAGGTCAGTGGTTGAGGTATGGTGGCCCTGTAAAGAGCCTATCACCGTCGGTGAAATAATCAGTGTAGTAAAAGGATCAAAGTGCGCCTCTTAGAGGCTCCTTGTTTTTTGCCATGTTGAAAAGTTATCCATCATGTAGCAATCCCGTAGGCAGTTAAAATAATCAATTTATTAAATTAAACTGCTCCAATTTAGAGCGAGAAATAGATTTACCGTGTACCAATCGTATTAATCTGTATTGTCATATGTAACATTATTAAAAAAAATATGATATTGTATACATGTTAGTGCAGGCAACTGTACGTAACCGCAAAAAGAATGAGACATTAAATTAAAAATATTCAATAGAATTGGATGTAAAAAGAACGTGGCAAGGCTCCCAGGTGTTTTCCAAATTCAGACTTAAAATATTCAATTGTAAAAACGGCATACGATAAAAGAAAATCGAACACCTATTCAGAGTTCATTGGCAGCTTTTAATATTAGAAGGGCTGTAAGGGCATACTCTCACTGTAGTGCGCGACCAGTTTGCTCAGTTTTTACTAGGTGGTACACTAATATTATAAAGAGGTATAATTTGTTTGTTTGTAGAGGGAATCTCTAGAAGTACTGAACCCGTTCTGAAAATGATTTCACTAATGAAAAGCTGCACTATCCCTGTATCACAGCTTATATTTCATTATGCTTGGCTGAATAAAGAAGCTAACTTTTCATTCCGAAAACTCAATATTTGTAAATCAAATCGGAAAAAAAAACTATTTTCTAATCTGTGACAACTGCGTGTTAATTTAGTCCGTGGCTTTACCACAGAACGATTATCAGTATGATACGACAGTATGTACAGTACAGTATGTATCGTACAGTATTTAACACTCTAAAACCTCGCTAGTACCTATTAGAGTTCATTTTTAGTAAAAAATTCGTTATGATATAAAAACTAGTAGGGCTCGCGCCCCGAGGCTTCCGTACATACGTAACACGCGCTCGATCTCAAGATCTCAAGTGTAAGAAGTGACAAGATTCAAGATAGGAATATACATGAACACGTGGGCGAAGTTGCAGGTGTAAAGTTTGCAGCTAGTAAATAAATAAATGTGGTAGGAGATGGGAGATAGCTTTGCCCAGCAGTGGGAACGAACACCTGCCGATCTCTGCCTAAACGATGATATTATTTAATTTTCACGTGAAATGAGCCCTAGCTAATGCTACGTTCACAATGCTAAAGCTCCATCAATGCGTTGAAAAGTTTTTATAGCTTTGCGATTGGATTATTTTGTATCTATGTATTTGTAACCGACTTCTAATAAAAAGGAGGAGGCCGCTACGAGGATATCCAAGAAGGTTAACAGAGCATCGGCTTCATGCTTCTGTCAATCTGCTTATGTTCAGCTTTGGTTTTGGTCACCAATTTTTTGGCGAGTTAAGTTATAACCGAGTTTCTTTTTTTTTTTTTTTTTTTTTTTTCTACTGAGGTGGCAAACAAGCATACGGCCCACCTGTTGGTAAGCGGTAACCGTAGCCTATGAGCGCTTGCAATACCAAAGGCATCACGCACGCGTTGCCGACCCCGAACCCCCCTCCCCCTAAAGAGCTCTGGCAACCTTACTCACCGCAGGAACACAACACTATTTGAAACAAATAATGTTAGTTGGCTGCGATCTTCTGTAAGGCGGAGGTACCTCCCCAGGCGGGCTGCTCCAATTTAGAACGAGAAAATCTCGCTATGCCCTACCTCCTCCTAAAATATTCCGAGTTTGAAATATTTGTTGAGAGTCCGGTCTCCTTCGTGAGCGTCCATATCTGGGCAGCACTCAGTACGTGTTACACAAAGGGCCATCATGGAGCGATGATAATTATGGATCTTAATAAATAAGTGCCATTCAAACTCCATAGTTGGAACCATTACATGTGAATAGGTCCGTGGTGAAACGTAATTTGATATTCCTGTACCTAGCAGCTGCACTGAGCATTAGTGGGTTATTTCACTACCATTACCAACTACTACTAATTGAAACTAACTGCATTATAGTTAAAGTTAGTCTCACATAGTATTTGGAAAACTTTCCCGATTAGTATCCATAATTTATTGAAATCAATCGCGTGTTAATCGAGTACCTTTTTTTATTTATTCCCAACGTCTGTGTTGTAATAATCAAAAAACGTTGTCAAAAATAAGTCTACCTTAGCGGAGCATTTGGATTCGCGGCCTAATGACTGGATCGAATATATTGAGTTTAGAATTTTATATCATGCCATAGCCTAGTTTGTAATTTATAAAAAAATAAAAAGTTATTGTTTTTGCTCGGTAGAGGCGCTAGTTTGCCTCGGCCATTCTTCTTGTATTACGTTGTAGCGAAATACCGGTTCAATATAGTTGTAATAGAATTTCTTGCAGTTTTTTATTCCTAACTTCCTAAAATCATTAAAACTAACAGAATAACATGACTGAAAAGTTCTGTCCAGTTACTAGGTACAATAGAATGGTCCGGGAGGCGAATTGAAATTAAAAAGTATTGTAATTTGAATCCTGAAAATGGCTATAAACTCTCTGCATCGTGAAATTCCGTTCTCACTCGTGTGCACACACACACACACACGAGAATGGGATTTCACACAATAGCTCGTCTCAGTGTGTGGATACTGTTAGTGTGGTGTGTCGTAATGTGATCGCGGACTAAAACAGGTGAAGGTTGTTTCTTCAACTGAACCTATTCTTGACGGTAGATCCAAAACTCAAATGTCCATACATCGAAACTTTGGGTATAAAATAAAAAAAGTAAATTCGCGATAAACACCCGTTTGATTTCAATAAGTTAGTCGCACATGTTTGACAATTTCACATCCGGCATGTTTGTTTGGCAAAAATCAAACACATCCATAGAATAATAATATTCTATGAACACAGTAGTATTCCCTATTAGTCTGTGGAACACAGCAACACGGCTTTGTATCGCCAGCGGCGCGGCGTTGCATTGATTTAATGTTTAGTTTCGGGAACCAACAAACAAAATTAGGCTTAGTGGTGAATTATTTATTCAGCGGTGGTACAGAAGATGGCTAAAATTGGCGAGATTATTTTGATCAAAAAAATGGCCACCCATCTAGAAGGGTCAGTATGGGGAAATCTGAAACTATGAGATAGAGTAATTAGGCACAAGATGACGTCGAGTTTAAAGTCGAGTCTAAAACTACACTACGGGAATTGAAATCGGTAAAGTTACGACAACAATTTGATAGTGCAGGTAGTAAGGTATACATTTTCTACAGAAATCTGTGCCTATAACTAATAGTAAACACAGTGGCGGATTTACAGTCTTGGCCTCTCTAGGCCCTAGGCCATGTGCCGCCCCTTTCTCAGCACCCATAATTAGACTAGGTACATAATTAATTTACTTTATTGCCAACTTTATTTAAATCGAAATTAGAAATTTAATTGACTGGCCTCTTAGCTCAGTTAGTAGTAACTCTGCCTTCTGCGCTAGAGGTCGCGGGTTCGATCCCCGCACTGGACAAACATTTGTGTGATAAACACAGATGTTTGTTCTGTGTTTAGGTGTTAAATATATATCTATTATGTATATCAGTCTCTGGTACCCATAGTACAGGCTATGCCTAGTTTGGGATCAGTTGACCGTGTGAATATGTCCGGAATATTTATTTATTTATTCATAACATATATATATATATATATATATAATTAACTATAATAGCTACTAATTTGTAAATATATTCAGAGATGATGAGCTTTTCTACGACAATTTCTACAAATTTTTGGTCACGATTTGCCGCCCCTAACATCTGGCCGCCCTAGGTCCGGGCCTACTGGGCCTTAGGGCAAATCCGCCACTGAGTAAACGCTGCAATTCATTATTTTATGCGATTCCGGAAGTACCGATCGCCAGATCGCCTACCCCGAGAGGTTAATTGTTTCTGATGGGGTTAAAGATAAAGTAAACAAAAACAGGTATAGGTAATACCGATGAGTATATGACAGCAAGCATAGGACTATTTTAACACAAATTCACCATGAAGGGAATTATTCCGTTCGACATGGATTCTTCGAACGAATTTCTCTAACTCCTAGAGTTTCAGACTTCCCCATACTGACCCTTTCTCATGAATCACTTTTTAAAAGTGCTGCTAATTTGATTAATCAATTATACATAAATGAAATGAAATGAAATCAGTTTATTTGCTAAAACATGGTAGTTGAATATAATCGCTGTTCTTATGCAGTAAGCGGGCGCACATGTTTTTGCTACACAAGCAAATGTTTTATTTAGTATAGTATACATACGTATGTCGTAAGAGGCGACTGAGGGAAAAAAGCGAGGGGATGGGCAGCAGTGTTCCCTATCAACAAGCTTTACCTGCACTCGCCAACCCGCATGCCCAGCGTGGCGAGTATGGGCAAATCCCCCCAAATGATTTTTTGGGTGCAGGCTGTACAAGGTCGGTGGCGAAATCGATGGGGGAGGTCTATGTTCAATAGTGGACGGACCTCCTACGGCTGAATGATGATTGATCAGTATACAGTGTAGGTATACCTAGTAATCATTACTTTCCATGAAGTATATAAATACTAATACTAATAAATACTATAAATACTTGGCCGTGGTGGCCCCGGCTGAAGAATAGGCCCCTCCATATCTACCTATCCGCGGATGTCGTAAGAGGCGACTAAGGGAAAAAAGCTAGGGGATGGGCAGCAGCGTCCCTCATTTTAACAACGATAGCTCTAACTGCGCTCGCCAACCCGCATGCCCAGCGTGGTGAGTATGGGCGAATCCCCCCACATGCTAAGGAATTCGCTCTGTCTGTGCGTAGGCCATGTTCAGCAGTGGACGTCGTACGGCTGAAATGATGATGATGATGATATAAATACTTAAGATATTATACATACAATATACATAGGAGTCATCATCATCATCAGCCTGATGAAATCCACTGCTGAACATAGGCCTCCCCCAAAGAGTTCCATGACGAACGGTCTTGAGCCTTTACCATCCACCGACTTCCCACGACGTCACATAGGAGTGCATAGATAAAATCACGACTTTTTTTTTTTTATAAAACTGAGATGGCAAACAATCTTACGGCCCACCTGATGGTAAGCGGTTACCGTAGCCTATGAGCGCTTGCAATACCAGAGGCATCACGCACGCGTTGCCGACCCCGAACCCCCTTCCCCCCTAAAGAGCTCTGGCAACCTTACTCACCGCAGGAACACAACACTATTTTCCAAAAGCAAAGGTAGAGCTAATTAATAGTTATATTGGACCTGTGCCATCTGAATTTATATTTCTAAACAAGTTTCAAACTATCTTATTCTAGCCTATTAAAGTATATTCCAACACGCACCCCGAGGATGACTGTAGGGTATCACAGATACGTGAACATCCCATTTTATAAATACTTGAATACCTACTGTATGAGGGTAATTCCCAATTAACCAAAGGTTTCATTAGGATAGCACATTATCAAACCCTAACAAGTCAAAAATTGTTTACAACTCAATCTAATCTTGACTGCGTTCTGAAATAACGGTATCATAACTCCGCGTAATAAAGGAAACCCGTAAAGGCACAGAATAATTATTAGTTCAGCAAAGGCCGGTTAAACTTAACCGTGGTTTAACGGCGTGATTAAAGTGAACTCATAAAACTTTAAACTAAAGTAGCGGTGTGGTGTGATAGTCATTAAAATTATGCAAAGCGGGTTATTACATCTTTCTACCATCAGCTGTTTACGGCTTTGGTAACGAATGGTCCACCTCGCTTCCTTACATGCATCGTTTATTAAAAAGTAACGTTAAGAGAACCAGTAGCCCCAGCATCAATAATTTACGATTGCGTTACGCTTACCATACGACAAAAGATGTCAAATATGTATAAGTGACTGACTTTTTTGTGACTTTTTTAGAGGAGGTAGGGCACAGCGAGATTTTCTCGTTCTGAGTTGGAGCAGCCCGCCTGGGGAGGTACCTCCGCCTTACAGAAGATCGCAGTCAAATAACATTATTTGTTTCAAATAGTGTTGTGTTCCTGTGGTGATTAAGGTTGCCAGAGCTCTTTAGGGGGGAAGGGGGTTCGGGGTCGGCAACGCGTGCGTGATGCCTCTGGTATTGCAAGCGCTCATAGGCTACGGTAACCACTTACCATCAGATGGGCCGTAAGCTTGTTTGCCACATCAGTTGTATCAAAAAAAAAAAAAAAAGGCTTTACCAAATTAAATCTTTCAAGCGTTGCCGTTATTTGTAATTTCATATAATACAGTTCTTATTGTCGTGGCACTGATTCTTTTCTGGTCATCCTGTATTAGGATTTAGGTAGATATTTAGATCAGTAACCAGATTGAGACATGGTGGCCGTGAAAAGGGCATATGACCTTTGGCGAAAGAATCAGTGTAGTGAAAGGATTAAATAGTGCCTCTTAGAGGCTCCTTTAGTGCACAACTTTTATTAGTGACTTGCTCCACCATGGCTTGACCAACCAAACAAACTTAACAACCAAACCGTAAGTAAGTACCGTAAGCGTAACGTAAACTTAAATTATTCGTGCTTGGGTGTAGAGTTCTACTACTTCCATATTTTTTCTAGCAATTAGATAATTCAACTAGGAGAAGGAGTAGAAGAAATTCGTTTGCACTTACGATAATATCATCATCATCATCATCTAATCCCCAGACAAGCAGGTCTTGAACATTAATTTCTATGAAATAGTCTGAAGTCAGTCTGAGTGCAGTGAAAAAATATTAACAACTAAGAATAATAGTAATGATAAAGTCATTTATTTTTCTCTCACAAAAAGGTTCTTAAGAAGAGCTTGAGTACATTATATAATTATTTATTATTATTAATATCTTTATTTCAGGCTACTTGACATGACCCATATAAATAAATACCTTACAGACTAACATACATATAATATTAAACTTAAATAACTACACCACATCTAGAGTCAGAGAGTCAGGGACTTTCTTGATCGTGTGCGCCTCCCTGTAGCGACGGTAGACCACTCCAGCTGACCAGAAGTCGGGCGCGAGGAACACCTCTTTGTACTTGGCAGCTACCTGGAGCACGTAGGACTTGACATTGATGCAGCTAAATTGTAGACCTGTTTTGTGGGAGACTGGTGCCTGAAATAGGTTTGAAGAATCTGTATTACAGGTCACCAAGCTCTCACTCCACGGATGGTACGAGCGACATTGCATTGTTTAACCTAGTAGTTTTAGGTAGTATACTTCAACCTAGAGAATTCTACCGGGTTAGTCATCCCTTCAAGACTGAACGTGGCGCTTCCCTTCAGAAATGGTAGGTTCCCCCTTCAGACTCTTATTTCTGTTTGCTAGAAGCACTACATCGATCATGAAGCCCGTAAAATGTCTGAGGAGACCTTTTTTTTTTTTTTTTTTTTTTCGGACATATCACGCACGGTCAACTGATCCCAAACTAGGCATAGCCTGTACTATGGGTACCAGACTGATATACATAATATATATATATATTTAACACCCAGGCACAGAACAAACATCTGTGTTAGTCACAAATGTTTGTCCAGTGCGGGAATCAGCGACCTCTAGCGCAGAAGGCTGAGTTACTACCAACTGAGCTATGAGGCCTGTCTTTGAAACAGTAGCTCAATTACTTCTACACCACCTAAAGGCACTTTTGTCTCTTTGAAAAGCAGCAATAGATCTTGCCACGAATCGAAACTTGCCACTATTTCGGTAGTGCCAACTCGTGTCAACATTGTAAATTATTTAACCAACTCCTAAAATAGGGTACCGCGACGCCAAACGCAATTTAATAATAAAGCACACGAAGAACTACCAGTGCTAGTTTCGTATTCATGGAGCTAATTATTGTACCCGACTCCGCCTGCGATCTCTCATTTATTTAGCAGCCGACAGACGACGTAAGGGAGCTAGTTCGTGTTCTGGTTTCGAGGAATGCGCTGATATATAGTGCTTTATTGAGGACAAAATGTAAGACATGTACTTATACAAAATATAAACACTATAGTCCTACAATCGGTGGTCTTATCGCAAGCAGCGATTTCTTCCAGACAACCTTATCTAACCTACAACTAAACTAATGTAGAAAAGCTATGCGAACTGTGACAAAGTCATTGCCATGAATATTCCCCATCCCCCGAACTAGCGTAGAGCTGTATCTCGGTGTCCATAAAATACTAACGAAAAATTCAGTTTTCGTAATATTAGTTCTAAAAACTTGTTATTAAATCTTATTTAAAACAATGCTTGAGAATTAATAGGTATTAATTATAATTACCTAACACCCGAAAGACACATACATAGGCCTGACCACATGCTATTAGGATTCCCTGTGGAGTGGGTATCAGAAACTACGAGTACCGCAACACTCAGACCCACAATATATGCAGATCATGCAAACATTTGTCACGCAGCGCAGCGGGAATCGAACACGCACATTTATACGCATATTTAGCAGTAGGTACCTAAGTAAACACACAGGAAAATAAATCAGGTTCAAACCCATTCAATAACCGTAAAAAACATGCTAGAAAAGACACTTCGTATGTAGTACTAAAACGTGGACGGAAAAAGAATTGTTATTAATTTTCTTGTGTGTTGTCGTTACGACAAAATGTCTCGGTGCCCTAGATTATAGCAATTTAATGGCCCGCGTAGGATTATTTTTCTAACAACCGAGAGAACAGGACCTTCGTCAGTATTTTTCCCAAATTACGCGTTTTCATTGCACCTCACGTAAAAATCCTCCACTCAGTATGGAGATGAGGTCTTATCTAAAAGGGCATCCTGGTAACCCACCTTCGAGCCGTAGATTTGAAAAGGTGGACTTGTTTGTTCTTTTTCGGTCCCACATCATTTGGTGACCATTGAGGTTTGAAAAAATAAAGATATTTATTTACGACTAGCTTCCGCCCGCGGCTTCGCTCGTGTGGTACTTGCGAGGATAAAAAGTAGCTTATGTGCTATTCCAGACTATAATTCAATTTACTTATGGGTAACAAAAACGGTCACCACTCAGCGTGTGCTAGGGCAAAGATAAAGATGTCCGCAGCAAGAACTCAAAAATGAAGTGCTAGGTACCTGTGCCATTTTCAACTTTATTGTTTAACATCTTCACCTGGCCCCCAATTCCAATAATTCAATGACTTGAAAATCATAATTGCATGATAAGGATCGCACCATTATCATTCAGTTACGATTGTCGCCACCTTCGTTTCTTTGATTTCATTGGTCCATTGGTTCCACAATGACTGCCATTGAAATACGACTGTGATAGCAGAATACCAAAAGTGTCAAAAGTGGTCATTTTTCCATTGAATTAGTAGAATTGGGGGCCTGTATTGTGGCATCATTTTGAAAATTATGAGATGTATCTTAGTACAGCAGGCACCTGTAGGTACTAAGATGAATCTCCAAATGCTATTACTTAATTTGTGCTTTCAGTTTCTGAAGATGCTAACAAACGAAGCTAGTTCTTCGTGTCACGTTACCACGTCATGCTGTTTTTAACTTAAGATTGATGGTGAGTGCACCTCCGAGAACCGAAGGAGCTCGCAAAACGCATCTCCTATTCTTCAATCTCCGCCCCGTACCTCCGCAGGACGAAGGGTGGTAACAGCCCCGCGAATTAATTCATAATGAGTTACTTTTATGCTTCTTCGCATCCGACTGAGTTGAAAATAAAAACCGCCCAAAAGCACAATAATAAAGTTTTTAAAGGATCATTATAAAAAATACACAAGCCTTTCTCCTTGCCGGTCTCTTGTAGGCTTGGTCGCGAAGAACGGTGTAAATTCAACCAGATTTAAGACGTTTCAAAATGATCATGAATTTCAAAATATTCAATATTGATGTTTGAAATACTGAGGACCGTAAAATGTGTAATAGGTTCTATAGATTACCATTTTTCTATGGCTTGGTCGCGAGGAACAGGCATAGCTTCACCTAGAAACTAGGTGAAGCTATGCCTGTTCCTCGCGTTTCAAAGTGATCCTAGTGATTTTATTGAAATAAATGCCTTTTGACTTTTGACTCTTATGGAGTTACGAAAAGGGCGCCTACACACTCTTCACGGTCGAAAAGTGAAAAGTGAGAACTCACTGATTTCGCGGACTAGGGCCTCTCGTAATCACTGCAATAACAAGTAAGTATGTAGTATCTCTTAGCTTCTACATGCGAGGACATTTCAATGGTTACGTGTTCTTATTTAAGTTTATTTATAAGGTTTATAAAACTGTTTGTTCTCCTAATACAACAAAATAAAATAAAATAAAAGTAGGTTTGATTAACAGTATGAAAAGCATCAGCAAACACACAAGCCCACAGGCTTGTACAATCGAATGCGCTGAAAGATATATTGTGTGAATAGGCTTTGGCTTCGCTAAAATCCATGTTGCAAATACGGTTAGGTACTGTACAGCGTTGCAGCTGTCAATCGGAATGGTTAGGGAAGCCAACACACTGATAGGCTTTTACGGGCGCGCGCGTCGGCTTAGCACATCGACCGCGACGGACGAGCGACGCCTGTGGCGTGTCGCGTTGCAGGACTTGTTAAGGTACCTACGTGCCACAGTTAAATTGATCCAGTGGTGGATTTATCAACAGCCTGAGTAGGTTTGAGTCTAGGACGGTAAAATTTAGGGCAATAAATAAACAAAAAAATTGTAGTACCTAGGTACTTACTATTCCGCTAATCTATTCCTCTTTATGCTCAACAAAATAGCGGAATAGTTCTAAATATGTATTTGTTTATTTACTACCTAAGAATGGACTTCCGAATAGTCACGCCCGAATCAATTAACTAGATTTTAGGGCGGCTTTGGGGACTTTTTTATTTATATTTATTTAGCCGGCTTACATAAATCTAACGACGGTTTTCTGATGTCTGGTAGAAAGAATTCTACAAAACATTTTTCCGATGACTTTTCCCTATTGCCTTTCTTTGTACATTCAATGGTAGGTACCGCAATCTTCTATATTCTATGGTAGAACCAAAACAAGGGTTGCACATTTTTTGCTGCATATACTTGGGAAATGTGTTAATCTGCCACTGAAATTCACTGAATTGACCAATGTTTACATAAACTGCAAGTATTTGTTCTGGGTCTGGGTGTTATGACTTTGAGGGAATGGTATTCGTAGTTCCTGATACCCACTATACAACTTTGTCACAGACAATTTTTTACCCGGATGAAATGTCAGGTTGGCCTCATCATCATTTCAGCCGTACGACGTTCACTGCTGAACATGGCCTCCACCACAGACAGAGCAAATTCCTTATCATGTGGGGGGATTTTGCCCATACTCACCACGCTGGGCATGCGAGTTGGCGAGCGCAGTTAAAGCTATCGTTTTTAAAATGAGGGACGCCGCTGCCCATCCCCTAGCTTTTTTCCCTTAGTCGCCTCTTACGACATCCGCGGATAGAGATATGGAGGGGCCTATTCCTTAGCCGGGGCCACCACGGCCTCGTTGGCCAGGTTGGCCTATATTTCATATATTATTCGTTGTTTATATAAATGGCAAAGGACAAGAAAATAAGACGAGCTTCTAAATATGTAGAGTACGTATCCTTGAAGCAGGATGCAACCACAAATAACTAATAGCTTAAATCCTTCACTCGCACCGTGAAGCGTCGCAATGTACCTATAGATGTATGGCGGCGGATCTAGATTTGTTGGTATTGGCGTTTGGCGGCTCAACTGGACATTTCGGTCGCATTGGCTAGTTTAGAATAGGAAGTAGCTAAATTTTGTAGGTTTATTGATTAAAGTGTCGTGGATACTTGTTTTATAGGCATAATTTAAGTAATTCAAAGGGCAACACTTTTATGTAGGTTGCAAACCTGGTTTAGAAAGAGGAATCCCTAAAATAACTGCAAGATGTCGTCACCCAAAGTGCAATACAATCATACAATTTAGGCGTAAAAATTATCATCATCTTCATCTTCATCTTTTTTTTTTTTTTTTAATACTTTATTGCACACACATAGTGCAGTTCCACAAAAGGAGGGCTTAATGCTACAAGCATTTTCTAACAGCCAACCTCAAAGGTAACAAGAGAAAAAGGTCAGCGTGCTAGCTGAAAGTAGAGATAAAAAGTTGGAGAGCTGTGTGTTGGATCATCATCTCCCTGCCCGTATCCCACTTCATGTGGGGTCGGCACAACATGTTTTTCCCTTCCACTCCCCTCTATCAGCCGTCATATCAGTATTCACTCCTTTCTTAGTCATGTCATCTTCGTAAAAATTATCTGAATGAAAATAAATGTGTGGTTGGTGATCTGAACTCTGTTTTCTACTTGTAGTCGTAGTCGTAGAAAACAGAGTTCATTCCTAGTATAATATTATTTTAGCTTAATTTTTTACTGTTATTATTATTATTTTTCTGTTAATAAGGATTGTACCTTTTCTGAATGAATAACTAACAATGTGTTGGATGCCGAGTTTTATTCCATCACATAATACTAGTTTTTTAAAAGGAAAATGATGATGATGAGGATATTGTTACTTAGAATTCAAAATGTATTGCACGAGCGCATACAGATGTTAAAATATTGCTCAATTAAAAAATAATAATTGTGCATGTCTATGAATACCATGTAAAAGTGCATTATACATCAGTGCTACATATTCTTTTCAATGTAATATTTGTATTCATTTCCAGAAACATTTTTATTATAATTACATGAATGAATTATCACAACCGCGACCGTGTTAGTAAATTACATAATAGGTCTGTCTGTATAAGGCATGCTAAATTAAATATTCTTTTGAATTATTTTATTTTATTTTTATTGTGAATCACGGTAGCATACGTTAATTGGTTTGAGATTCGTTAATAACTTGCTTATCTACTCTGTTTTAAACACATTCCAAAAAAATGGAGGATGGTATCAATTCGGTCGGTGTCAATTTTATTTTATATAGGTAGGTACTTACTTTTTTTATTTTTTTTGGAAACTATATTCTTACTGCGTGCCTACCCATAAGCTGACTGAAATACTAAAATCGAACAAGATAGAAATTTGTTTATTTTATAAAAGTATTTTTTTCGGAATAACAAAGGCATCTAATTTTTTTTTTTTTAATTTATTGAATATTTACAAAAAGGCTTTGTCGCTGAGCGACCACACCGCCCAATCGATACTTAAAACTAAACTTCCATTAACAAAATGAAAAGTGGAAAATGAAACAAAAAAAAAAAAAACGAACGCATTCGTAGACTATGTACATAACTTAAACATTTCACTTATTTGCCAAAAATACAGTTTTTGGGCTTCATCGGACATTAGTGAAGCCATTATGCTGTTGCATAACCCAACATCAAATATTGTTGTTGAACCAAACATATTCATTCTGTCATTAGCATTCCGCACACATTCCATCAGTATATGTTGCACATCTTCTAGGCAGTTGCAGATATCACAGTTGGGGGATGGAACTTTCTTCATTAAAAAGGCAAATTTATTGGATGTAATGTGTCCGGAATGCAGCCTAAGAGCAGTCACTAAAGCACTACGCTTCAGAACCGATTCCTCTATCCATGGGCATGACGTTATTTAAATAAAATAAATAAATATTCCGGACATATCACACACGATCAACTGATCCCAAACTAGGCATAGCCTGTACTATGGGTACCAGAGACTGATATACATAATAGATATACCTATATTTAACACCCAGACACAGAACAAACATCTGTGTTAGTCACAATTGTTTGTCCAGTGCGGGAATCGAACCCGAGACTTCTAGCGCAGAAGGCAGAGTTACTACTAACTGAGCTATGAGGCCAGTCATAACTCTTTGCATTGATTTTTCAAATATCTAACGTAATCTGAATGCAACGGTTGAATTAACATGGGAACACCATCACTAATAGCTTGTTTTGCTAATAAATCAACATCGTCATTCTCTTTCAGTTGAATATGTGATGGTATCCACTGTAGAACAATAACTTTATGTTTAGAATGCAATTTAAATAGGTATGGAATTTAATATCGTACATGCGATCGGTGTGCCACGCACGTGAGATGTGCACCGAGCTATATGTTGCAATGCACTTTTAGAATCACTAAGTATAACAAAGGAGCTATTTCATTCTGGGCCTGGTCCACGTACACTACATAGGAAAATTAGGAAAAAATAGGCGATTACAAGAAAAATACAATTTCATTAATTTGAAGACAAATGCGATGGTACAAGATTAGTTCTTGTGAAAAGTTTTTACTATGTGAACAATATTTGAAGGCCGCCATGTTGGTTTATAATTGGCGTTTGACATGACATTGACATATTTTTCATGTCATGTTGTTTGATTTGATGTTTTTGTTTTGTCAGATAAATGTAGGTTGTCAAAATGATATTTCACGCACGTCCATCCGCCATATTTTTGTAGAGCTGTGTGCTGCTCTCTTTGTCGAAGAAAATCTTAATGTAACCTTAGAACGAAGTCACTTTAAATAAAATAACCAATTAAATACGTTTACTTTATTGCTTAGCCATATTTTAGAGTAGTGTACACCGTGCAGGCCCAGGCTCCATATATTGATGAAACGTCTCTTTTATCATAATTCATAGAATCTATATAAGATAGGGCTTCCGAAATGGCAATCTACTCAATTTTTTCTTCCCATTTTTAAGATGGCGGTGTTGTATGTCCTCAACCGTTTTATAGCGAGAGCAGAAAGTCGCAGATTTGTAAAGATTTTTTTAAATAATGTAATAATCCAATTTTTTATTTGGGTTGGGTAAGAAATAGCATACCTAACGTTATGTTTTTTTCGAATAGAGTAGTATTCCCCGTACAAACTCTGTGTATGACAGAAATCCACGAGATGAATCCCTAATGGTCTGAATGTTTAAGTTATTTCAAAAAATAAAATAATGCCTCTTGATATAAAAACTGCCCCCATCGGGTACGGTCACCGAAATAAAGAACATAATCCTCATATATGCACGAAAACCTTTCAAATAAAAGCGATTCCCGAGTTGAGAGGAGTAAACGGATGTAGTGTGCCGTGAAATACGTACGGCATTCAGCGCCGGATCCGGCGTCCGGCTCCGGAGCCGCCTCTTACACTAGCCGGCACGACGACACCCCTATGTCGATACAGAATTTATTTTTTCTTATTATTATATGCCTGTATAGCCTACTAGCTTCCGCACGCGGCTTTGCTCCCGTGGTACATACTTAAAAAGTATTTATTTATTTATTTATTTTATTTTATTTTATTTATTACACAAAAGGAATACAAATGAATGGTAGTAAATGTCTTAAAACCTATGTTAGGTTTGTCTAGACATTAGGTTCTCGATATTGAATGTAAGAAAAATTGTAAACAATCTTTACTTATTTTCTATGAAGAGCGAGCGCATATGCTATTCCAGACTATAATATAATCTATATCTGTACCTTTCACCTAAATCTGTTCAGCTGTTAAGCCGTGATTGAACCACAAACATCCAAACATCCTCACAAACTTTCTCATTTATAATATAAGTAGTAAGTAGTATAGGATAGGTTTCGATTTCTAATAAAACAAAAAAAAACCAGCATAGCTTGATGCATTTTATAAATATGATATTTTTGAGATTCAAACTCAAACTCAAAAGGTTTTTAATTTGCCCAGCTCATGAAGGCTATTGTGGGATCAGAACTATATATGTAACTCATCATCATCTCCCTGCCCTTATCCCACTTCATGCGGGGTCGGCACAACATGTTTTTCTCTTCCACTCCCCTCTATCAGCCGTCAAATCAGTATTCACTCCTTTCTTACTCATGTCGTCTTTCACACAATCTATCCATCTTTTCTTTGGTCTACCTCTCCCCTTATATCCTTCCACATTCATATTTAACACTCTTCTAGTCACATGGCATTCTTCCCTCCGCATGACATGCCCATACCACGCTAACCTTTTGCTCTTCAACTTCTCAGTCACTGGCGCTACTTTGAAACTTCCTCTGATGTACTCATTCCGTATCTTGTCCATTCTAGTGACTCCACACATCCATCTCAACATTCTCATTTCCGCAGCATGCACTCTTCTTTCATCCGTCCCTTTGGTTGCCCAACACTCTGATCCATACAGTACGACAGGTCTTATGATCGTTTTGTAAATCAGAACTTTATATGTAACTGTTGGGTGTTATTGATTATTGACAATGTGTTGTCGTGACGTCACGTGTCGTAAGTTACAAATGCCTTCTCAGCTGCTACTCTCTAACAATAAAGTAGGGAAAGTTTTTATTTGAACCGTCGCGAGTCGGTCGCCGGCTATTCAGGAGTTATTCTCCTCGTCGGATGGGAGTAGTTTATATCAAAGGATTAATATTTCAACAAAAAACAGCATAGGCAGTTCATAAAATAACAAACAGGGAGATTAATGAGCATGAATCAAAAACATCAGCTGGGAACTCTATTTCCTACAAATAATATATAACTATAGGGCACCTTCTCATGGAACTTCAAATAGGTACTTCACGGTAACTTTACACACATTTAGGGAGTTTTTGAGACCTGTTCAGACTATTGACTCTGACCTAGGACTACCTACTGAGTTAGGGTCCATTTTGCAGCATTTAGATCATAGTGTACATTATGTACTTCTCTGTGCTTAGTTTTTAACATATTCAATTCAATTCAAGCTTAAATTAATCTTTATTTACAGAAATAAACTTAAAACTAGTTAACAAGTTAATATTTACAAAACACAAAAAAAACTGTTGAGCTATCCGTTACAAACGATCTACAGATAGCACAACTGATCCAGATCACTACCAGTCGGAAGCGTCCCCAAGACGCTGGCGGAATTATTTGGCCCAACGAATTAGCATTGCCATCCAGCGGCGTGGCAATTCCGCCAGCGACTTGGGGACGCTTCCGACTGGTAGTGATTCAAGCTTAAATCAATACATACATACAAAAAATCACGCCTATTTCCCAGAGGGGTAGGCAGAGACCACGGCCTTACACTTGCTACGATCCTGACATACCTCTTTCGCTTCATTCACTCTCATCACATTCCTCATACATGCTCGTCGGTTTAGGGTACTCTTGACCTGACCTTTGTCCAAAACGTCACCGATTTGGTCGCTAAACGTACGCCTAGGTCTTTCCCTTCCAACGGTTCCATTCACACTCACCTTATACACCTGTTTCGTCAATCTTCTTTCGTTCATCCTCTCTACATGACCAAACCATCTCAGCATACCTTTCTCAATCCTCATCACTACATCTTCTTTCACTCCACAACGTTCTCTTATCACACTGTTCCTCACTCTATCTTTCAAAGTTACTCAATCAATTCAATTCAATAAAGCTTTTTGTCGATAGATAGCAGGTAGATATCTGCTAGGCATAGTTATTTCGACAAGATAGTATTTCTTGCCATTGATTATTTAAGAGAACGGGATAATCCCCGTATTTAATTTGCCCCTATTTTGCAAGTCGATAGGCACAGGTATTACGTTTCTTAAGAGATTCGTTTCGTAATATACCTAACATACCTACCCGTAAATAATTTCATCCAATGATTTATAAGGTCCATTAATAAACAATAAGCCATTTGAATCTATTTGAGTTTAACGTGGAATTGGGAAAAATCTTTTATTTTTGGAGATAAAACTTTTCCAACAAATCTGTGATTCAGCGAAATTTATTGAGTAAACAATGAAAAAAATCTTCATAGCCTACATAATTATATATTTTTTCATTATCATCATTATCATTTCAGCCGTAGGACGTCCACTGCTGAACTTGGCCTTCCCCACAGATTTACAGAGCGACTTCCTATCATGGGGGGTATTGCCCATACTCAACACGCTGGGCACGCGAGTTGGCGAGGGCAGTTAGAGCACTTTGTGAAAATAGGTGACGCTAATGCCCATCCCCTAGCTTTTTTCAAGTAATCGCTTTTTATGACATCCACGGGTAGAGCGGGTAGAGCGGATATGGAGGGGATTATTATTCTCTAACCACCGACTTCCTGAAAGCTTCTGTCGCAACAATGTCGTCTCCATCGGGTGGGGGGCCTTCCAACACTGCCTCGTCCAGTTCGTGGTCGCACGGTTAAAACTTTAAAAACAAACCAAAACAAGATAATGTATTGAGTTTGTACGTAATTTACACTTATATAAATGTCTACTTGTCTCGTGTAAACCACGTTTTACCCGTGTAATCTGGGGATAAATAAATCAAATTTATCTTTTGTTTGCCCTTGGTACACTTGCGAATACTGCCATTAAGATTTCGTAATTAGTTTTGATAGTTGCTTTCTAGGTTTGGTGGGAGATAAAGCGTTGGGCCACCAAATAGAGGCCCACCCTTTGCAATATTTTTATTTTATTTTATTTTATTTTTATTTATTCGGGACAACAAACAATTGCACTCACATATTACTAAACTTAATTAAAGTAGGTACTAAAGTTCTTAGAGTGTAATCAGCCCCGTTGTCCACGGATTTGGTAGAAAGAGGGCAGTAGTAATGCGCACAGAATAACAAAACAAAAAAAAAGAAGAATGAAAAATGCAGTTGGTAGGATAGCATTTTGTCTTCCTATAAGGACGTACAAAACAGTCTACCCACCAACTACAGCTGAAATTTAAACTATCTAAATTCTAAATAATCAGACAGCATAGTGTCTTGTATATGTTTTTTAAACGAACCGGGTGAGATTTCAAAGAATTCAATGTTTGTGAAGTGATTGTTAAATTGGTTCATGATTCTAAATAAAGGTGCACGCTCACCAGCGTTCGTTTTACAGGGAGTGGGTGCGAACAAGTAGTGTTTACGAGTCTCTCGTATATGACAGCGATATGGAATGTGTATACAAATTTGGTTAACAAGCTTGTTACAGTCGAATTTGTGATGACATATATTATACAATAACATTTGGTCCAGAAGCAATCTTCTCATCTTAAGGGTTTGTAAAGAGTATTTATCTAAAAGTACGTCGTAAGGGGACTTAGAACAGCAGCAGCGATAATTCAATATAATATAAAATGAATTATGAGTTTAGTAGGTGCATAGGTAAGTAGGTATATCCAGGTAATTAGGTCATCCCTAGGTTCGAGGGTGACAATGGATTCTCTGCAGTTCGCTACGCTCGCCAGCAATATCCATTTTCCTTGAAATTTGTTTACTTTTAAGAACAAAATATCGACTCGATATGACACCAGCTCAAGCAGATTTACCCAGTTTCAATGTTTTTGTCCTTTTTGCTTCAAAAACATAGTTACCTTAGTATGCAAAGTATTTCATTAATTTACTATTTCAGGCCTCATAGCTCAGTTGATAGTAACTCTGCCTTCTGCGCTAGAGGTCGCGGGTTCGATCCCCGCACTGGACAAACATTTGTGACTAACACAGATGTTTGTTCTGTGTCTGGGTGTTAAATATATATCTATTATGTATATCAGTCTCTGGTACCCATAGTACAGGCCATGCCTAGTTTGGGATCAGTTGACCGTGTGTGATATGTCCGGAATATTTATTATTTCAGATTTTTGTAGCTTATGTGCTATTCCAGACTATAATCTCTGTGCAAATTTCATCCAGATTGCCGTTCTGGCGTAATGCGTTTCAAACATCCAAACTTTCGCATTTATAATAGTACAATCTCACCTGTCGGGAAATGATGATGTGGCCGACGATAGAGCACGCAGGTCTAGAAGATACCTATTCATTCTTGCCTTGAACAGACCGAGATTGAAATTTCAGGAAAGACAGAGGACCGTAGTGTTTTCCACTTCTTAGCTGTACGCATTGTATATGTGGAAGTGAAGCGTTTAGTGCGTATGGGTGTTGCTAACGAGGTATGGATGGTACTGAGCCGTGCGTCTGCTTGTCATTTGGTGAAGAGGATATGGGATAAGATCATGAATAAACGCTATGAGAGGGACCGCGCCCTACCTCACGTTAACTTAGCCAAGCGTCACTACAACTCAAGTGTTATCGTACTCATAACTTGTTAGCTGCTAAGTAATTGTTTAACTGCTTTCACTTACCATGCGAGGCTCTGTTTGAGATGAGTGGCACTTGACAAGCTATTATACTAATAGGTAAAATACGAAAATCTACAATCAGTGCATGATGCCAGTGATGGCATATGTGATAGCTCTCAGAATAAGCAAGTTGAAGTGACCGTGAACAGGCTGACAAACGTTCTCGAATGATGACCACGAACGACGCAGTGTTGGAAGACCCGATGGACCGACAACATTAAATAAATAACTAATGCCGGGTGACAGGAGAAAATTAATCACCATTCAACAAGCCGTTCCACTGTTGAACATCGCCTGAACATAGTTTTTTTTCCTTAGTCGTCTCTTACGACATCCAAGGGTAGATAGATATAGAGGGGCCTATTCTTCAGCCGTGGCCACCACCAATTACCTACCTGTACCTAATTAAGTAAATGTTATTAGATGTTTTTCAACTAAGTTAAGCACCCAATATGACAGGCTCACAGCCTCTAAACAAACCCGGGTTCCACTTGAAACATCCCGAATCCACGACAATCGTACTCCGCCTAACTTTGCAAGAGTTCTTTTACCAAAGTTAAATTGGTGTTGCGAGAATAAACGCCTGTTTAACACTCATAAAAAGGTTAAATCAAGAGTGAAAAGGTAATGAGGTTTGTTTGTAAAGAAATGAATCGAAATGTCACACCCCGCGAGAAGCAGATTTAAAGATATTTTTTACAAAAACTACAAACCGACTTTCCTGAATAGGTATTTACATGATTAATATCAACCTCTTTTTTTTGTTGTCAACCTCTTTGCGTTTTGCTTACCTACTGAGGATGACACTGGCCTCCTACACTTTCGAATAAAAAAACAAAAGTAAGTATGACATCCATTAATCATCAATAATAACTCTTACGGTACTGACTGACTGACTGACAATCAAACGTAGTGGTTTTATTCTCTTTGAAAATCAACGCAGAGCGTAACCAAAATCCTAAGTGTATGAAATTTGCAGGGTAGCGTAACGTATGGGTGCACAGAAAATAATTCCCGACACACAACCCCTAAGGTTAAAGTTTATGTAAAAAATAGCAGCAACCGAACAAAGTCTCGGTAATTACCATAACATACAACCGTCGACAAAAAAAAAATTCGGCAAGTCGTGATTTCAAGAGATGATGACGTTTTTTTAAGTTTTACGGGACAAGTAGCAATTCCTCAGGAATTAAAATGGGACCACCCCGGGATCATACTCTATACACCAGCGAAAGAATCATCAAAATCGGGTTACTATTGGCGGAGATATCGAGTAACATACAAAAAAAAAAAAACAGCCGACTTGAGAACCTCCTCCTTTTGGAAGTCGGTTAAAAATAAGGCATGAGCTAGTTATCTTTTAATTATTGTAGGCTAGTGTTCACCAACAATTTAACCGATCTTTATTGTTAAAAATATATACAGGTAAGTTATAGATAATATAACTTAGCTGTCAACTTAACCGAAAATATAGTAAATCAACAGGTTACATTAACAAGATTTGTTGATAAAAACAAGAGTTAAATTGACCAAGGGGTTGAAAAGATATAGGTGTTCAAAAGGGGGTATTAAAAAATAGTAAAGCGGATATAAAATAACTTTGTTCATACATTCCAAAACGATTTTCATTTTTATTCTAGGCCTTAACTAAGTAATATTACAAAAGCAATAAAACCTGACCTCCCTTTTGGTAAGGTTTCAATGACTTCGTACCTACTCGTAGTTTAGTTAAGATCTGATATTTATTTATTTTTATTTATTTATATAGAATACAGTACATCATAACGGGTTTTTTTTATCCCTAAGGCGATTATGTTATTAGTAGATACATTATAATAAGCAGGTACAATTAGATAGGTACTAATCTAACCATTCGTTTCTATTAATACTTGTGCAAGTTTCGGTAGGTGATTGAAAAAAATATCCACGCTGTTCGCCGACAAGATATTGAGCAGATAAACAGCGAGTGCAAACATGGGGGCAAACTTAAGTAAGTTGGTCCTACAGTGGGGCACTTCCAGCATGGTGGGGCGGCGGCGCGCGCCCAAGTAGTCGTTGGCCGCGCGCAGCCGCAGCGCCGCCAGCACCGCTGGCTGGTGCAGCTCTTCATTGAGCAGATAAACAGATTATTGATTAACGGATATCATTACGCTGTTTATCTGCTCATAGGTGCATTAGTTAGAACATGCTAAAGATGCGATTTTGAAGCCATGTGAGTGTGAGTAATACGAGTTTGTCGTTTGTCTTGATTGTCTCAACGATCATCGATGCATCAAATTTTCTCAAACATAGCACGGTCTTAGTTCGGGGCGAACTATTAGATTTAAATCACCCGTTGAGTTACGGTCTCAACCTAGGTGCACGTGCTAATGAGCCAGACGAAATCTGATCACTCAGTTAGATGAGATTATTGATTTACTCTACAAAGATATCTACTTATAGTTTAATTTTGAGTATTGATTATAATTGTAGGTACCTACCTAAAATATATGTATATATATTTTTTTAATAAAATATTTATTTAGTAACAGAAAAATAATAATAATAACAGTTGTAAATTAAACTAAAATAATATTATACTAGAAATTAACTCTGTTTTCTACGACTACGACTACAAGTAGAACCCTAAAGTATTAAATAAACATTCAACAGTAGGTATGAAATAAGCTCTATCTCCCCTCAAATGGGTAAAAAAGGAATATTCTAGAATTAAAAGTTATCGGATGGCGTGCAAGACCGCATTTAAATAAATGTAACAAAACCGCCCACTTCCGCAAAGCGCTCAACGCTACCGCCCCTCGATTGCGCCCGCTGATAGACGCGCCACGCCCTTTGCCGATAAACTGATAACATTTGTAAACTATTTGTCGGTTTATTTTGTAAATCTGTATTTTCTTTTTGAAATAAATGCTTTAGGTACCTGCTTTTCCTTATCCTCTAGAACGAACGCGCCGTCAATCGACGACGGCTGACGGCGGAAGGCACCGTTTGCTTAGAAACGGCGATGACAGTTTATAGAATCTAAGCTAATAGCTATAAATGGTGATTCATAGCATGTATATCATCCCGATAGAGGATTTACTATCAACAAAAACAAATAATAATAGAAAAACTCAAACTTTCTCAAATTTTGATTTGCCTACAGTTTTTTCAATGATAAATGATGAATTTAACTACTAAAGATGCAGAATAACTTTATTGACAATGGGGTATAGAATAAGGCATTTTTGGGATAGCGTTATTATCTAATATGGGAACGAAAGCAACAAAATATGGGACTATGGTATGTAAAATCATTTCTAATAAAAATATTTCAAAATGAGTTGGGACTAAATTAGGTGCCACTTCCAGGTGCGTCCAGGTAGAAAAAAAATTCACATTGGCGGGAATAAGCCAATAAAGATTTTACAAAATTAGCATTCCGAATTCCCAAACCAAAACTTTAAAGTTTCTCACATAAACCACGGAAAGCCCCTTAACTCAAAACGCAGATAAGTAGATCCGGAAGCTCGGGCACCGCCTTAAATCCATGAACTGATAAAGTCCGATAACCGAAGATACTTACGTATTTGGATTGCATTCGATAAATTTATCGAAATCTCCCCGCGGGCCGCAGGACCTTGGCAACTTCGTGGTTATAATGTACCTTTGTTGAACTTACTGAATTGAATGTTTTGAACGTTGTCAAACTTGAGACTTATTTTCTGTTCAAGTAAAGTCTTGTCGGTATTCCATTTAGACCGACTACAACTTTGTATGCGCTTTTTCAAATTATTGTTAAGAAGTGATAACTCGAACCAAAATTAGTATAAAGATGGATGAGAAACCATAATTAGACCCAGTCACAGAATAAATAATTAAAAGTTCAATCAAATGAAAATCCGATTGATTTTTTTACTTTAAGATAGGTAGTATTTATATTATTCTACTAATGTTTCAAATCGAAATGTTTTACCTCTTATTATCATACCTGCCTATCAACATATCCCGATTATTTTTCTTTTGAGCCTCACCACCGCACGACACTCCATTTTGTGAAAAAGGATCATCGAAAAAAATGCTAGGGACGCGCGCCGTGTTTGTTGCCTGATTCTTCTAGGCTTGGTCGCGAGGGACAGGCGTAGCTTCACCTTATTTCTTAGACGTTTCAAAGTGATCCTAGTGATTTTATTGAGATAAACACCTTTGGATTTGATTGATAGAACTTCAACTACTGAACTGGGCTCACCCTTTGAATTCTTCTCTAAAAGCAAAATTGGTGATGCAGTTGAAAGTTGACTTCTAGGACGCGCAAAAAATCTTTTCAACGTGTGGTTCTTCCAACATAGTTCGATTCCTGACGTAGAGAAATAAATAAACTATCCTGTATTCTGTCCAGGTAGTTTGAAGTTTAATTTCCGGCCACGCGCTGTTCACTCTGTTTTCCTCCTGCTTTGTATTGACTCTGCTAATTGTATTTCCCCTAGTGTGAGAAGAGACTAGTGGAGAAGAATCTAGCAATAAATACCACGAAAAACAGTCACAAATCAAAATAAATATCCCTATAGTGAAAATAAGGCTCTAGCTAGATTCTACAGTCTACTACTAAAGAGATTTACTAAGAACCCGAAATGCTAAGAAATTATTTCTTGACTCATTCATCATTCTAATTCACTTTTACTTTCACTTTGTTCTGGCACCATAACACAGGTTTTTGCCTAGTATGGGACCAGTATCGTCAACTTGCATAAAGGAGCATTCCAACTGCATACTACCTTTATATAATAAAATATAGCATTAAGCATTCAAATATATGTAAATTCAAGTTCTACTCATGATAAGTAGAGACTATTACATAACACTTGTAAACCTATAGTATAATTTTTATTGCAAACTTTAATGTGCCAAATAAATAAACTTTATTACTTATTACTTTGTACCTAATCTAATTCTAATCAAGGTTTTCATTTTTTCATTGGTTCATTAATAAAATCTTCCTGAAATAAAATGTCCTCTAACAAAACAAACAACCTCTTCTCGGAACAGGTAAATAAAAGAAAATCCGTAGGTATTCCCCCGTACAATCTTCTCCAATGAAAATTAAAAACTTAACTGTTTATTTCCTACATTCTCTAGTGTTTTTAATTACGTGATGGGAGATCCTTAATTGTTTTTTAATTTGTGTAAGCACAGCGGCTTAATTGGAACGCTTATCACCGGTTTAACTTCCTCCGAATTGCCCTAAGTCGTAATTTATGTAAATTTTCACTCATCTTGGGCGGGACTCGCGATTTGTGGCTCTATCTCTGCCATGAATTGGGGTCACGAAAACAGAAAATGGTTTAACTTAAATGCTTTGAACGTCAAGTTCAATCCGAAACCACGGAACAAATAAAAATAACATAAGTTTTATGTTGTATGACGTATTTCAGGTTATTCGCAGGCTTATGGAATGAAACGGGAAAAATAGACAAGCCTCGTTATGGTGAAAAATATAATACACAATAAGCTCACTACCAATAGGTATTTAAGAGGCTGATAAATTATTCAACTAGGTATTATATTTCTTCGCTGCTACAAAAAGGTATATCTATATTATTCTAGGTAATCACGTTACTGTAACGCAGTATGTCTGAGTACCACGTACCTAGTTATTAGATCAATTTCTAATTTGTTCTAAAAGATTGAGATTTTTTGATGAAATTGGAAAGATTGGTTGCTTTTGTCTGACATAATCTCATTCTGATCGTAGAATGATTTGTAGTATATATATATCTTGATTCTTATTCTGGACATTTGCATTGGATATGCTAGACAGCAGAAACGAGCTATTACGAGGAAGAGGAAGACCAAGAAAGAATAAATTACATAAGCCAGATAAAAGAGAAGATTGCCGGCATATTGTCGCCTCATGAGGTGAAGGAGTTTGCATTGGAAAGATTATGCAGAATGGAGAAAATTGCATCATTAGGTAGGTATACCGACACAAGCTAAGCTCTTAAATTTAATAATAATAAACGTGTATTTTATCGAAAACATCAAATTAATATCTGAAAGTTAAATGACATTTGAAATCGTACTAAATCCGCTTTTGCGTTACGAAACAAAACGAGCCAACAAAAGTCATCGATCCATTGCTGCAAGCTTAAACCCCGATGCGATTATAATTGCCATCATTTCTGTTTTTACACGAACTCATAAAACACCCCATTTTTAAAGAGACATTCTAAAAGGGATTTGCAAAAATGGTAGAAGTAAAATATGATCGACGTCGATGATGGCGTTGGATTTGAACCCTTTTCAAATGTCATCATTATTTTTCAAAAGGGTCAGTCTTATTTGTTTTTTTGAGATGCAATGTTTTTATCGTGATTGCTACCAATTAGCTGAATAATAAAAGTTTGATTCAACTTATTCATCAAAACGACTGTGTGGCTTCATCAGTCATTATTTTGCGAACGGCGTATGCAATGTGGGGGTCCCCATTGCAACTTAAAATCAATATTGACTCCTAGGAACTTGGTAGAATTAACAAGAGCAAGCGAATCTGTATTCATTTCAGGTGTTAGTAGGGCTATGACATATGACGTAACAAATTAGGCAAAGTCAATTTAATTTAATTAAGGCCGTGGTGGCCCCGGCTGAAGAATAGGCCCCTCCATATCTACCTATCCGCGGATGTCGTAAGAGGCGACTAATGGAAAAAAGCTAGGGGATGGGCAGCAGCGTCCCTCATTTTTTAACAACGATAGTTAACTGCGCTCGCCAACCCGCATGCCCAGCGTGGTGAGTATGAGCAAATACCCCCACATGATAAAGAATTTACTCTGTCTGTGGGGGAGGCCATGTTCAGCAGTGGACGTCAGACGGCTGAAATGATGATGATGAAATTTAATTTATTTCGTTTTTTTAGATTGTTTACAGTGAAGGAATTGTGGACTAGGGTCAGGAATGTCTTCGAGATCAGATCCAAAGAGAAACTCTAACGATTTATCGGCAGCAAATAGTATACCTAATGAAGGTCAATAGCGTAAACTAGGAATAAGGCTCTAGAACCGAACCCTGTGGCACACGCATGTGAATAGTTGATCCGGTTTCCAAACCTGTTCAAGTTTTAGATCATTGGCGAGAGGTGCAGCTTTATTAATTTATTAGCTTATTCGAATGATTAAAATTAGAATTCCTATAGGTAACTGAAGTTAGTTCCATATACAATCATAAGGGTTCGGTTCTAGAGCCTTTCTTATTCCTAGTTTACGTTATTGGCCTCCTATATAGGGTAGGAAACTGTAGGTACTTAAGTTCCGTTTTCTTTTTGGAGCAGATTAGTATAGAACACCGACCTACTACTAGCCCACGCAACTTACTTCCTAAGTTCATAAGAGAAGCAACGAGAGGTCAATTTCGTGGTTATTTCGCTAGCATGTCTGCTGCCTGTGCGACGAGGTGACAAGACCACAATTCACAAAAGAGCGGGCATTTTGCGCTTCCATGCGCACTCGACCGCGAACCGATAGCGAAAAATCGTAGCGCTGCGAAAACGGCCCGATTGCTACCGGGGAAATTGTAAAGTCGGGTAGTGCGGGAAATCAGGAAAGGCAAAATGACCGGACGGTTCAGACTGCATATGTGTGTCGGATAGACTTTTATAACATTCGCTACTTTGTTTCATTTTAGCATCTTTTCCTACTTTAATTGGGTAGGTAAAGGTCTAAGAGTATCTATATTCATATTGCTAACAAGCTATGAGGTAATAAGAAGCAATTTACAGGTTAAATAGATGCTGTTTAGAACAGTTCTTCTGTATATATATTACCAATTACAAACTTCAGTAATTCAGCGTTCAGAATTCTATCTTAGAAATGTAAAACTAAAGGCTGTGCTTATACCTAAACTATATTATTTTAAAGTTATCTCTGTTAAGTTTAAAAAAAAAAATATAAATCAATACATTTCACTGTAAAGCCGGACGATTAGCCGTATAAAGGTAAAACTCAAAACCGTCAAACCCCACACTAAAGCAATGATGGGTAGGTACTAGTAGGTAACTTTACTGACTATTATGTATTCCACGGCGAGGTGCTAAATCAGTCGACACGCCCGTGGAAAGGTTTAGATAAACGAAAACAATTCCGAGACTAAATTTATTTTACCCCCTAATTACATTACCCCGTGTCTTGTGCAGTGAGGGTAGTAGGGTAGAGGGCGGGCGTGATGCCTTGTGTAATAAAAGATCGGAAACAAAATGGAGCCCATTGCATAATAAATTACCTACAGGCTAAAACTAATTAATTTAAACAGCGTCAGGTGATTTTTACTCACTTACACATGACGCTGCTGTAGTGCCCTGAACCTAACCAACCCTTAGCATTGTCGGCCTAAACCCCAGGAAAAACATGTCATACCTAAAACACCTATGCTTTTCAAAATCAACTGTAAAACGCTTGCTAGAGAGAGTAAACCCAGTACCATTAGCACGAATGAGATTATGTTACAAGGCTACCGATAGGTACCTGAAAACTCTCATCTTGTGTTATCAAACAGATATAGTATTCTTAGTCGCTCATACGAGTTGTTTGTCTCTCCGATCCGACTGCCATCAGACTGACATTAATCTCTTCACAATTTTGTCTTCGATTATTTTTGTAATCCTTCAAAATGTCAGCCATACGACCCTTAGTTTTTATACAGATCTACGTGCACTCAGCCTTTTCATTGCCACCATTGCTCAACCGGTCATTGATGCAGCTCCAAGGTGGTACTAGTGAGATAAAACTACATGACATGAGCATGACAAACCTCTTAGATCGTCTGACAACCTCCTCCTTGATACCCCTGAGCATAGCACTTGTTTTCGTGGCAACTCCTTCTCCGTTGTAGCAGTAAGACTTTGGAATAAACTTCCGTATAATATCAAAAAAGTTGACTCCAAAGAGTCATTTAAACGATTAACTCTGAACATTTTCTTAAGAACATCTAGCATCTACACTACATGTTAATAACACACTGATTTTTTACACTGAGTTGTATGTGCAGTAAAGATTAAATAAATAAATAATACTAGAACGGTTCTCGCTTTTGATTCCGCTCGGCTTAAAACCCTGCAATTAAGAAGTATCTTGGGACCTGGCTGGTAGTGAAACTTCTGCGCTAGGTAGTGCCTAGGTACGTAATTTTTGTACCCGTCATGTACGACATGTACCTTGTACAATGATTTGCCTAAAATATGTAGGAGTTGCGACAGAAGCGGACTTGCACATTTAATATTTAGGTCTCCCGTGCAAATAGTGCTAGGTGTATGTTCTGCCTATCTGAGAAAGGACGGTTACAATTATTTGCTATGCCGGATGGTTTTTAATTGTAAGATTACCTAACCAATATTCAAAATATTGCAAAAATATAATATACATGACAATTCAGTTATCATTAGAAGTGCAGACTTCTAGCGTTAATCGTATCTAATGTTTCATAATTTAGAAAAAGTATAACCTAAAAAGTATAGTCTCAAGCTTATATAAAAATGTTCACTATTAATTTTTTTGCAACTCAGACTATGGAATCCTAAAAATAAACCAATAGGATTTTTTTTAATACATAAGTTGGCAAATAAGCTATCGGCCCTCCTGTTGGTAAGTGATTACCTATGAAGCTATGAACGCTTGCGATATCAGGGGCATCACGCAAGCTTTGCCTATGTTATTTGGCTGCGATCTTCTGTAAGGCAGTGGTACCTCTCAGGCGGGATACTCCCATTTAGAGTGACAAAATCTCGCTGTGCCCTACCTCGCATAATCTGCACTTTTATCCGGCCAAACGTATTTGGCCGGATAAAAGTAATAAAGACGGACGGCAACTACACAGGTAATACATCTCTGGCGTCCTCAGGGACGGACTGAGTTTAGTTGGTTATGAATTTTGAACGAGGATTAATGTTATTAACAGTGCGGTTTGGGACGTGTGTCGCTGTGCAGTGCAGGCCTTGTTATAATACGTTAGAAATCACACGACACCGTTTAATAGTTCTAACTGTACCTACTCCCTCTGCCACGCTTGTCTTCGGGAAGTTATAAAGCCCATTTCTTTAATTTTTTTTTCCCATAAAGTCACTGAGAGCTCATATCGTCGAGAATCAAACCATTTCGCGGCAGCTGGGCAGTTACATACACACCAAGTCCTAAGAGATCCTCAGAATATTGGTATAGTGCAGACTGACGTCGGAGTAGTATTGGTTCTCATACTTCGTTTTTGCCAATAGATACATAGTTTTTTTTTTTTTTTAAACAAAATAGGCTAACGTTTGACCACTATCTCACCTGATGTTAAGTAATGATAGGACGATACTATAAAAATCTTCATTATGTGGCACTGCTCGGCACCTTCGGTTGGTGATCATGACTAAGTAGTTAGCCACTCATAAGTTTACACGGTACACGCTCTTCCATGTTGGTTCAATAAGCGTAAAATTTTACGCCAATCAAAACACCTAAGTTCGATACAATAAACGACCCGCATATTCGTAGACAACAGTAAATAGGTCTAGGTAGCCATAAAGTGTTTAGAGTTTCCTAAGTATTAACAAAAGGCCGGAAAATGCAAATACAAGGAGATTTGATAGGACTATCCCGAAAGGGGCATATATTTTAATCTATCAACAAAATGAAAGAATATTCTTTCAAAAGTACACATGTAATTTTTCAAAAGTACACATGTAATTTTTGTATTTCCTGCTAATATTAGCAGGAAATACAAAAATTACATGTGTACTTTTTATTTTTTTTCCCCCGTTTGTTTATGTTATTTTTGTCATCTTTTTAACTAATAATAAACTTAAGAGAAGTTCAAATGTTGAATAATTGAGTTTGAATTGTTTTGACCCCAAACAGCAAATTTGTGCATATTTTCAGTGAAAATGTGGAATTTCCAAAAGCCGTAGAACAAAGCTAATGAATCACCTTGTAAAGTAAGATTGGAATAAATTGCAGCAGATATTGTTAGTTCTCCTCAGGTTTGTACGCTTCGGAGTCTTTGGATGGATTTCCACCGGAATGGATGTATTCTCGACAATAAGAATTTTTTTTCGGCGATGTCCCCATTTACCCTTTTCTTTAAAGGGGACAGTGCCGTGCCGAAAAAATGTCAGATCGATGTCAGTGCGAGTGGAGTGAAAATATACCTCAACTAAGAATTCCAGGGTTTACCTAATCGGGAAATTCTGAGGGGACATTTCAATAAATAAAATCATATCAGTCCGGATCAAAAGACCGGAAACCTCATAAAAGGCCACACGCCTTAATTTTTTATATGCACAACTCTATTTAGGTAGGTACCTACGCCACGATTCTACGCAACAATTTAGCTAACAGTCTAAACGCCTAGTTATGAGCTGGGCTTAACAGGGAAACTATTAGAAAGGCAATCTCGATGGCGGCGGTTCGTGTTAACGACATCGACGGTAAATAGATTCGCCTTTTTGAATGTTCTGGGACCTTGTTTGAAGTTGTAATAAGACCAAAAGGTTTTTCGATTAGCTTTTCGTGTCATCATCATCATCCACAGCCTGTAGAACACCACTGCTGGACAGAAAAACTGAAGATCGTTCGTCATGGCACTCTTTGGGGGATAAGCCTCCCAAAGAGTGCCTTGACGGTCTTGAGCTTTTGCCATCCAACGACTTCCCGCAATCTTCACAATGTTGTCGGTCCATCTGCCTTCCAACACTGCGTCGCCCGGTTCGTGGTCGCTATTTGAGAACATTTACTCGGTCGGTTCTGCGAGCTAATGACCTGCCCACTGCCGCTTCAACTTGCTAATTCTGAGAGCTATGTCGGTGACCTTGGTCTTTCAACGGATTTTCTCATTCGGATTTCGGATTTTATCACGTCAAGTAGTGAAACTCCGAGCATAGCTCTCTCCGCATAGTTCGCGACTTTGAGCTTGTGTTTGAGGCCAATAGTTAGCGACCAAGTCTCAACTGGCAACACGCACTGATTGTAGACTTTCGTCTTGAGGTTCTGCGGTATCTGCGACGAGAAGATATGACGAAGTTTCTCCCAAACGACCCGAGTTCGTCCGAGTAAGTAGTTTCTCTTGTAGTAATGTTTTATTAGGTACCTACATATAGGTAATGTTCGATACCACCTACTTACAGAATTTCAGATAGTTTATTAGGTACTTACCGTAGGTTCTAGACGTGTTGGCCTGTCGGCGGTACTTCAACTTTCGATCCGAAAGTTGACTTCTGTCTTTCCTAGGCTGAGAGGATGGTATAGTTTATGTAGATGTTGGGCAAACCTACACCGAGTGACGGATTTGCCCTAAGGCCCAGTAGGCCCGGGCCTAGGGCGACCACAAATTAGGGGCGGCAAATCGTGACAAAAAAAATCACTGATATATTGACTGAGCAAGAAATAAATCTAATACAAAGTACCTTAATATTTAAAAGGCTGCTCCATAGACTTATTATTACCTACTTGCTACAGTAGACATGCAGCTTCGAACAGATTTCGTCGTTCTGATTTCAATATATATAAAGTTGGCAATAAAGTAAATTCATTATGTACCTAGTCTACCTACATGATGGGTGCTGAGAAAGGGGCGGCATATGGCCTGGGGCCTAGAGCGGTCAAGACTGCAAATCCGCCACTGCCTACACCATCTAAACTAAACATGTCCCAGGTACTACAGCGTCCTGTAAGTGAGCAAAAAGTTCCACATGGCGCTGTATAAATCATTTATTTATTTATTAAATAGGATCGCCAACAGCACATGTATCAAACATTCAACAATATTAAGCTATATAGACTAAGGACTGATACAATAGCCAATAACAGGCGAACACAGCATTGGTAGGGACAATTTTAACCTTTAAAGAGTTTACAAACTTTAAAATAGAAAATAAGGTTATTGAGATTAATCTTACAGCTAGGATAATCACGTTACAATAAACTAAATTTATACAAGATAAACTGTGTACTTAAAGACTACCTATAGAAGTGTTGTAACATTTTATGAGATCAAAGTTATTCTAATCTAGGTACCTAGGTAAAGCTAAGTAAATTTTAACTAAAACTTACTATAATAGAGTCATAACTACCTATAACTATAATGGAAGTAATCTAGACTATTCATAGGTCCAGCTCTTCCAGGCTCTACCAGAGCTCAGAAACGGATGCTATCAATAGCGGTAGGTATCGATCTTGTCTTCATAAATTGACCTACACGTAGATTCAAAATAATCCTCGTGATTTGAATGAATTGGGTAAATAGAGTGGGATTTCTCAGAAGGTAAGTTTACAAACATTTCGAAACTAATCAAATCGCACTTCAATCCAATTTCGAGAAGCAATCAAGAAAACAGCAGTTTAGATTAATAAATCACGCGAACGTATTATTAATTTGCCTTAAACTGTCATTAGACACTATTAGTATAATTATTGGGAAAGCAAGAGAACTGTCTTTATGGCTGAAGTTTCTAACAAATGTAGAGCGTGAGTTAGTAAGTAGTGTGTCCTATGTAGAGATTTACGAATGTTATTTATTATACTTTCCTAGGTTAAGCCATGGTGGCCCCGGCTGAAGTGTAAGCCCCTCCTCTTACCCTTGCATTTAAAAGGGGATCTTCTAGGCTTGGTCGTGAGGAACAGGCATGGCTTCGACTAGTTTCTAAGACGTTTCAAAGTGATCCTAGTGATTTTATTGAAATGAACGCCTTTTGACTTTGACTTTGGACTCGAGGAAAAAGCTAGGGGATGGACAGCAGCGTCCCCTATTATAACAACGATAGCTCTAACTGCGCTCGCGAGCCCAGCGAGGTGAGTAGGTACCATATGGGGAAATTCCTCCCACATGCTAGGAAGTCGCTTCGGAACTCTGTGGGGGGACCGATTAGAATAAGAATTATTTATTTCAGTTAAAACAGCAAGTACAGTATAAACCAAAATTTCTAAATGCCGATGTTCAGATGCGATTTTTTTTCTAATAGGTTAGGTAGGTAGTTAAAATTATGTGCTATAAGAAAATAGATGAAAGTTGTCTAGAAGTATTTAATTTCAAACAAAACTTAGGTAGTGGCTCATTTATTAAAAACACTAAGTACATATTATAAAAGGTGTAATAAGACGTAGTATTATTTGTAAGAACACTAAGTACATATTACTATGGCTCATTTATTAAAAACACTAAGTACATATTATAAAAGGTGTAATAAGACGTAGTATTATTTGTAAGAACACTAAGTACATATTACTATGGCTCATTTATTAAAAACACTAAGTACATATTATAAAAGGTGTAATAAGACGTAGTATTATTTGTAAAAACACTAAGTACATATTACTATGGCTCATTTATTAAAAACACTAAGTACATATTATAAAAAGTGTAATAAGACGTAGTATTATTTGTAAAAAATACAAAATGGCGGCGGCTATTATGTATACTGCCCCGCCGATCGATATTACATTCTGACCGTGATTTTTGAAAGAAATGCAGGCCCCCCCCCCCCCCCCTTTGCTTGGGGGGTGGTGATAGGCCTGTAATCAAAATTCTAAAGATATTATTTTAGTGTAGGTAATCTTGTACTATTACCATCTAGAACCAACTACAACAACCCTGAGAAAAATGTGCGGGTTATTGTGTGAGTGAGACGCATATTGGTTTACTAAATTAGCCACAGATGGCGCACTTTCTAACTATTACAAGTAAAGTAAGTAGGTACCTACTCTACCTACCTATTTTCTTAAAGATAGTACCAATGAGGATATATTAAAAGTCACTTATAGCAAAGACAATTTAGTACTTTTAGCAAAAAAGGATAACAGCTATTAGGTAGGTATACCTACAGGATTTAGACGTTCATTTGCAGAAAAAGATAAGTGTTACAGAGAGTTCTATGGCCATATTCACTCTTTTCGGACATTATTATTCTGAGCAAGACTGTAAAATTAACACTATTAACACCCATATAGTACCTTAAGTAACTAGGTACATTACTCATTGTATAACTACAATGCTAAAGGAGCTTATTCTTATTCTAATGCTAATGCCTGCTTTCAAGTCGCATAGCCATGTCGGACAATTTCGGACTTAGGCATTCCGTTATCAGGCCACTAGGTCAGCCCATACTTTCTTCTGCATAGTCTGTATCTCAGTCATATTTTCTGTGGAATCCTCGGGATAGGTATCAGCATCAGCAAGCTTTTTCATGGTTGCCCGGTGCCAGGACAGAGGCACAAAGGATCGGAGCAATCCTCCAAAGAAGGCCTTACTACCAAGGGCGAATCCAGGGGGGTCATGGAGGTCATGACCCCCTCCTGGGCTGGTCGGTTGGTTGGTAGGAAGAGCGCCGCCAGTCTCGTTTTTTGATCGTGATCGGCAGGGTATAGCACCCTTGATCACTACAGATGCCTATAGATGGTGGCGATGCTGCCGCCTAGCGTGAAGAATGTAGACGCTGGCCCCTATACATGCCGCTTTGTACTTCATATCCAGGTCCCTGGGGAAGGAGATAATGAATTCTTCTCGTCTCGTCAACAGCTCTTTGCGCCACCCGCGCCATTTTCTGAAGATCCCGCCCAGTGGCCTGTTGTCCAGGGTCGTCAGCTGAAAGCACAAACCAAAAGATTACTAGTGGACTGTACCTACTAGGATCACTGTTCTTTTCTGGGACACCCCGATTTGTGTTAGGATCAAAAGATTCTGTAACCTTTAGTATAAACGTATTATTGCGTCAAAGATATAGGGATTGTAGAATGGCCGCAAATTTGACCCGGCACCATAGAATTGAAAGGAAAGCCTACATCATTCATCACTAGGTACCTATACTTTTAAACGAAGGAGAGCAGAAAGCCGTAAAATAAAATATCACTCATTACACTCAGTGTTGGAAGGTCGAGTGGGGGGGGGGGGGGGGCACTCGATGGACAGACGACAATGTGAAAATTGCGTGAAGTCGGTGTATGGGAAAGGGTCAAGGCCGTTCGTCATGGAACTCTTTAGGGGGGAGGCAGGACGCAGGACTTCTACAGGCTTATGATGATGATGATGATGATGACGGCAGACATGCAGTGCAATTATACTCATAATGTATGTGGGTTTAGCTAAAAAAATATTTACTTCAAATTCAGCAGTCTGTGGCCAGCAGAGCCCCTTTATCTTGAGGACGGGCACATCGTAGGCGTCGTGGACATTTAGCACTGTTCTCATGAAGGTGGCCTTCTCCCGCACTATGCTGGCCACCGCGCCTTGTAGTCTGACCTCCACTTTGCTGAGGCAGATGGTGTTCGGTCTTCGCAGTTTCATCACCTGTCAACCAGGAATGAGTTTACGGCAGATCAAATGGTTAGGAATGGCTTAGGAAACGTTGGAGTTGGGATAGAGAACATACCAGTGCCCTCTGTAGCGTCTGGAAGCGCTCAGGGCCACCGATCTGTTTAGTGACCTGAAGAACGTTGCTCTACCTTTCTGATCTGATCGACGACATCGGTGGCGTAGCGGGTGAGTGCCCGTCTAATACGCAAGGGGTGAGGGTTCGATTCCCGCTGCAGTACAAATGTTTGCATGATCTACAAATATTTATTTCGGGTCTGGGTGTTGTGGTACCATGGTACTCGTAGACATAGGGAATCCCAGTGTGGGGTCAGGACTATCCTTTGACTGTTAAAAATATAGGTATATTTAAGTATTCTGTGTGAACACGGATGATTAATATGGCACCTAGGTACCTAGTAATAGAACAACAGGAAGGCCGGTGGATCCGGTGCGTTCTTGAAATCAAACCATTCGATCGAACGTGGTGGCATTTTAGTGCCATTTCTATCGACGGATGGCTTGGCTTGGACGAAATTTCAGACACGACGAAATAATATGTTCCATCTAACCTCCACGTCATTGGCGTCGGACAGGGTGAGGTTGAAGCCAGCGTTGAACAGCCCCATCGACTCCTGATGCGCATTGAAGAGGAGTTCTCCCGAGCACTCCCTAAACTCATACTTTATGCCCCTCCATGCTATCGTCGAGTGGACTTCTAAGCTATCTAGCTCTGACAGTCTTTTTAGTCCTGAAATATCATAGGGAAACACAAATTGTAAGAAGCTAATCACGAGTTACTTCAAGGGCGGATCCAGGGGGTCATGGGGCTCATGACACACAAGCAAACACAACACGTTAAGGGTAGGTATATTCAAATATGGATGACCTATTACTACTTGTAATAGTAAATAGTTAGGCAGGTAACCGACTGGCTTGTAAACAAAGATTCAAGAACAAGATCACCCGAAATTGACAGGCGGCGCGGTGCCGGGCGGCAAAAATACTCCTTCTCCGTTGTAGCAGTAAGTCTTTGTAATAAACTTCCTTAAAATATCAAAAAAGTTGACTCCAAAGATTAGTTTAAACGATTAACTCGTGAACATTTTCTTAAGAACATCTAGCATCTACACTACATGTTAATAAAACACTGTTTTGTACTATCTGTTAATCTATTGCAGTGTATTATATATATACATATATAAATATAGTTGTATGGTTATATAAAGTATAGAAATATAATTTTTAGTTACTTCAGTTAAGGTGAGGGTTTAATTATTTTATGATTTTTGAATTGTTTTTTCTCAATAACCGCAAAACGCCTAGTTTTGATTTTTATGACAAAGATAACTTGAGCATTTTATTTATGTAAATCCAAGACAGAAACGCGATTGGTAAAACTTTTCTCGATTGATTTATTTTTTAAAGTTGGGTCCTCTGCTACAGTTTTTTCGAAAATACTCTGAGACTATCTAACAAAAATAACTTTTTTCTAGCATTGGGAACCTAAATCCAAGACACTTTAAAAAAAATAGATAGTTTTTGAGATAACCGATATTTTCTTATATTTCGCTTACGTCGATTACTTTCGAGCGCCTTCTAACGCTTCCTCTCTTTCCGCATTCAATTACAGTACATAGCGCTGTCACTTTCTTCACTCCGCCCACTCGACAATTTATTATGATTTTTGTATCCTCTTAACATTTTTGCATCGCGGATAGCTGGTTATCTCATTACACGTGTTATCTCTTTCTTTAGATACCGTGAACAAGCTACGTGAAGTTGGCAGTAATATTCCTCAAACACAAGAGGAACCAGTTGCCATTAATAAAAAAAAAAAAAAAAAGTTTTTTATTTATTTATTTAGGATTTCCAACAAGTTAAACAATCTGTCGCACGCCAACCTCCTGTTTCTACCCAATCAGGCTGGCTGGTAGATAATGCCTTGGCATTAAGCCCACCTGTTGTACATTGTTTTTTTTTTGTGTGCAATAAAGATTAAATAAATAAATAAATAAAAATAATATAACATTGAAACATCATTGAATAGGAAATTCCTGGATTCATTAAACAAAATGCGACTCACCAAGTGGTTGATACAAAGGCTCTTTTGAATATGCCATTTTATTTAACTTTATCCACCACTTTTAAAAGTATAATTAGAGCAACTGTATTGTTTACAATGTAAATACACTTGCGACGCCGACGTATGGCCTGATGCAGGAGCTTTGTGCAACTTTATGCGTGCAACTGATCGATCGCCGGGCGTGGCCAGTGCTGCCAACAGTAAACCTAGCTCTCCATCAGATTCAACCTGTAAAACCACCAGAAAACCACTAACGAAAAACGGTCCTACTGTAAAAATCGCTAAAACTTCCACCAAACAAAATTTAACACTATGTATTTAAGTAACAATTAGTAAATAAACATGTTTTTTTTTAACATCAAATGATTCAATAAAAAATATAAATTAATTCTTCTTCTTCAGATGAACGTTTCTCTGCTTTTTTTTATTATATTCATAGTATTCATACTGCTAAATAGTCTTTCAACATCGGCATTAGAAAGAGGCAGTATTAGGAGAGTTATCGCAAATGTCGCTAATTCCTCGAATCTAGATGGCCCATGAGCATCTTTGAAATGCAATACTTCATTCCAAATTTTTTTGTATCTTTGGTTTCATTCCATTTCAACAAATGAATTTGTCGCCATTGGTCATCGACTTTTGCCATAAATTCTGTAGTTTTATTGAACTGAGTCATTATGCCAATTAGATTGTATTTGTTGTGATTATGCGCTTGTTCAACACTTATTCAGGATTTTTTTTTTACTTCAATGTCAGATTAAGTAGATATAATAACATTTTTAAACGTGGCTTAGTGGTTGAGTAGTAGTTGAGTATTTTCAGTAATTGAAAGTAAATTTTACTAAACCGCTAGAAAAATCCACTAGCCACTAAAAGCGGGGGTCGAAACCACCAGTTTTAGTGGAAAATCCACTAAGGTGGCAACACTAGCCGTTGCCGTGTGTGGTAGGCACTAGATAGGTGAGTATGTCAGGTTCTGGTAATGTCTGCCAGATCTATTTGCTATCTGATAGATAACAAACCAAGAGACCAACTTTCTAGCTAGTCATTAGACTGAGCCCTCAGGCGTGGGTTCGACTCATCATAAATGCGTCCTCATACCGTGAATGAATCACAATGCCTGTTGTAATTTTGTCAATAAGGTCCTTGCTTCCACACGCAGGTTTGATCGCCTGGTACTCGGATAAAATGTCATTCCACATAATCTACTGGCTATTCACTACATCACTCACTTACGTGTACATAATTATAAAACAAGGCTGTCTGTCTGTCTGACTGAACCCTATATATCATTTGAAGACCTCGGTGGCGCAGCGGGCGAGTACCCGTCTGACGCAAGGGGTGCGGGTTCGATTCCCGCTGTGGGACCAATGCATGTATGATCCGCGAATATATGTTCCGGGTCTGGGTGCTGTGGTACCATGGTATCTTCTACTCGTTGTTTCTGATACCAACGATATAGGGAATCCTAGTGTGGGGTTAGTGACAAAACTACTGAACGGATTTTCATACTATTTTCATGGGTACTCTGAAATATTTAAGATCATTCTAGAACGTTTTAAAGCACTCTGGACCACTCTGGACAGCAGACCATCCTAAATCAATTTAGAATCCTTTGACTAGCTAACTAAATCATAAACATCATTCTGAATTTGAGAGGATTTCATAGCTACTTACGAGTAGGTAGTACTTCACTTTAGAATAATCTGATTTACGGAACAAATAATTCTACTACGGACCGGTCAGTTATTCCATGGATTGAAACTGTACCGCGGATTAGAAAGGTGAACGCTTGAGCGAGATGTGCGGGTTCTATTCTAGTAGCGTGCGCGAGAGGTTGCTCATAACGGGCATGATCAAAATATTGGCAAGATAACTAAGGTATTTCAGTACCTAGGTAGGTACACGGATAGTACACACATACAAAAAAAAAGTTTTCCTTGTTGCGTAGACCATAAATCCGGGAGGCGCGTTTATTATGACACGAATGTATGTAGACACCACGCCGCGTCGCCGAAAGAAATAATTTTTTATACCATCTGCTCGTCAATGGCATATTATGTGTCATGCAAACCTTTCCTAAAGTAAGTCATTACAGCCCTACGGTCTAGCCGGTCATAATGTTGTACTGAATTTCATTATTTCCCATGGGACATAATGTGATTTGAATTTGGAATGCAACCCATGTAGTCGTGCTTGATCGAGGTTGGTTTCAAAAATGTTTGGGTGCAATGAGTTTTTATTCTAATTAGGATGTATGTTAACATTTTCTTACACTGCCTACAAATAAAAAAAAAGAAAAACATGAAAACTTTTTACGAAATTCATTTTCACACCCGCGCACGAAGAAGGATTTATTCGAATGTCGAACTGACCACTACAGAATAGACTACAAAAAAAGAAAAAAAGGCGCCAAGCGCTCAAACTGCTGTGCTGTTATCTACACCGAAATTCAGTTTCGATTCAAATAAACTTCTAAAAAATGTCAAGTGACGACGACAGTGATTTTGATTAGACCCCAAAATGCATACAATCTGAAGCCTCTGGTATAGTTGGAAACTTACTACCAGAAAAATCATTTCTTTCTATTTAACAGTCATTGTTTTCAATTGCCTCGCAGAAAGTATAAAAAGTAGAGTATGCATCGCGGGCTTAAATGTGTATTTGTCTTGGGCGATCTTGAACCCCTCGTACTCAGGATTCTTGCCTTAACTCCCTCGCTCCGCTAAGGAGTTAACCATAGAATCCCTCGTTCTCGGGGTTCAATATAGCGCCCTTGACATAATACACTATTTTAAGCCCTTGTTGCATAATCTACTATTTCGACTCGTCTAACTGCAGGCTCATTGGACCTATAGAGTAATAATTCTATGGGCCTAGGTATAATTTATTGGTGTCATGATCAGCATTCAGAGAACTTCCAATTTACAGGATTTGAAATACCTACCTTAGTGTTTGTGTTTCCGAGAAAATATTAAAAAAAACACTTCAGCACATACGTTTATTTAATTATAACAAACTAAAAGATTCTTCCTAAAAGCTAAATCAGTCTTAAAACAAAACAAAAATCCGCAAGTTTACTAAATTTTAAGTTATCTACGAAGCTTTTCCTTTGTCGGTAGAGTCAGACAAAGCCTCTCCTTTGTCGGTAGAATCAGACTTCTCCTGAATAGGGATACTCCTCTCCTCCAACGGCTCAGCTCGGAAGGCCACCAGCACCAGTTTTCCTTTGTCCAGGTGACATTCCACGCGCTCCGGGGGAAATCCTTCTGGCAGCAAGAACCTCCTTTCAAAATGGCTTCTCGTCCAGCCATCCTCGCGTTTCACTTCCTTTTTTCCTTCCACTGTGATCTCATTGCCCACCGTCTTTACTTGGATCTGCTCCGGGGAAAAGTTCTTGACGTCCAGTGAAACTTCCACCTTCTTTCCATCAACTTTAACTTCGGAATCGGAGTAGACGCCCTCGATGCCGTGGTCCAAAGGCGCGATCTGCTTGATGAACTTCAGCGGGTCTCTGAAGAAGGGATCCCGAGTGAATACTGCGAAGGGTTCCTCGAGCACTCGCGCGATAGGATCCCGAGGCGCCACGTTGCGCAAATGACGGAGCCAGTACGGTACTAGAGACATTTTCCCTTATTTTATTCCACAGAGTACTTTTTATGAGTATACTATTTTCTTCCTTCCTCGCTCGTTAGTTTTCAACTGATGTTGTTTTTGCGCGCCACTCGCCTTTTATACTGTACTTGTGGCTCCACCTTTCGTCTAGAAACTAATAGAAGTTTCGCGAAAATTGTAGAAGCCAAATGAAAACTTATGAGTCTTGATATTAGTGACATCTAGAGTGTAGCAGCAGAACTACATTGAAGTCTTACTAGAGTGCCACCTTTTGACTTTCTTTACGCCTAAACAGTTTTTCCACTCACCGCTAGATGGCAATAAAAACATTTACACCATTCACATGTTGAACATTCCTCGGCTCGTTTATTTTTGACTGAGATTTAGGTTGTTTTCGCGCGCCATTCGCCTTTTACTGTGGCTCCACCTGTCATGTAGATAGAACTTATAGAAGTTTCGCGAAAATTGTAGACGAAATGGAAAACTCGACTCTTGATATCAGTGACATCTAGAGTATACCAGCAGAACTACATTGAAGTCTTACTACAGTCTACCTTTTGACTTTCTGTACTACATCTAAACAGTTTTTCTACTCACTGCTAGATGGCAATTAAAACATTGCTACTATCATCATTGATGAATTGAAATGCTAAATGCGGTGATTGGATGAGGGCAAGTGTATGTTCTCTTGCATCATATAATTTCATCATTATCATATAATAACTTCTTTCAGTAATAGTTATGAAAACATTGACAGGCTCCCAAACCAACCGGTACCTACAGGCACAGATAACATAATACTATACTAGTAGGCAATGAAAAACCCACTTACCTACCTAGGTAAGTCTGTTTTTGTTATAGGTACATTAAGTTATCGCTTTACTGAAGGAATTTTTCAGTAAATCTTTTGGTAATATTCAAATAATAGCTTGGTTACTTCCTACTATAGCTCTAATTTGTAAGCACATTGCAAAACCCTACGCCCAATGGCCACTGTTTGAGCTACCAATTCTCTCCCCCTGTAATCTCAGTGCCTATTTGAGAATGTTATTATCCAAGTGAGATGCGCGTCAGTTGATTAGTACTTAAGGACCCTGTAAACGATCAAATTTGTTTGACAAATTTGTTTGTCAAATTTTACGTTTTCATCAAACATCAACGCAAACGGTCAAACAAATTTGTCAAACTAACTTGCAGATTCAGTTTTCTCCTTGTCGTGACGTGACGTGCTGAGCGCTTAAATATAATGAGTAATACAGATGACGCATTTTTGGCATTGACTCTAGCTTTGTGTATGAAAAGAAAAAAAAGAAGGCGATGGAGTAGAGAATGGTTGAAATTAAGAGAAAAATTTACTCACGAAAATTTGCTACGCGAAATATTACGCACAGAACCAGAAGACTACGCAAACTTCCTGCGCATGGATCATAAAACTTTTGAAGAATTACTAACATTACTCCGTCCTCGCATTGAAAAGATGGACACCGTTATGCGCAAATCTATACCAGCTTCTCAAAGATTATCAATTACTTTGAGGTACCTAGCCAGTGGCGCTGATTTCGAAGATTTAAAATTTACAGGCTGCATTGCACCTCGTACATTAAGCGACATTATCATTGAAACGTGTGAAGCAATAAATGAAAAACTAAGGAACAATATTCAGGTAAGGTTTTAATTTGAAGAAAAAAACATATTAATTTTAATTAAAATTTATAAAAACTTTCTAAGTATTTTGCTGCTGTATCAACTTCAGTATTTTCGTTTGTATTTGGAATATGAATTATCACTGGCTGCTCTGTATCCGACAAATATGTTTGTTCTATTGGAATTAATTGTAATGCTTGGGGAACAGGAGCCTGAGTGTGAGCGATAGGAGATTGAATGTATGGAACGGGAGATGGAGTTTGTGGAACAGGAGCCTGAGTGTGAGCGATAGGAGATTGAATGTATGGAACGGGAGATGGAGTTTGTGGAACAGGAGACTGAGTGTGAGAGATAGGAGATTGAATGTATGGAACGTGAGATTGACTGCTCGGATTAATTATAACTGAATGTCTGCGAAGATTTCCTTCTTCCCCTTCAAAGAGTATTTCGTTAATGAACTTTTCTGCCAGTCGTCTTTGTTCAGCAGACATCCGTTCTAATTTAAAGGCCCAGTTTCTTGCCATTGCTTGATATTCATTTTCAGGTCTTTTGAAATGATCCCTGGCTAATGTCATTAAGTCATGTTGCAAGTCCTCCTTTTTCTTCTTCTTTGCAATTAATGATCGTGATGATGATGATGATGATTGCTAGAAATTAAAATAAAAGTGTGATAAATATTTTCTGTTTTAGGTACCCAGAACACAGGAAAATTGGAAGATGTTGGCACGACAATTTGGAAATAGATGGAACTTTGATCACTGCATTGGAGCTGTAGATGGGAAGCATATCACTTTAGAAAAACCTGAGCATTCCGGTTCCTACTATTATAACTACAAAGGAACATACAGCATAGTACTTATGGGTATAGCTAATGCAAATTATGAACTCATCATGGTTGATGTCGGTACAAATGGCAGAGTGTCAGATGGAGGAGTAATTAAAAATACAAAATTTTGGCAATACTTTGAGAATAATCAGTTGCAAATTCCAGAGCCAGATGAATTGCCGAATACTAAGAAAATAATGCCCTATGTGTTTGTGGGCGATGAAGCTTTCCAATTACTTCCAAATTTCATGAAACCTTACAACAAACAAGTGTTAAATGATAACAGAAGGATATTCAACTATCGATTATCTCGTGCTCGACGAATTATTGAAAATGTATTTGGCATTCTCACGACTCGTTTTAAGATTTTCCAAAAGCCTATTAAATTATCTCCTACAAAAGCAAAAATTGTAGTTATGGCGTGTTGTCATCTACATAATTTACTTATGAAACAAAAGAATTACATTCGCCATGGAGAAGTAGACATAGAAGACTGTGTTACGGGGACTGTCATGCATGGTACTTGGAGAAATGAGCCAATGTTGTTAAGCATTGAGCGTACTCGAGCTGGAAATAGCGCTGCACTAGCAAAACAAGTAAGAGATGATTTTTGTGAATATTTTAACACAACGGGTGCTGTTCCATGGCAAAACAAATGTTTAGAGTAATTTTATAAGTTGAACGTGTAAAAAATATCTCACAATAAACTGTATTACTAATTTACCTGTGTTTCTGTTACTGTGCTAATTCCTGATTCTTCCTCCATTTGATCTTGCAGAAATTCTAATTCTTTGTAATACCATAATGTCGGTACATACAGATCATCGGTACCAGAACCAGAAAGCATAGACTTTTTCACTTTGTTGTTTTCGCGCTTGAAACTTGTACGTAGTATATTAATTTTTTTTTTCACTTCTTCCTCCGTAATGTTCCGGCGACAGATCTTCAGTAAATTTGTCATTTTTTTTACTGCTGCGCTTCTCTTGTTTTTGTCCATATAATCTTTCGATTTTATTTTCCATAACATCGGCATGTCACGATAAATAGCTATGAAATTCAACGTAAATTCTTTGTCCGAAAGATACTCCACGCTGTTGTCGTCACTGGGCGTAGCGTCCTCCATGATGCCAAACCAACGACTGAGATCATGTTTGACAAACACCGCCGTTCACGTTCAAACTTGTTTGTCAAACACGACATCAATCCAGATTTTCCGCAAACGCGACAAACACGTAGATTGTTTGACAAACGCTTCAAACAAAGCTGCAAACGATCAAATAATTTGACAAACACGTATATTTGTCAAACAAATTTGATCGTTTACAGGGTCCTTTACATCTGTGCGTACAAGCGGGTACCTATATAATGTAAAGTTTGGGAACCGAAGGCAGACTTGTGATAACTTTTGGTGGTTATGACCCGTTATTTTGGGAAAATGAAGAATTTCAGTGTTTTCACTGTGGTAGTACTAGCGAGTGTGGTCTGCAGCTTGCCTTTAGAAAACCCTGGAGGCGGTGAGTTTTGAGAATTAGGTATTATTAAAAAGAGTTTCGTTTTACGAAACATTAACATGAATTAGTACCTATGCACGTTCACGTGGAATATCACTGTTTACTATCCCATATCCCACTGCTTGCTTGCTTGTACAGCGCATATACATTTTCTGAATGGAAAATCCGTTGGTGCACGACCGGGATTCGAACCTACGACGGATGTGGATCGGAAGGCGGGGCCACTACGACCACTACACCAGTGCTATAGGTACTTTTACTTCCCACTATTCAACTAATACTATAGAGTTGAGAGTTTGTAAAATTGAGAGGATGCATAGAAGTGCTAGTAGTTAGTCTATGAGAGGATGTTCACTAAGTAACTTTTTTTATACAACTAAGGTGGCAAATAAATAATAAATAAATAAATATTCCGGACATATTTACACGGTCATCTGATTCCAAACTAGGCATAGCCTGTACTATGGGTACCAGAGACTGATATATATATATAATAGATAAATATTTAACACCCAGATCTGTGTTCATCACACAAATGTTTGTCCAGCGCGGGAACCGAACCCGCGACCTCTAGCGCAGAAGGCACAGTTACAACTGAGCTATGAGGCCAGTCAATCATCAAATCATCTTACGGCCCACCTGTTGGCAAGTGGTTACCGTAGCCAATTTTTTTGTTTTTTTATTAAGTATGGTTAAGCGTTTGGCCACCAACTCACTTTTGCAAGTGTGATGTGGCCTAAGATGGAGCACGCTTTCCCAGAAAGAACTTATTGACCCTAAATTTGAAGACTTCCAGATTGTACTCTTTCGGGAAAAAAGACGCAGGCAGATCGTTCCACTCTTCAATCACAAATGCGTTGCCGACCCCGAACCCCCGTCCCCTAAGAGCTCTGGCAGCCTTACTAACCGCAGGAACATAATACCTAGCACTATTTGAAACAAATAATGTTATTTGGCTGCGATCTTCTTTAAGGCGGAGGTACCTACCTACCAGGCGGGCTACCCCAATTTAGAGGGTGAAAATCTCGCAGTACCCTACCTCGCCTATTTTTTTTTTTAATCTGAAGCCCTAAGGCGTTGTCCACTAGTTACGATAAAATTGACACTGATCGACAGCCAATCAACTAATAGCCACAAAACCCCAAACATTCTACCTTAATTACGAATTTCTGCAAAATTAGAAAAATTGTTTTCCCATAAATGAGGGTTTCTAAAAATTTATTTTTTGTGTAGAAAATAAATATTTGGAGTTCTCTACCCGAATTTATTCAATTTGGGATGAATTGATTTATTTATGAATAAAAAACCATTGGCCATGACCTTTATTTTTTAGATGTGGTGATACTAACGCAACACAATATACAGAAGCGGTTCATCAACCCACTGTTCAGTTTGGGCGCAGCTGAAGCCGACAGCCTCGTCAAACTCAGGACTAAGAGGAGGTAGGTAAGATGCACGACGTAACGGCTAAACCGATTTCGATGAAACGTGAAATAGGTGGAGTTCTTTACCTAGAAAAGCTTAGGCTTTATTATCAAGGTACCACGCGAGCGAATCTGTGGGCGCAAGCTAGTTGGCAATAATGTTTGTTAAACGGCATTTGGAAATAAAACATTTTTTGTTGGAAAACTATGCAAAAATCTGCTGTTTTGGAGTCAAATCAGTTCAAACTCATGGTCAGCTGTTCTATGTAGGTATCTTGATATCCAACTTCTCGTGCGTTTAATAACTATTATGATACAGATGATAAAAATACGAAAATAGTTGTTTGGACAAAGTTTGGATAAAAAATAAAATATTATTTTGATTATTTTGTTTTTTTTCGTTAATATTCTTTCTTTTTGATGATAGAATAAGCGGCAGGGACGGCAACATTTTTAGTTATTTTAAGATAACTCCAGAACAGAATGGACACTATTGAGTAATTTGTTATTTATGTTTCAGTGAGGACGAGTGTGAAAAACTCCAACTGTGCAAGTTGCACGCGCAAGCTAACCGCAATTTTTTTGCTGCTTTTGAACTGTACTTTGTTAAGTGAGTTGATATATTTGAGTATTTAATCCGATCCCAAGGTCGTGGGTTCGAACTCGATCGTGCACCAATAAGTTTTTCTATTCGAAAATTAAGCGTGCTTAAAAAGGGGTGTAGGAAAACATCGTGAGGAAAACAGTAAGTATTCCTGAAGCGGCGATGCGTTTGCAACCTGTCACGTAGGGCTATACTCCCTACTGCAAAATGTGGGCATGTGCCAAATGTTCGGACATACCTCTGACTACCCCTTAGACATCTTTCAAGGAACTGATCGCCTGGAGATCTGAGATATCTACCATTTCTTGGGGATAAGTGTGAACCTATAATTTTTTTTGATAATATACATGCTTTATGTAGGTAATCGAAAAAATGCTTTTATTTTCAGCAAAGAAAATGCAAGATTATGGGACCACCGAGCACACTCCCGAGCGGACTGTGAACAAAGATATGGCGATTGTTACAAAAAGTAACGTGGGCATAAAATAAAAATATGGCATACGTCCAATAACCTTGTAGATGAAAATATGACAAAATCTATCAAAAAAAAAATGGGTTGGTCCGCTATTTTATTTTTATACTTATCAGTTAATGTATTATAATAATAATGTTAGAAGCAAAAATAAAATACTTCATACAATAACAGTCCATTTATTTACTCTTAGAATACTATTCATCACCATAAATGCATAAAATTATAATAGAAAACAACTTACAAATCATTGAAATAAATAGATATTTGGAAAAATTATATCATACTATTTTACAGTCTCTCCGAGTATCTGACAATTACTTAGTTCAAATTAATGACATTTTAACCCAACATTCGCATTGATATCATTTTTTATCATCGGATGAACATATTTGATTATTTTTAATGAACTCATATGACTCATAATCATAACCATTCTTACTAGAAACTGGGAGAAAAATAACTACCTCACTTGAACTTATAATAAAAGGAATATGTTTTTGCCTTTTTAATTGAGCAGAAAAACAGAATTCTATGGGAGATCCTATAGAATTCTATAGGGACCTTAGAACATCTCTGACTTTAACCAGATAACAAAAACATTGTTTGTTGCTCTTCAATATTCTTCATCATGCAACCCATTGATGCGAACTAGTAATAATTACGAAAATCTAAGAGATCTCTTATTCTCTAATAATTAATTACAAGTTTGTTAAAAAAAACTGCTGAAACTATCAGCTTTTGATTTAAACAGGGACCAATTGCATTATCAATTTAAGTATGTTCATGCATTGTATCAACTATAAAATCGCCCTTTGTATTACACATAGTAAAAACCCAAGAACAAAAACACTTCACTTCACACCATATAAAACATAGGTAATATATCAATAACTCACTTCAGTCTATTCGTTCATAGGAAGGCTGGCTTCTTCTTGGTAGTTTTCTTGGGCGGGTTGACCGTGTTGAGGATGTGGTCGATGCTGGCCTTGTCGAGCAGGTCGGGGCGCGGCGCCTTGGCGGCGGACTTGGCGGCGCTGGCCGTCAGGCTCGCCAGCGCCGGCAGCGCCGCCGCCAGCCGCCAGCGCTGCGTGTACAGGAGCGCCAGCAGGCCCAGCAGCGGGATCACCAGCAGGGAAGTCTGCCGGAGCTCTTGCTCGGACGATTTTACCTGAAAACGTTTACTTGTATTACAAAATTTGACGGAAAACGACTCCGTTCTGAAAATTGCCCTGTGATTTAATTCAACATCCATGACTATATTCCATGACTGAAACGTGTTTTAGAATAGAACGACAATGTTCGGTTCTAATTTACCTTCGGCAGGAAATCTATGGTGAAATGCTTGAATTTTCCGTCCGAGTTGAAGTAGAAAGTTTGTTGGCTGTACGAGTGCGTTGCTTTGGATAATGTGGACTCTAACGCGAGGACATAGGTCTTATTATCGGCTGGTAGGCGCGGCAGCACGTACATTAGGCCGGGGTTCATTTGTTGGGAGTAACCTGAAATCAAGGACAATTATGTTTTATACTGAAATTCGTTATAATTTAAACATTCGCCGACTAGCTACTAAAATTGTAACGACTAAAATTGGGTATTGATCAGTATTTGGGTAAAGGCCTAAACTACTTTGTCAGAATGTAGCGGTTTTGTGCAACTGATGCGCCAGTAAATATGGCGCAGCCAGTAGGATTACCAAACCTTAAGTTCAGTACTCGCTTGATCGTTATCTGCACCGTCAGCTGTAAGACGTCCTCTGTCACACAAACATTCTAGTGAACTACCTACAGGCACCGAATTTCTATTTCAGATATCGGGGCTTTTTGAAGGAGTTCCTAGCCGTGAACTTTTTATTTGCTTGCTTGTCGTGTCACATGTTCTTTCTTGGTTGCGTGCATTCCTAGCCGTGAACTTTTTATTTGCTTGCTTGTCGTGTCACAGGTTCTTTCTTGGTTGCGTGCATTAAGTCAATGGCTAAGGTCGTCAGGATTCAGTGCGTCTGTAGAGGCTCCATTCGTGCGCAATACACTCACCAGCGGGGTCCAACTTGGTGGCGTAAATAGGTGAATCAGGTGTGTTCTCCAAGGCGAGTGCTAATCGGAGAGTCTTGTAGTGTTCGATGTTGGGCGTGCGCACCAACACGTTGGTGTCAGTGAGTTGTGTGGGCTGCACCGCGACTAGCAGCACATCGGTTATGTCCTTGTTGTCTTTTACCTGAAAACAAATCAAACTTTAATCTTTCTTTATTGATTGTCGTTATATGGAGAAGACTCAAAACCGTTCGTTGTGGCACAGTACAGGGGAGACTTACGTCCAGTCGTAACGTTACTTACTTCCAACAAGGCCGGAGCTTTAGCCAGTTTCAACCCTTGCAGTTCGGGTGAAGATGACTCCTTCAGGGTCAGTGTGTAGGTGCAGTCGGGAAGCAAGCCGCGAATACTGGAAAGATATAAAGCAATTGCTGATTGTGTGCCATTTTTTATATATTTTCGTCTTAAAATCATCCTAGTTTAATATATAATAGTGTACGTCCGCGCCTTTGCTCGCGTGGTATCTTGATAAAAAGGGGCAGTTTTGAAAAAGCCTTAAGTCTGTATTTCATTATTTGACTTTATGAGTATTTGTACCAAGTTTCAGATAAATCTCTCCATGCGCTAAGATTCTCCCATAAAATCTTTGACACATCATTACAACCTTTTAAGGGGTAGTATTAAAATCCAAAAATACAGTTTTTCCTTATTTTTATCATAAATTATTTTTAGTGAGTTTCAAATCTGTAGGTTCAAGGAATAGGATTTGTCATACAAACGTTTTAAAGTATGACCTTCTCAGGGGTTGTTATTTTGAAAATCCTTTTTTAGTGGATGTGTTTGGCATAAGAGGCAGCTACTGTCCAAATTTCAGCTTTATAGCTTCAGCGGTTTGGGCTGTGCGTTGATCGCACGTTGAGGCCTTGTTCTTTTATATAAACAGATTAATAAGAGTTGCTGGGCCTGTCCTGACGGGAGCTCGACTATGTGACCCCCCCGGTCTTGTGCAAGTGTAGGTGGGTAGGTACCGGAAGGCTCCCTCAGCATCGGTGAGCGCGTCCTCGGGCGCGCAGTGAGGCGGCGAGTGGGTGCCGGGCGCGGCGTGCAGCTGCGCGCGCGGCCAGCCCGCGCCGCCCGGCGACACCAGCGCGCCCACGCACGACCACGCCACGCGCCTCCCCCTGAAACACAACACACCTTTACAATCCTACTGTCACATCATAATCTAATTCTGCTACCACTATTTTATTTATTTCATTTAGTAACAATTATTCAATCGATTTTGAAATTACATCCTAGGAGGATTTAATTTCAAAATCGTTCTAGGATGTAACTTCAAATTCTTACTAATATTATAAATGCGAAAGTTTGTGAGGATGTTTATTATTCAATCACGTCGTAACGGCTCAACCGATTTCGTTGAAAATTGGAATACAAATAGTTCTTTACCTAGAATAACATATAGGCTACATTTTATGTAGGTCCCACGCGAGCGAAGCCGCGGGCGGAAGCTAGTTTTAAATAAAAATGTACCATATAAAAAAATCGATCATAAAATAAAATAAAAACACCTTAGCCATAAATAGCATAATAAAAATGACTACAAGTACATAATAGTTATTTAAATTTAAGTTGTTTTATTTAGGTATACACGAGTTTGCACCATAAATATGAACCACTGATTCTTTCTTGATCAGCCTGTATCAGATCAGTAACCAGGTTGAGGTATGCTGGCCCTGAAAAGGGCCTATGACTGTTGAAGAAACAAAGTATCTAGTGAAAAGAACACCTACCAAATTACATCATAATAACTCAACCATGTTTAATCGAAAAGGTAACAAAATTCGTAGACATCTGTTACTTTAGCATTTATAATATTCAAACTATAAAATTCATGCGATTTCTCGTTACTCGTTAACGTTACCTGAGGGTCAACGTATGAGTCTTTCCTTCCTCCACTTGCAGGATATGATGGGAAGGAGTGAAGCGGTACTCCTTCATGTTGGGTTTGACGTAGTACTCCCCGGGCGAGAGAGAAGCGAACCGCAGCGCGCCGGTCGCGGGCGAGGCGGCGTTGCGCCGGTACGCGCCGCCGCTCACCGACACGAGCCCACCCTGACAAGACAAATGTATTTACTAACACATTGGGTCAACGCCGACTGATGGAGTGGCGGCGAAGCGACCAATTCACTAAACAATTAAAACTCAAATCTCTTTTAATAATAAATAAATAACACCCAACAGTATATAGCCCTGACCCCACCACACTCTGTGTCGTGGGTATCAGAAGCTATAATCTAACAATTAATTATATGTACGATTTGACAGTTCTCTAATGTCAAAAAGCGTAATTATGTTGCCACAATCAGACCTTTCCGACTGCACGGAACGAAATAATCAACTTTTTATAACTTCATTATATTCCTAAAACTAAGTAGATTAACACAAATTGTGATTGTGACTCCACAATTAGTGAACGAATGATATGACTAAATGAATTTGATCAGTTGTTCTATTTATTACTTCGCTATTAAATTTTCGTCAATAAGTGGCAGCACCTACTGTCAAAACGTGAATATGATTATTTGTTAGACTATACGTGTACCATGGTACCACAATACCCAGACCCGGAACAAATATTTGCAGATCATGCAAACATTTGTCCATTGAATCGAGATTATAATTCGATTATTTTTCTTTTGAGCTTCACCTAGTTCGATCCAAACCACACTGAAGCTTTAAATTCCATTTTGTGAAAAAAGATCATCGAAAGAAATTATAGACACCAAGCCGTGTTTGTTGCCTTATTCTTCTAGGCTTGGTCGCGAGGACCAGGCATAGCTTCACCTAGTTTCTAAGACGTTTCAAAGTGATTTTATTGAAATGAACGCCTTTTGACTTTGAGTTTGAACCCTCATCCGTTGCGCCACTGAGGTATTCAATGTTCACCTGCAACGGAGTGGAATCAGCATCGTCGAGCAGGTTGACTCGGATCTCGGCGAGCTTGTGCGCGAGGATGCGGCCCTCGGCGTCGGGCTCCGAGAACACGTAGGAGTCCTTGTCGGCCGCCAGCCGGTACGACCGGGCCGCGTCCAGCGGACCGAAGCTGTACACGCCATCCGACGACGTCACGTGGGTTAGCTTCATGTCGTCTGCAAACGAAATAAAAATTACATCGTCATTATGAATAGTTTTGAATTTATAATTCTCAGAAATTTATAATAGTGATAGGAATTTTAGTAACAATTATTAGTCCTAATAATTGTTAATAAAATTCAAGGGCGTAGACCAATGTATAATTATTTATTATTATTATTAAAAACTTTAATTTAATTAATTTCAATATTTCTCAATTTTTCCCTGATTATTCTAACATTTACTTTTATTACCTTTTTCATTATAAGACTGTTCTGACAAGGTTTAATGACTGGGAAATGGTTTCGGCAGAATACCAGAGGCTGCTGCTAGCACAGTAGGCATAATGCTGAGCCGAGGCCATTTTGCTGCTGCAGCACACATCACACCATTTTTTACCTGCTCGTGTTTTCTGTGATGTAATTGTTTGGTTTTAAAATGTTGTGCAAATGTGTGTGTTTTAGTTGCAAATAAATGAATGTCTATGTCTAATTTACTTTATTAATGTAAGATTGTAGTAGACCTAGACAGCCAGTTTTGAGAACTGATTTTAAAAAAAGTCCATACCAGAGGTAAGAGTGACGGTGACGTCGGCAACGGGCGGCACTATCTGGCCGCGCAGCGTGAGCGCGGCGCGCGCGCGCAGCGTCAGCGCGCTGGGCTGACACTGCGACACGCCCACTATCTGCTGGGGGTCCGACGGAGAGAACAGCAGGGAGCTCGAGAACGCTGACACGCTGACCACTTCGCCCTGTCAAATGCCAAGAGAGAGTTATTATAGTCACAATCAGACAGTGCGCAACGTTGCCGCGTCACCTACACAAGTCATATTGGGGGACATTTTGTCCGCTAGTGAATCCCAGGCTTAAAAAAGACTATTTTTATCCCTAGGAAATGGAGACGTCCTCTCAGATCTCCAGGCGATCAGATCCTTGAAGATGTCTAAGGGGGAGTCAGAGGTAAGTCCGACAAGGTTCAACTAGTTTTTAAGATATTTTAAAGTGATTGTGCCAGTGACATGAGCCAGATAAAAGAGAATTATTGTCATATCGTATAAGGAAGTAAAGGAGCTCTCATTGGAGAGATCATTACACCGACAAGATCTAAGCTCTTAAATTTAATAATAATAATAAAAGTGATTGTAGTGAAGCTCTCAATACGGAATTCTAGCAAATCCAGCCTGCCCGTAGCCACTGGTCTAGAAACATCAGTGTGGTAGCGGACGCCGGGGACGCCCGGGGAGGCCTGCGCCGGCATCAGCGAGCTGCTGGCTTTCCTAGAGGACATCGGGTGGCTAGATAATTACATGCATATTTTTTACCCAGTTTTGTTTTAATCCCTTAGGCAACACTGAAAAACAGCGTCTGGTTTTCGGACCAGGCATAAAGCTGAGTTGTTGCCTTTTCAACAAGCAGACAAATAAAATCTTTGTTCGGTCCTTTTTACATTGTTGGAAGGTAGGTAGGTACCTATTTGTAGTTTTCTATTTTTTATTAAGACTATTTTATTATTTTTTATTAACTATTATGTAGGTGCCTATTTATTTTAACATATAAAAGAGACGTTTCATCAATATATGGAGCCTGGGCCTGCACTGTGTACACTACTCTAAAATATGGCTAAGCAATAAAGTAAACGTATTTAATTGGTTATTTTATTTAAATTGACTTCTTTCTAAGGTACATTAAGATTTTCTTCGACAAAGAGAGCAACATACAGCGCTACAAAAATATGGCGGATGGACGTGCGTGAAATGTCATTTTGACAACCTACATTTATCTGACAAAACAAAAACATCAAATCAACAACATGACATGAAAAATATGTCAATGTCATGTCAAACGCCAATTATAAACCAACATGGCGGCCTTCAAATAGTGTCCCCATAGTAAAAAACTTACCAGAAGAACTATACTTGTACCATCGCATTTGTTTTCAAATTAATGAAATTGTATTTTTCTTGTAATCTCCTATTTTTTCCTAATGTTTCTATGTAGTGTACATGGACCAGGCCCAGAATGAAATGGCTCCTTTTTGTCTGTTTTTATTTTGTTGAATAAACTTATTTTCTTTCTTTCTTTCTAGATTAGCAGCCTCCACCCGTCACGAAAAAAGGGCCCACCTGCGGCCTAGTTGCGGAAACAAGTCCACACACCAAGTACCGAGTAAGTAGCGGACTAACCTCGGCCAGGTGCAGCGTGTGCGTGTAGACGTACATGCCGCCGTCCCGGGTGTGCGGCAGCGGGCCGGCGCGCGCGGCGCCCGTGCGGTCGCGGTCCACCGTCAGCACCACGTCCGCCGCGCCCGCCGGCGACGTCACCGTCACCGTCACCGCGTGCGCCACACCCACGAAGTAAACTGTCTGGAATCGACATAACGTTCATTTTAAGCTCGTATTCGTGCACGACGCAGCTGGAATGCACAAAGAAAGATGGGCCACTATTGTCACCTCTTGGAAAGGACCAAATGGAAAAAGAAAAGTTGGCAGGCCACTGGCTAGATGGTCCGACGAAATAAGGAGATTCCTAAAAACACATGACTGGACTGAAGCGGCAACCGACCGCGATCGCTGGAAAGAACTGGAGGAGGCCTTTACCCGAGAGGGGTCCTTACGGTGGAAATAAAATGAATAATCTAAATTAATTAAATATTAAATATAAACATATTATTTTAACATTATAAATAAGTAGACATAAGAATTAAGATTGCATGAATTGTTAAATGATTTTTTTTTTAGTTAAGGAATAAACAGGCTTTTTTATTTATTTTATTTTATTCGTGCACGAAGAGAGCCTCTAAGAAGCGCACTTTAGAATAGAATAGAAAAACGTTTATTTTGTTACCAATACAATCCGACTTAACATAACACAATACAAAAAAATGCATTCAACATCATGGTAACAAAAAACGCTTTAATCCTTATCCTAATTAAATCCAGTTTTTTTATACAACTACCGTGGCAAACAAGCATACGGCCCACCTGTTGTTAAGCGGTTACCGTAGCCTATAAACGGTTGCAATTCCATGGGCATCACGCACTCGTTGCCTACCCCGAACCCCTCTCCCCCTAAAGAGCTCTAGCAACCTTACTCGCCACAAGAACACAACACTATTTGAAATAACACACAACATAATATGTTTAGTATGGAGATGTTTAGTTACATTCCTCATTATTAGTTATATGTCGAATAAAAATAATTCTCTCCCTTTCTGTTTACATGTCAAAGATAGATATGGATAATATTTTTTTCAACACACTTGCTCATAATGTCGCTCTAATTTCACCGCAATTAGGCACATATACTTGTAAAATGTAAATGTAATCAAACTGTGACTTTTTTATTGCTATTATTAAAAAACTTGAGTTATTTTATTGGTTGAGTTGCTTTGTTCTTAAAAAAGTTTTTAACTCATTATTTTAGTCCATGGATAACTCATTCTTTTAGTCTATGGTCTATCGCCATTGTAAGATGCGCGCGCATTGGAAAACTGATAATTTTTTCCCGCCATAGCGAAAAAAAAATTCACACCTCGTTTTTAGTTATTTTTAGTATTATTTTATTCTCAAGTGTGTTGAAAAACGTCGTATGATACACGTGTCTATTTATGAATACACACTTGTACCACAATGTACTATGTATCTGTCATGGAGCGATAATCAGAGATGTTGGAATAGGCACTTACAGTGGGTGGTAGTTTGGAGACGTCCACTTGTGCTTGCGGCGGCTGGAAGGTGTGGCAGCCGCGCGGCGTGAGCGTGAACACCTCCGCCGCCTGCACGCAGTGCGCGCTGGCGCCGGCCGGCACCTTCAGCACTCCTTGCGACGAGGCGCTGCTGTACTCCACCTGTACGTACAAAGTCTAACTCAAAAGGCGTTTCATAACAATAATAAATATTCCGGACATAGCACACACGGTCAACTGATCCCAAACTAGGCATAGCCTGTACTAAGGGTACTAGGGACTGATATACATAATAGATAAATATTTAACACCCAGAAACAGAACAAACATCTGTGTTAGTCACAAATGTTTGTCCAGTGCGGGAATCGAACCCGCGACCTCTAGAAGGCAGAGTTACTACCAACTGAGCTATGAGGCCAGTCAATAGGCCAACCTGTATGTGCAAAGTAAAACTCAAAAGTAACTGGGTACTGCGATCGTGAGGTCGCCCGAACGGTTCCATCTGAAAACCAGCGCCGCTACACTTTGTGAAGCGGCAATACAGCTGAGACCCATCTCAGGTTAGGTCCCAACATATTTTTGGCTCACGCACATAATACCTCGGCACGGACTTGTTTGTTAGTCAAATCCCATTTAGTTGTTTTTGTTTTTTTCCCCACCTATCTATTATTGTTTCTTCTTAGTTTGTGCTACTTTTGTTATTATCTTTCTATACTTTTATTATGTGTGAGTCAAAAATAAACGACTTTCTTTCTTTCTTTCTTTCTTTCAAAAAGACGTTTTTTTCAATTAAAATCACTAGAATCACTTTGAAACGTCTTAAGAACTAGGTGAAGCTACGCCTGTTCGTCGCGAAAAAAGCCTAGAAGAATCAGGAAACAATCAAAGCGCGCGTGCCTATCATATTTTTCGGTGGTCCTTTTTCACAAAATGAGTTTCAGTGTGGTGCCGATCGAACTAGGTGAGGCTCAAAGTGTTAAGTTAAAGAGGGCGCTAGTATACCTACCATGTCACTAGCGAATGAGTTCTTACTGATAATATACTGAAATTTGAGAGATGTCCACCATGTTTGGGGTAAACGTTGGGTACCTTTTTTACAGAATGCTATTTGCAGTGGGATAGCACTACATAGCTGCGAACATCAGCTATATATTTTCTTCAAACAAAAAAATAAAGCACAACCAATAAAAAATCAAGTAACAATTTCGAGTTGACATTTTAGTTACCTCATGCTCATGTGTGGTCTGTATTCTCAGCACATAACCAGTGTGGTGGAAGGTCGGTACTTCCGCTTCCGCTTGCGTGACAGCCACGTTGTGCTTGGAGGAGCGCCAGCACAGCCTCTCGGAGCCTACAGAGATCTCCACGTTGCCGGGGAGAACCTCTTCAAACTTGTATTTGCCATCTGTTAGTAAGTAGTGAGATTAAACAACCAAAAAGGAGAAGAAATTCGAAACAAACAGAGCCAAAAGTATACAATGTTTAAAATATTATAAAATGCCTCCAAAATTCAGAAATACAAAAAAATGGTTGAATAGGTTGTACGCAATCGTCGTCCCATGATCGACGACCTCGGTGGCGCAGCGGGCGAATGCCCGTCTGAGACGCAAGAGCTGCGGTTTCGATTACCGCTGGGGGACAAATGTTTGTATGATCTGCAAATATTTGTTTGGGTGTATTGGGGTATGTGACTGTTGGGTGTCATTATTATAGAGTTGTTTAGAGTCATGGCTACTTAACAAGTCTACCCATATCTCACTTCATGTAAGGTATATTTTTCCTTTTCACTCTCCCAATGAACTTACACAGTTGGCAGTCAATCAAAGCTCTTACTGGCGATACTTGGTGGTTCCTATTTTGAACTGGTCTCAAAAAGGTTTAGCAAGCAAACGGCAGCAGTAAACATCTTACCAACAGCTGTAGTATACGATGGCTGGCCCACATACATGCCATCGGGTGACAGCGGCCGCAGAGTGACAGGGAGGGATGCACAGTCCTTCTCTGTCTTGCACTCGATGCGGCCGGTCAGGGTGCCTTTCAGTTGAGAGAAGTTGATGCCTTCCACGGGCGCATTGGTGATGATCACTTTCTGCGTTAGAGGGTAGAATCTGGAAAGAGGAAAACAACTTGTACATTATAATCTTTTGAAATATACATACATACATAAAATCACGCCTGTTTCCCAGAGGAGTATTGTATTGTATTGTATTCATTTATTCATCCATAGACATATTTAGAATGTACTTGAACAAGTCATAGTGTGGCAAACAATTTGTTTTTAAATATTCTTATATAAAATCATAAAACAATAAATTAACATTAAATTTCAGCAAAAGCATTGTCATATTGTAAACTCAAAAATAAAACATAAAAATTACACAATAATAAAATAAAATTGAGAACGGAAGTCACTAACATGTCTGATTACTATATACCTACTTAGATATTTATGTCAGAGTTAAACATTTCAGTATCAGCAAACGCTTTGTTTATAGTATAATAGCTTTTTTCTTTCAACTGGTTTAGTATACAGGATACAAAGCTAGAGTCGGTCAAGTTCTTAATATCTATTGGTATTCCATTATATAATTTAATTGCAGTGCAGTAGTAGCTCTTTGAAATTTTTGCAAGCCGTGTCATAGGGACAACTAGCCGATCCTTGTTTCTAGTGTTAACATTGTGTGTATCTCTCTTAGTCTTAATATTACATAGGTTTTCTCTCACATATACTAAATTTTGAAAAATAAATTCACCTATCATCGTCATTACACCTAATTCTTTAAAGCGCAGTCTACAAGAGTCCATCTGTTTTAAACCTAAAATATATCTAACTGCTCGTTTCTTCAGTGTAAATACTCTATTTGCGTCAGCCGCAGTGCCCCAAATTAATATTCCATAAGTCATTGAGTGAAAGTATGCAAAGTATACAGCGATAGCGGCTTTTTTCCCGCCTAACTCTTTGATTTTTTTTATTGCGTAAGTTGCCGTGGCCAATTTTTTCGTAACTTCATCCAAGTGGATAGCCCATGTCAGCTTACTATCTAATCTTATACCCAAAAATTTCACATTGTTCGTCGGAGAAATGTCAAAGTCTGTCAAAAGGAGCCATTTCATTCTGGGCCTGGTCCATGTACACTACATAGAAAAATTAGGAAAAAATAGGAGATTACAAGAAAAATACAATTTCATTAATTTGAAGACAAATGCGATGGTACAAGAATAGTTCTTTTGGTATGTTTTTTACTATGTGAACACTATTTGAAGGCCGCCATGTTGGTTTATAATTGGCGTTTGACATGACATTGATATATTTTTCATGTCATGTTGTTTGATTTGATGTTTTTGTTTTGTCAGATAAATGTAGGTTGTCAAAATGACATTTCACGCACGTCCATCCGCCATATTTTTGTAGCGCTGTGTGTTGCTCTCTTTGTCGAAGAAAATCTTAATGTACCCTACAACGAAGTCAATTTAAATAACATAACCAATTAAATACGTTTACTATATTGCTTAGCCATATTTTAGAGTAGTGTACACAGTACAGGCCCAGGCTCCATATATTGATGAAACGTCTCTTTTAAATCAAATTATCTTTTTTCATATAGAAATATCCTTTCCTGAATACATTCTGGTGTAATATTATCTAAATACATTATCTAAATATATTAATAAATACATTCTGGTCTAATACAAACTTTATTACATTCGTTTTGTCAACATTGAGCAGCATGTTATTGACTGAGAACCACTCTTTAACACAAAGTATTGATTCTTTAAGTTTTTGACACATAATCATATTATTTGTCTCCTTAATAATTAAGTTGGTGTCATCGGCAAATATTGTTATATCAATGTCCTTAAAAATTACAGATATGTCATTAATGTATATATTGAACAAAAGAGGGCCTAAAATTGACCCTTGTGGGACACACAAATTTATTTTACACTCATTAGATCTAACGCCGTTTACTTCGGTCACTTGTTGTCTATTGCTAAGATATGATTTTAATACGTTAAGCTCATTTACCTTTATCCCATAGTGTATTAATTTTCCTAATAGAATTTCGTGAGATACACAATCGAAGGCTTTGGAGAGATCACGGAGTAGGCAGAGACCACGGCTTTCCACTTGCTACGATCCTGACATACCTCTTTTGCTTCATTCACTCTCATCACATTCCTCATACATGCTCGTCGGTTTAGGGTACTCTTTACCTGGCCTTTCTCCAAAACGTCTTTTGAAATATGTAAGGAATTTTATCGAATAATTGTTATTTCTTTACTACTGCAACTATGGCCTGCTCATTCTTACGTTCAATTTCAAGTTTACTTTAGATTTGGTTCTAAACAGCCTATGGAATAAGGGATGATTGAATTTTTTTGCAAAATATATACTCACTGTAAGCCCTCGCTCTGTTCCTGTTCAGAAACTTCTACTTTAGCGGTGTAGGTGCCAGGAGGCAGGAATGTACACCATTTACCTGCCGAAAAAAAAGAATTGTATTGTTATTGTTTCTTTTTTATTGTACTTTATGCTTGAGTAGTTGAATAGTTAGATATTACCATGACCGATGTAGCAAATATAAAGTCAAAGTTGATATTCATACTTGAAAGATTCGATCCAAATGTATGAGCATCACACACAAACAATACAATTTAGTTCAGTTAAGACTGAGTCAATGAGGATATAAGTCACTTGACTGAGTAGTTATTTTGTACACGTACGCACGCGGGCGTGGGCTGACTTACACCTTTTTGCACCCGGTAAAGAGGTGTAAGATCAGAGGTGAGTTTTGCGAGACAGGGCAGGAAGTGCTCAATTAAAGGTCTAGTAGATATGGTGCGAGTTAAGGTTACCTTCGCTGTCGGGGGAGACGATAGCGCTGCGCGCGCCGGCGGCCGACAGCGCCACGTGGCGGGGGCCGCGAGGGACCACGGCGCCGCACGCGCGCCACCGCGCCGCGCGCGCCGCCACGCCCGCCGCGCCCGCCGGGGGACCCGATGTGCCCACCTCCAGTTGCACGTCATCTATCTCGCATTTCTCTGTGGAATTACTAATTATAAGGGGCGAAGCAGACACCAGAGATGGTCAGACGAACTATACATATAAATTACAGGCCCATTATTTTCAAGGCTGATAGATGCGATCTAGTATACTGTCTTTTATGTGAATGCTCTCCTAACAAAACAGATCAAATCGATAGTAAACAAATCCATCAAACGGTACAGTAACCAGGTTCAATGTTAAATTGGTGTTAATTAGGTACCTATAATTAAATATTTTGCTATACACGTTTTCAGTAACTAGTATAAGATCGCAAAATTATTCTGTTACCAAAAAAAAAAATTACCCAGCAAAATTTTGGTCTTGTTTATTTTAACAACCTGTTTTTGGTATACCTATTTTACCTACTTTTAAACAAATTATGAATCACCTTGTGCATAAGTAATTCTCACAAAAACCACTGAAGTTAAAATTGCAAATTATTGATGAAGTTGGCAAAAGAAACAAAAGGATCCAATGACATAAGACCCAACTGAACAAATAAAAAACTCACCATGTTGAAAACTGACTGAATAAACTCCTGGTAAGAGCCCGGGCAGAGTGAATTTCCCACTAGCATCGGAGTTGCCAACCGGAGTACCATCAAGAGAAACTCTTACTCCTGACAGACCCTTGTCAGGGGATGACTTTACGGATCCTATTACATTGAATCCTGTAACCTGAAAATACCAAAAACTATTTTAGAAGAAAAGAGATGAAATGACGTTATAGTGACTATATACTCTGACTCTAAGGTTGTGGGTTGAAATAGGGTATAAAATATTTTCTTTGATGTACAAAATGTGTGAAAATTAGTTACAGAAATGAGTTTATCAAAAAACCAAAATGGTTACAGGACACAGGTTCCACAGTGGGAAACCAATATAAGACTCACCTCAAAAGCATTTCTGATAAACAAGCTGTCGTGCCTTACAGTAAATGGTACAACCTCAGGCTTCACATTATAACTGACAGCCGGCTGGCCTGGTGTTGTAGACAATACCCGCAGCTTGTACTCTCCAGCTGGCACCAGGCCAAATGTGAACTGCCCGGTGCCATCAGTTGTGACATGACAGATTGGGGAGTCCGGCACTCCTTGGAGTAATGCTGTTTTGCAACCTTCTACCCTGAATTTAGGGCTCTCCTGAAGGATGAGAAGAATTTAAGGTTTAAACATACTTTCTAATGAAACTACTTAAAGTAGAGTAGGTAGTTCTTTAAAATTAAAAATCACCTCTTTAGAGTATAGCAACACATAAATGTTTCCAATAGTGCTGCCAAATGAGGTAACAGAACCTGATACATCATAACCCTTCACAGCCAGCACCCCCGTCGGCAATGCTGTGTTACCTTCCTTCACTTGGACAATAGCTTGGGCTGGCTCTAGCTTCCATCTGGAAGAACATATGGAAGATAAGTTATACAGTCTCATGCATAGCTCTGAGCTTGTAATACTTTGCAGATTGTGTTCTACTGAAAATATTCACACGAAAGGAGCCTCTGAGAGGTGCACTTTAATCTGTTCACTACACTGATTCTTTCACCGGCAGTCATAGGCCCTTTTCAGGGCCAGCATACCTCAACCTGGCCACTAACCTAATACAGAATGACCAATATAGAATAAGCGACACAGCAAGCAAGTCTGCACTGTCCCTATAACAGGAACGAATTTGAAGACAGGTAAAAAATAATAAATAAATATTCCGGACATATTCACACGGTCAACTGACCCCAAACTAGGCATAGCCTGTACTATGGGTACCAGAGACTGATATAATAATAGATAAATATTTAACACCCAGACACAGAACAAACATCTGTGTTTTATCACACAAATGTTTGTCCAGTGCGGGGATCGAACCCACAACCTCTAGCGCAGAAGGCAGAGTTACTACTAACTGAGCTATGAGGCCAGTCAAAAAGGTAGTACTGAATTGCATAATTTTATCAATGTAGAAAACTTGTTTGATCACATAAAAATAATCTAATTTTCACTTGCTTGCTTGTCATGTTACAGATTCTTTCTTGGTCAACCTGTATTAAAAGGGCCCATGACCATCAGTGAAAGAATCAGTGTAGTGAAAGGATTAAATTTTTACCATCTAATTTGCCTCTTACAGTTTAATTTACCTTGGATGAGTAGCCTTTAGAGTATACTTCCCAGGTATAACCGGAGTGAAGTGGAATTCACCACCTACTGTAGTGACTGTCTTCCTCTCTTCCCCCTTATCATTCACAAGCTGCACTTCAACCCCTCCAGGACCCTGTTGCTGACCAGCTGTAATAACCCGCCCGGTGATACCAAAACCATTGAAAGAAAAGTTGATATCTTGTCCAGTTGAGCATTTGTCTGTTACACCGTCTACTGATAGTTCCACCTGAGAGGGTTCGAAGCTCCATCCTGCAGGCGGGTGAACCTTGAGCACGTATTCCCCTTTCTCGTAAAGAGGGAGGAAGTAGTAGCCATTAGTAGGCGCGCACTCTGTCTTCTCTTTTAAACTACCTTCTTTGGTATACCTGCAAATGTCATTTTGGTGAATGAGAGTAGCGGTGTAAATGGGAAAAATAAGCCGTGCCATTTCTTGATCCTTTGAAAGTAGGTCATGAAGGTGTAATACCGTAGTTTATAACTATGAAAAAATAATCCAACTCGAATTTTAGGTTACTTACAGTCCGATCTCAATTTTCGAGAAATCCAAGGTGACATGACTTTTTACGAATCCACCACATCCTAAAATATCATTAGCGTTAGTGTTTGCGCTACCAATTATTAGAGTTAAGGCTAAAATTAGACATATATGGATGATCCTATTATCAGCAAACGCCATTTTTTCATTTTATTTTCAGCCAGCCAGCAAACCACAGACCAATAATGGGATGCCAGATTGCCAGCAAAGCCAGCCAAACCCACAGACTAATATGGAAATTTTGGAATACTCGGGAATACCGTATGCCCAAACCCCATTGCATTACATACTTAGGACTTAGGTAGGGGATACAATACTATGCTCTCAAATTGTATTGTACTTAATGATATTGATACTTATATAATTTTGTTAATGTAATCTAACCAAAAATGTGAAAACAATTAATGTACTGGTTATGAAATACAACAGGGTTTGGTATGGTAATACCACAGATAACAATACTATACTGTAATACTAAGATGAATATAACTGTAGGTACAGTATTCTGTGATATACATTGTACCTACTACCTTTTATGGTTAAAAGGCTTATGTAGGTACTTACTTAATTAAAGTAACTTGATGTCATAGAAGTATAAACTACACTAGCACAGATAACATAATACTATACTAGTACTAGAGTAAGTCTATGCCTGAAGTAGATAATTACATAGGTACTATGACTTATTGCTGTTTTTTGTGGAAGTCAGGAAATGGTGCAGGTTTTACTTCTCGTCATCATCATTACAGCTACCTTTAGGACATCTACTGCTGAACATGGGCATCACTCTTAGATTTCCAGAGCGATCAATCTCGTCTCTCTTTAACTAGTCAATATTTTAAATGGTAAATACACACCTCAAATCCGTCCAACACCAAACAAAGGTTATAATAAAGTGATGTCAATAACACAAACACTTAAGATTTGTGTGCTTTTATTCATTAGACAAAACAATATAATCAGTATCAAATTGAAGGGGTGTAGATGTACATTTAATAATACAAAATAAAAATATACTTAAAATACATTTACTAATAGTGCAGTGACAACACAAAATATTGTACTTTTACTATAATTTCATGTAGCCACAGCAGTTTTAGTTTTATTTTGTATTGGAAGGAACAGTTTGAACTCAGCAGGTAACTCATCTTCAGAATACAGTCTATCGGAGAAGTAGACCCTTCGGATTCTACAATTCGCATGAATTTGTACCCTCAAAGTCTCTACATAATTGGTTCCGTAGGCTCTCCTGGTAAAGTCAGCTAAATTAAACTGAATTTGGTTCCATCCTTCATCAAGCCGCATCGGCATGGTACAAATAAATGGTTTGACGCGAGTAGTAGACTGGTAATTGCTCGCTCTGAACCTTCTCCTCACATTCTTGTCATCCAAAACCTGTAAACAAATTAATGATTTAGAGGTTATTGGTTAACCATCCATTCAACTGTGCAGTTGTGTGCAGTAGATCAATAAAAGTAACAAATATAAATTAGGTCAAAGAAGTTAGTCATTAGGACAAAATTGTTTAGCTTACCTGGACTTCGAATGTGAAGTACTTTTTGAGGTTCTTTATGATCATAACCAGAAACGGCAGCTTGATACCCAGGGTCTTTTTCGGGTCAGCAGGGCAGGTTATGTACGTGGTGCTGACATTGGTCCCTACTATTTCCAGTACGAGACTCTGTATGTCGTTATCCGTAATCCTCTTTATGTGCCCATTGCGAACCTTCTTGTCCCAGATTTGCAAAGGTTTGCTACCTATGCTGTAAAGAATTGACAGGAAACCGGACTGAAAAGTGTTCTTGAACATTTCGCTCGAGTTCACTCGCACGTTACTATCTAATACCCTTACATTTACAGACGATTATGTACAAAATGTTTAATCAATAATGAATAATTTGCGGTTGCATTACTCCTTGACAGGATGACAGTAAACACAAGAATTTTGAGCCGGCCATTGATTGGCCATGCGTTTGTTACCGGCAGAAGGTTTCCATGACAACGAAAATGACAACCAATTCGTTCCAATACAAACAGAATTCAGAAAATCCAAGAGCTTAGTTAAAATAAGCACCTCTGGGATAAATGAAAGGAATTCGTTCATACAACTGTATACCTACTTCGAATCTCTATTCAACGAATAGGGATTCGAAGACTTTAGTGAACGCTATACAACATCTGGAAATGAAAATGATTCTATTATAATTTGTATTAATTTTGTATAAACACGCAACACACGTGTCGTAATATCTGCGCGATTTGAAGCAGTAATCGATTTCTGACATAGACATTTGTTATATCCTGACAGCTATACTTTTTGCCTGTCGGTCGTTTCGTGTAAAAAAAAACCACAAAACAGAAAAAGTTGCAGTGTGCATTTGCATTGCATGTGCTTGTGGTGTTTTCTCATTTCCTTTGTAATTTTCGGTTTTTTGTGTTTCACTCTAGAACAATGCTGCAATAGCTCTCTTCATTGTGAATAAAAGAATGCACTGCTGAAACGGTTCATCAAACGATTGCTAAGAGGTCATCAGTAAAAATGACTATGGAAATGTCATCAAAGAGGCAAGTGTTTACTAATTTTAATTCTAAAAGCTATCAAAATGTACCTGATTGTTTATTTACCGTTCTGGTGGACGACTGGCGGCTACGATTTCGATCATGTAAATATAAAATTTAAATAAACGGATTTCATAAAAACCGAATATTCAGATAGCAGTAGGTATCACTTTTGTGGAGCATCATTTGCTTGAAAATCGCGAGAAATATTAGAAAAACAAAAAATAATTGTAAAATAACACTATGCAATTCATAATAATAGGTATTTTCGGGTCTGTAAACAGAACAGACAGAACAGACTTCATGCAAGTGTTCATAGATAAAAATAAGTACTGTTATACATTTTTGATTATTATACTCTTTGGATTTGGTCTGCTTTCATATTAAAAAACCTATTTCGTTTATTTTTTCCTATGATAGAGATAAAATCTTATTCAACCTAGCATTCAACTCCTTGGATGTAGGTACTGTACCTAGTCTGTGTTTGAGATGAATGTTTAAGTACATAGAGTAAACTTGTTAAAATGAAACCTACAATATCAATGAAATAATATCTTCTTAGGTACTTGCAGCAAAACTTTCCCTTTAGGTCTGAGGTGCATCCTATACAGTTTGTCCGATGGATATTGGAATATGAAGCTGCTTTGATAGGCAGAGGCAAAAAAAAAAATACCATAAAAATCTTACAATTCAGCTTTACTTAACTACTAAATATAAGATTAACCAAATGCTACAAATAGACAAACTTTGTACAATCAGGTAGAGGGATCTAGGAAAATATGAAGTTGCCAATAAGGACCTACAGCAAGAGTTATCCGAGTGTAGACTTAAAGTTGAACAATTAGAATCCAAACATGTGCCGTTGTATAGTAACTTTAGTAGTCTTGATTTACAGACTGAACTTTTAAACAGTGAGCCAAACATCTCAATAGAAGATCTCACTACACCCAAATGTAATAACTCATTTCCAATTCTGAAAGGGAGTAACAGAATTAAAAAATATGTAAAGTTAAGTAATTTTATAAAAAAATCTGCTAAAAAGCTAAAAATGTATAAAAATGTATTTGATAATGCTAAGATTTGTAGGCAGAAGTGTAACTTGAATGAGGAATTGAATTCCTGCTATAGATTAATTGGACGAAACTCCATGGAATTAGACTACATGACAGGAAAAATAGAAAGCCTAGAAAAGTCACTTCATGATATAACTTGCAAATATCAAAAGGCAGAAAAAGAAGTATCAGATAATCTGAAAAAAATGCACAATATCGTAGAAATAGTCAATAATGATAGCATATATGTTCAAGTATGCAACAGTAGCTCGCAGACAGACCCTTCCATGTGTGATTTGTTCCCCTCTGGCACATCACCAACTACATCAGTACAGGTGGCACCAGATGTCTCACAGGTGCACTTACAGCCTACACTCCCTGTACTGATTGAAGTGCCTGTGCATGCCACTCAGCCACCGGTTAGACAGCCAAAAGCCTGTCGGCAGACCCGGAAGACTGTGCTGTATTCAGACAAGATAGGCACAGGGATGGGATTGTTGCTTAGCGATCAACTAGGGCAGACCGTCATGAATAACTGTTTTCCGAATGCCCCCATAAACTTCTTCACAAACTGTATAAGAAGTGACGATTGTCTTGACAAGGACACCACTTTGATAGTGCAATTAGGTGAGAGCAGTGGTGTCAAGCGGTTAGACTTAATTAACCTAGTAGAAAGTTTGTTAGAAAAGTTAGATCTAGGATTAGGAAAACTAATTCTATGTGCATTCCCATATTCTGATTCTTTGAGTGCCAAAGAGAAGCAGAATATTTTCAACCTGAACCTAATATTATATAACTTGACATGTCGTCATAGTGACGTTTTGTTTTTTGATACTAATAATTTTATTAGTAATTTTATTTTGACAGGAAGTACATTGTACTTGAGTAGGAGTAATAAGGCGATGATTGCTAAATTGTTAGCATATAATATTTTTGATCCTGTTATAAATAATATAACACAGTTTACAGACGAGTCCGTAGTTAGTAGTAGTACTAATGAGGGCACAAAATTAGTAGGGCCAGCTGACCAGCATTTAAACTGACCACGTCGACAATGGGTAAGCAAGGCACTTTACATGTAGTACACCAAAATATGCAAGGCCTTCCCAGCAAAGTATTAGAATCAGAATTATTTTTAAATCAGTTTAATGTAGATATTATGTGTGTTACTGAACACTGGATATTAGAATTTGAGTTGCTCCCTTATTATAAGAATTTTAATATTGTTAGCTCATATAAACGTAAGAACGCCATTAGGGGCGGATCTTTAATTATTGTTAGAAATGACATAAAGTGCAAGGAACGTAAAGATATTGTAAATCTCACTATTGAGAGGAGCATTGAGCTGTCGTGTGTTGAGCTAGAGCGGCATATCGTTGTGAGCGTTTACCGTCCTCCCGACGCAGACTTCGCGTTATTTGAATCCATTATGGAAGATGTATTGCTCAAAATTTTTGCATGTAATAAAATTTTAATAGTCTGCGGAGATTTTAATATAGATATTCCGATCCATCCGTTATCTGAACGACTGCTTAATTTATTTAAATGTTTTAATTTAAATCATCTCTTTGTGGAACCAACAAGGGTGACACTAACCACTTCCACTTGTTTAGACAATGTTTATTGCAGTTGTGTACCAATCGCTAAATCAGTAATTAAACATTTCAGCTCAGATCATTACGGCCATAGTGTCATATTTACATGTAATTTAAGAAACAAACCTGAGGAATTCACGTACCGACCCATCACAGAAAGTAATATTAAGAAGTTTCAGGCTTGTATTGAACTCAAAATGTCCCTTGTACCATGCATGGATGATCCAAACGACCTTTTTACCATTTTATCGAATTTAATAAATAAAGAACACGAACAAATTTTTAAATTAAAAACAAGCACAGTTAAGGTTAGCGTCGGGTTTGCTGACTGGGCTACACCTGGCATTTATAAAAGCAGGAATAAATTGTACGAACTATATGCTGATAGGGAGTCAAAGCTGCACGACATTACTTTTATACTACATGTTAAGAATTATTCTAAAACTTTTAAAAAAGCTTGTCATGCAGCCAAATCATTGTACTTAAGAAACAAAATTGAAAAGTCTTCTAATAAAATTAAAGCTACTTGGAAACTAATAAATAATGAAACAGGCAAATCAAAAGCCCTCAATAAACAAATCAATTTAATTAATAATGATAGTGTTTTAACTAAGAAAATTGAAGTGGCGAATGCCTTTGACAGTTTTTTCTCTAGTATACCTAATATTGTAACCCAGTCGTTAAAATCTTCAGCTTCTGGAGCGTCCCTTCTTCTAGAAGCTAGTGTTGCTAAATGTGAGACTGAGTTTAGTTTTAGTTACATTAATGCGGGTAATATTGTGAAAACCTTTAAATCCCTCAATATAAAAAACACTGAAGACCTATGGGGTATATCTACAAAGGTAGTAGGTGCTATTATTAACGATATTGCTCCATGCTTAGCCCACATCTTTAATAGTTGTGTTGACGATGGAGTTTTTCCTGACCTTATGAAGCATAGCAAAATCATTCCTTTGTTCAAGTCCGGAAACGAAAAAGATCCCGCTAATTATAGACCTATCTCGATATTGCCTACTCTAAGTAAAATCTTTGAAAAAGTTATTCTTACTCAGTTATTATCTCACTTCAATCTTAACGGGCTTCTTCATTGTAATCAATTTGGATTTACCAAAGGTCGATCAACAGCCGATGCCGGGACTTTGCTCTTAAAGCACATATACGATGCCTTTGAGAACTCACAAGACGCAATCGGTGTATTCTGTGATTTGTCAAAAGCGTTTGACTGCGTGAGTCATGCAACATTAATCTCAAAGCTAAAACATTACGGCATCCAAAACCGTGCAATTGACCTTTTACAATCTTACTTATCCAATAGAGTCCAAAAAGTTGACGTGGGTGGTGAAAGGTCTTCTGGATCAACTATTGTCATGGGTGTGCCACAGGGTTCGATTCTAGGCCCTTTCTTGTTCCTAGTTTACGTTAATGACCTCCCTTCTTATGTTAAAGAAATGTGTGACATAGTTCTATTTGCTGACGACACCTCGCTAGTGTTCAAAGTCGACAGATCCAAAACAAATTACGATGACGTAAACGCATCCTTGTCGCTAGTCCTTAATTGGTTTTCTGTAAACAATCTCTTGCTAAATTCAAAGAAAACGAAATGTATCAAATTCTCTTTGCCTAATGTAGTACACAATAGCCCCACTAACATTGTATTAAATGGAGAGTCACTAACCCTTGTTGATTCTACAAATTTCCTAGGACTCAATATTGATTCAAAATTGCAGTGGGGACCCCACATTGAAACTCTTGCCGGTAGACTTAGTTCCGCGGCATATGCCGTTCGTACGATAAGGTGGCTCACAGATGAAGCCACAGCTAGGTTAGTTTATTTTAGCTACTTCCATAGTGTAATGTCCTATGGTATCTTTCTCTGGGGGAATGCAGCAGATATCCAAGTCATATTTGTTTTACAAAAACGAGCAATACGTGCCATTTATAAAATGAAGTCAAGGGACTCCTTGAGGGAACTTTTTAAAGAAATTAACATTTTAACTGTAACTTCACAATATATTTACGAAAACTTATTGTACACACATAAGCACATGGCTAGCTTTAAGAAAAAAAGTGATGTGCATAGTATTAACACAAGAAACAAAAATAAATTGTGCATTCCAAAATTTAGATTACAAAAAGTAAATGGGTCTTTTATGGGGAATATGGTAAGATTTTATAATAAACTTCCGGTAAACGCGACGCAACTTCCTATTAGAAGATTTAAAGTGTACATAAAGAATAATCTTATTAAGAAAGCGTACTATAAACTAAATGATTATTTAAATGATAAAACCGCATGGCCTGAAGTCGCTCTGCCCCTCGACAGCTAAAATGCCATTTTGCAGTGTCTTTACAGTTTTTGCTTGCATCATATTTTAAGTATTATTTAATTATATAAGCATTAGGTACATATTTCATCAAGTGTAGCGTGTGCTGCCCTTAGATCATTTGTTGAAGCTCACATTTGTCTTCATTTTTTTCACATTTTTATAAGCCTTATTTATTAAGGATTATAATTAGATTACTTTTCTCTTGAGCCTCACCTAGTTCGATCGGCACCACACTGAAGCTTTAAATTCCATTTTGTGAAAAAGGATCATCGAAAAGAATGATAGGCACCAAGCCGTGTTTGTTGCCTGATTCTTCTAGGCTTGGTCGCGAGGAACAGGCATAGCTTCACCTAGTTTCTAAGACGTTTCAAAGTGATCCTAGTGATTTTATTGAAATAAATGCCTTTTGACTTTGACTTTGACTTTGCCATAAAGATTTGCATTAGATTTTTAGATTATTTTTTTTACCTACCTAGTTGTTTTTCTATACAGGCATTGAATCCAGTACCAGTAATAAACAAAAAGTTTTTGGTTATTGAACTTTGAACTACCTAGGTACCTCATTCCTTCTTCATAGGCCAATACATACATTTTTTTTTTTTTATACAACTGAGCTGGCAAACAAGCACCTGTTGGTAAGCGGTTACCGTAGCCTATGAGCGCTTGCAATACCAGAGGCATCACGCACGCGTTGCCAACCCCGAACCCCCTTCCCTCTAAAGAGCTCTGGCAACCTTACTCACCGCAGGAACACAACACTATTTGAAACAAATAATGTTATTTGGCTGCGATCTTCTGTAAGGCGGAGGTACCAATGAATACATGTTTGGAAAATAAAATAACTATTCTCATGATGGGCTGGATTAGGCAAATTCATTATTCACACATATCCTCAAGTAACTAGGTAGTCGTAATTCTAATAATAAGTTGTTTCCCACAGTTTCTATTACATTTTCCCTCTATTTCCATAATAAATAAACCTACTTACGCAATAATCTATAGGTATATTTTTAAAATACCTCGTTCATTATTATTTCTACCTGATAATGCTATATTTACATATGTAAGTACGTTTATTGGTGTTCGTCTCGTCATGTCACAAGTTCCAGTCTGAAAACCAGCGCTGCACCATACTTCCAAGTTTGGTGTAGCATTATGCTGAGACTAGAACCTATTTGTCCCATATATAACGCACAGGTACATGCACCCACCTACTATAATTTACATTCCTACCTACCTACCTAATTTGGTACTATAAAATATCAACCTATCCCTGCCAACTACTTATCTCTTTGTCTGATTGTTGTCTATTATTATATTAATGCTATTATTTTTATTTATTTTTATTCTCAATAAATTTTGTCTGTATGTTGCCTGGGTAGGTGCGTATTAAAATATTATATTCTTTTCTGCAAATTTTCTATGCCTGTAAAGTGAACTTGTGCTTATGGGACGAATAAATAGTTTTTCTTTCTTTTCTTTTTCTACTTAGGTACCCCATACTATGTTAAAGTTATAATCCAATCAAAATACTTCTAGCTAGGATGGATTTTGTTTGAATTTGGAATTATTATGCCAGTCTACAGAATGAAATGCAAGAGTTTTGACAACATAGCAGGTAGCCTAGTACCTACCTACTGTTTTAATCTGTACAAATTATGAATGTGAAAGTTTGGATGGATGGATGTTTGTTACTCCATCACGCCAGAACGGCTCAACCAATTTCGGTATGAATAGATACCACGCGAGCAAAGCCGCAGGCTAGCAGGCAGCTAGTGTGTAGCTAATACGACCCCCATGTTCGTCTTGCAATTACCGAGGTTAACGGGCGGCGTTGTTTCGTTTTGTTTTATTCCGCGAATGAGAGGAAAGGAGTTTTGATTCACCTGAGCCACAGAATAAATAATAATGTAGAGGTTGTTGAACTCGGGGGCTATTCTCAAACATTTGGGCCTGCCGATCGGGAATATTTTTCAGATAGGCACGCCATTGCTGCTTCATGTATGAATGCTTCTTTCTGCTGCTAGATTCCCCTTGAAAGATCGCGCCTGGAGGAAGTGTTACAAATGCATAGCCAATAAGCAAGCACGAAGATTCACGAAGACTTGATGCTATTTTCTTGTGTTCGTAGACCATTGGCGCGAAGCAAAAGCTATTATGGAATGTGAAGTTTTTCCTTAAATTACAAAATGCTCGTGAGTCAGTATGCCCCCGATATGATCGCGCGATGTCGTGACGTGGGGTCGTGAAATTGCCCAGTACCAGTACTAAACGATTTAGTTCGTTTCTTCTGGTTCAACTTTCGCGATGGGTTTGAAATTTGGATTAGCTTGTGTCGGGATTATCTGGGCCAATAATGGCTTTGATGGAACCCCTAGAATAATACTAAACCCAGGTCAAATCCTAGAGCAGGTCCTATTTACCTATCTTCATAAGCCAAAGAGTTGCATGCAAAAAGATGTTTTTTATAACCTTGATTTCATCGCAAACAAATCTAATCAGCTATCTTGGTCACTGTCCCCGTTCACATATACCTACCTAGGTTCTGAAACTGGATACGGCTATCTGTCATTTCATACAAAGTTGTGGAGCGCAGAATGCAGGCGTAGCACCGGCGAGGTGTCATATTTCTTAGAACTTACTTCGATTCGAAACACAGCCTCGGAACCCCATCATCCGGAAACCTTCCATTGTTCTCAGTTTTTGCACACGAATTAAAATTCTCGTCAAAGGAATTGGGCACCTGATCTCGGTCTATAAAATTTTATTTTTATTTGGTCGGTCTTAAAAACCAGTTTTTTTTAGTAATTTAGTTTAACATATAAACGGATTTATTTATTTCAATGTCAGGGTCTAAGTATGTTGTTTTTGACCAACTTTTTAGTAAGCTCTAGCTTGTTTTCAGCAAAAAAGTAGCTCTATTAAAAATTCTCCCTCACTAGCATCGCATCCCTTCGCGTCTTATCTGCCCCATTTAAAACAGAATTTGTGTGAAGAGCTTATCATTAAAAAAACATATTTTTAGCTCATGCATATTTGAAAGTAGGTTTCCCGATTACGTATAGGCACTGCATATTTAATGGCCCCGTATTGTTGCCATATGCCTTGAAGGGCTGGTGGGTGAGTCAGTCAGTACGAATGCCTATCGTCCATTGTTGAACGATGTTATGGTTATGTCAACTCTAGAAACCAAATGAGCAGTCGGTAGGCTATACAAGGAGCTCGCATTGGAAAGATCGCAATGGAGGAAATTGCATCATTACACCGACAAGAGCTGAGCTCATAAATCATAGAGTAGGTTATACAAAAATATTAAATTGTTCTATTTGATTTTACGCGTACCTTAATATATTGTTCTCTCTACTCTGTTGTCTGTATTACACAGAAGAGAATAGAAGTGCAGAGAAGTCCCAAAATAGCACGCCATCATTCAATTAGAACGCTGGGGGACGACGGATGGGCCCAAGGACTTTAATAATGGCTTAAAACATGAAGGCCCTAAAAAGTTAGAAGCGGTCTAAGGGTCACTCATACAAGGGAAAATCTCAGGTCAAGCAGATTATTCCGACAAAGCTTCATAATTTGAATAGCCTCTCTACGAGTAGGTAATATGACTTGGCACAGTGTGCGTTCTCCAGCCCACTCGATATCGTGAGAGTATAGAGCGGAACGCGACACCATGATAGTCACAATTACTCCGGCATTAAATATTCATAAGCAGCCAATCAATAGACGTGGTCAAATTAGCTGGCTATCGTTTTGAAATATCGTATTGAATAAACGCCCTCGGTGGTGTAGCGGGCGAATGTCCCATCTGAGACGCAAGGGGTGCGGGTTCCAGCGGTTTGTTTCCCGCTCCGACAAATGTTTGCATGATCTGCAAATATTTGTACCGAGTCTGGATGTTGTGGTGATACCATGGTTTTTTTATGTTATACGGAGGCAAACAGGCTTACGGCCCACTTGATGGTAAGCGGTTACCGTCGCCTATTGTCATCTGCAACACCTGGAGCATTGCTAATGCGTTGCCTGCCCTCATCATGATACTCGTAGTTTCTGATACCCACGACACAGGGAATTATTTTCAGAGGCAACTCCAATTTCACACGTAACCCAGGTACACCCCACTTTTTTTAAGCATTCCGCGGTTTCTTTTCTTTACAGCAGTTCTTTAGAATTTGACTTTGAGTGCTGGGGGGCATTAAAAGTCTTAAAAAAATCGCTGATCAGACTATCCATCAGCTGCTCCCGAATTAATATCAAATGATATTATTATACCTATCAACATTTACATTGAGTTGACTATTGCAATTTACTTCACCTTATTCTATCTTATACTCTCAATTAGTAGAGTAGTAGAGCAAATGGGTCATGCATGATTTACAAACTCTGTTCCGATTGGTAGAGCATACGGGACGGACCAATGTACGATACAATTTCAAAATGAATGATACAGAGTACTATTTATAGTCTCGAATTTGTTTTTCGAGGACTTAAAATAGAGAGGCCTTTTAGCTTTATACTGGATTCATCAATCCATGGCCTCCTGGCAAGAAGGTTCAGTCGGTTCCCTATCTCTGAATGGACCTTATATTATATAACCCTCATATTTGCAAATAATTTCGATATTTCGCTTGGAAACTGGTTCGCGTTGCAAATAGCGAGGCGCGTGGGGTATCGGAATTATGAACGGCTTTATTTGTTCCGTTTCTGGGTCGTCGATCTGTGCTGACCTGTCTCGTTTCATTTCCAAACTCCTTTACGGTTCACCCCCTTTTGCATATTTCCCGACATTCTATAGGGTATTCTTTATACGTGTTCCGTTACTAGTATACTTTATCTTATCAACAAAAATAAAAAATAAGCGTAAAAAAGAAATTTTTTTTTTCAAAACAGCTATTTTTGGCCTATTACATCTTATGAATTGTATTAATGATGCGAAACCTAGGTTGCTCTTTGTGTTACAGAAAATAAATTAGGCAAAGAGTTGCTTAAGTGAGAGTCCGTTTAATTGTCGATGGTTTTTATTTAAAAGCATATTAGAAATCATATAATATTCATCAAATGATGGTTCTTTTTACTACAGCAGCGATGTGATGCTTTGTAAAGTAGAAGGAATAGCTGCTACGTATGGTTGTGTAGATAATTGGCTTGATATCGCCAGACTGTGTGTCTTCCAGTTCATTGTACGTTATAACGAGGACGCAAAAATAACACGAACGGAAACTCAAGTGTGTCAAACGCGTATGGTATGCGAGATCTACTGAGGAAACATTAAATAAATGGAAGTTCCTCCTTGCCATTGGTTTATTGTTCTCATAATAATCGTCATGAGAACCATTGTGTTCGCCAGTCTTGCCTTCTCAGGATATAACTGTGTATGTAAATGAAGGCTTCTTCAATTTTAACATCGCAATAATAACATATCAAAATTCATTATGTATCAAATGAAAACTTTGCAGACGCATGGACTTTGAAATCGATTTACGAATTATCGACCGCAATGAGGAAGACGCGCGCTGTACAGGCCGTAGTGACCAATGATTAACTGTGAACTAATAAAAAGGTCATAGTGTCGATGTAACTAGCAGGATCCGTATTTATAGACGGACCAACACGCGGTTGTACGTACACATTTATCTAGAACCGCCCCCGCCTCCCGGCCGACTCAATACCATCAGCGTCGCGTATGCATCAAAACGAAATACCACGCGGTCAAAACTTACTGCAGCACAGTAATTTATGTTTTCTCTAACGAACAATGCGAAAGACTTACGTTTATTTAATGGCGATTGTAAAACATGACCGATGGTTCACTCCCCCGGAAAAAAACAAAAGGACCACATAGTTGGTAAATTTGATTTCCATGTAAACAAATTAGATCATAACAAATCGCAGCAGCAGCATACATTCCTGTAAAGTTCATTACAACGAAATACTGCCCAGCCACTCGCATGTTTGAACTTGAAAATCTGTGGCTCTTAATATGAAGATTGAGGAAAGGAAAGGCAGTGTCGTGAAAATCGTCACGCGAGGCAGACGCGTTGTCTCACCTCACGAAAGCACGTAAAGGATGCGAAAGTTTATTTCTAGACTTAACTTTTGTCATTCACTTTTGGATAGTCGCCGCGGACTTTGAGAGTTACGTAAATTGTGAGAACTGCGTGCATTGTGAGTTCGACACAAAATTCGTGTAAACATGTGATGTGAGCGTGAACAATAATCGGCACCCGAAGATGAACTATCTGTGTGTACACTGCAACATGACTTGTAACCCCGTTTCGAGGAGCGGGTTGATGATGTTTACATGATAAACAAACTTTCGCCTGAATTTGTATGTTGCTGTTTTACACGGAACGAGTGACCTGCCTATTACTTACAGTTCGATTAAAGTAGTTCATTAGCGGTATTTCCTAAGGATTGAAATTGATTTGGAGATTGAAATCGATGAGGCTTCTCATGAGGTAGCAAAATAGAAATGTGTTTTCCTCATGGATAGTGAGGGTCGGTTAGTGTTTTGGAAGAGTGGCTTGTGGGAAGGTGAAGCGCCTACTCTAAACTGCAATACCTGCAAGAAACGTCGAGCAGACAGAATGACCGCAAACGAGGAGCGACCTCAGGGGTGAGTTCTTGGGCCCCTATCCTACAATGTCTATCCTATATTAATAAGTAATAGTTCAATGCCACTTTTACTACAGAATAGGTATGTCGTAGGCTATTAGCTCGTCGCACTATAGTAGTGGTTCAAAAATCGACTACATTGAGCTCCGTCAGTTAAAACGTTTCCAACAATGTAAGGGCTATATAAATAGGCTGCTATTTTCATCGTGGTTGGATCCTTAGTAATTGTACTCGCTAGTTTATATATATATATATAAGGTAAAATATTGTAACGATGAAACGTTTATATTTTTAATTTAATTTTTTATGTATGAGGTTGCTAATACTCCGTAAATTAATATGGTTGGTTGGTAGTGTTATTAATTATCTGAATGCGTTTTTCAGAATCTCTTCTGTTGTCTCTCTTGATTAATATTTTAAATATCGTAGTCAAGCAAAGATTAAAGAATAACGACCGACAAATTCCACATCAGATCAACATTCATTTATTTGTCATCAATAATACTGCTCAATCATATTATTTGAACAGTTGTATAAACACACGCGAGAAATTCAGTCTGTATATATAACACAATTGATAAAGTATTATCTTTATTTCATAACACGATTTAAAACTCATTATGTTTTGATGAATGGCCAATGCAAACCGTGCTTGTATCTTTTTGTGCGGTTGGCAAATATTATGATGTCCGCCAGTTAGGATCAATGGCGTTTTCTGATGATTTGTTGCTTCAGTTATCTTTTTATTGTATTTTATTAATAGGTACTTATATACTTTTCTTATCTTCCCTTCGTGATCTCAATCTCATGTGTCCGTTGTGGCAAAGACTCCCAAATTCTCTACCATTTAACAATGCCATTGGCGTTTTTCTTCTACATATAGCTGTATAAACACCTAAGTCTTTAACATATTTCCAACACATCTGTCTATAATAAGTTGTAACCGTTCTTCATAGAGTCAGTTCACCACCTCAGACGAAAGGTTAACAGTTACGTAAATAGCTGAGCGTCTTTAAATCATAACTCCCGGTAGCCGCGATGTTATTATTAGACATACAAACTGTGTATCATCTGTGCCCTCAGTATAGAAACTGTTTGAGGTTCTGTGGTCGAGGAGACATTCCACAAGTCTTCTGATTTAATTACACCACCGCACGGTTACAGTTCATTTTAGTTTTTTTCTACAGTTAATGCCTCAGTCAACGCATCTGTTAGTTTTTTCCCTGACTGAAATAGCACATCATTTTGTACCACATAATGTAATGTATTTAGATATGACGTGTATTACAAAACACATAACAGAATAAAATAATCCTATAGAGTCAGCATCGATCCACTTAGTCATGACGACGTATTCCAAACATCAAACATAGAAAAATGATAAAGATTCTCGGTAACGATTATGAATACCAACACGGCTATCACAGAAAACAAGAATCGGAAGGAAAATATGGTGATTTGATACCAATTTACCACCACAAGCGTTCCTTTTCACATGATAAGGGGTCATTAACACGCATTAGGTCATTTTATTCCCCTTTTATCGACAATTTCATATCACGACTGTGTATGTGACTGCATAGAGTTATCGGTTGTTTTCATAAAATTCATAAATCCTTTATGTAAAGTATCATACATACAATGTTTAGTATTTATGTCGGTAGCAGGTCAATAAACGAGAAAAAGATAAAAGTGTATTGCATTTTATGAATGGTTTTAGTGACCATGCTTTGGAATTACCTGTCTTACCTACAATGTTTTCATTGCCAAGATATAAAACGCAATAAACGTGTAAAAAATTGATATTAAAAAGCGATTATCACCTCATTTAATGATTATTGATAATCTTCTACAGTCACATTAATCAGTGCTAAACTCATGCGAACAAAAATAAATCCTGCAAATGGTATGCGCTTTATACAATACAAGACACTCAAGAATTAAGAAGAACAACAGATTTTTTACTACTAGGAGACCGGTAGGTTTCTATGAATATACCATTGTTTCATTCGTGGTCACCACACCAGCTATGGTGTTCTTAGGCTCAGTGACTGCTTCTGAAGAAAAAGTACCAGAGGATGGATTCGGTGCTTCGGCGGGAAGAAATATTCTTATTCTTAATTTTGTTATTGTTATGTTCCAGCGAACTCAAGAAGCTGTCGGAGGAGAGTCTGACGCGGCAGCCGGAGGAAGTCTTCGATATAATCTGCAAACTTGGCGAGGGCTCATATGGCAGCGTTTACAAGGTAAACCATAGGAACACACTCCTCCATCCAATTGTATTCAGGTCGAAAGTTAGGTTCCAGGCATAACTGCCGCGAGTTAGATGACATAGGAAGGAAATAAGTTTGTCTTGTCTTATGACATTATATCTCGAACCTATTTCTATCTTAAAATCCTAAAAATTATGTTAATATATAGAATATCTCTCAGGGAATCCTATCACGTGTTCGTTTGGTCTTTCACTACTCTATATGGCTTCCATTCCATGGAATTCCATGATCGATATTGCCCTGCTTCCATTCAAACCACGCTGGCAGTCCAGGCGTCCTGCGACATTGCTATGCCGTCGCTTCATCGACCTCCAACTTAACGGCCTTGCACTTGGCTACGAGTTACACATCTATTACAGAAATCATTTTTCATAGGGTCAACAATGATAATAAATAAGACCTGTTAATATTCGACTTACGTCTTTTCATGGTACTCGAAGTTTCTGACACCCACGACGCAGGGAATCCTAGTGTGGCGTCAGGACTATGTACGAGTATGTGACTGTTGGGTGTTATTTATTTATTTTTATTCCAGGCATTACACAAAGAGTCAGGGCAGGTGCTGGCAATAAAACAGGTACCAGTTGACACGGACCTTCAGGAGATCATCAAGGAGATCTCTATAATGCAGCAGTGCGACAGCCCCTATGTCGTGAAGTACTACGGAAGTTATTTCAAGAACACGGATCTCTGGGTGAGTCCGGTACCATTCTTCGCTATCTCTTCGTCAATCTTCGGGTCAACTAGCTATTTTACTAGTAATTTGACAACAGTATTTTTCAAACTTTTGCGATCAGTATACATAGCTCATTGAAATCAAACGGGTGTTTATATTATGACAATAACAAAAGTTGGGAACGATACCATTCAAGTTGTAGACCACTATGTCTATTTGGGTCAGACGATTCAACTAGGTAGGTCCAACTTCGACAAAGAGGTCAACCGCAGATACCGCAGAGCCTCAAGACGAAAGTCTACAATCAGTGCGTGTTGCCAGTGATGACTTATGGCACTGAGACTTGGTCGTTAACTATAGGCCTCATATACAAGCTCAAAGTCGCGCAACGGGCTATGGAGAGAGCTATGCTCGGAGTTTCACTACGTGATAAGATCCGAAATAAATAAATAAATAATAAATAAAGCAGAACCGACAACCGTTGGGGAGTAAAGGTTCTCGAATGGCGACCACGAACCGGGCGACGCAGTGTTAGAAGGCCCCCCACCCGATGGACTGATGACATTGTAAAGGTTGCGGGAAGTCAGTGGATGGAAAGGGCTCAAGACCGTTCGTCGTGGAACTCTTTGGGGGAGGCCTGTGTCCAGCAGTGGACTTCTACATGTTGTTGATGATGAGAGCTAATGCATAAGCTATGTATACATGTTGAGTATACATAGCTTATTGAAATCAAACGGGTGTTTATATTATGACAATACCAAAATATTTTTTACTATTCATCCACCCCCAGCTTCGCCCGCTTGGTACCCTGGCAAAAAGTTGCCCAGGTCACTCTACAGTATCTATGCAAATCACGTCGATCCCTTGCTCTCTTACTGCATGAAAGAAGTAACCAAACATGAAGACGATCTCGGTGGCGTTCGGCGGATTCGATTCCCGTCGCGGGACAGATGTTTGCATGATCTACAAATATTTGTTCCTGGTCTGGGTGTTGTGGTACTCGTAGTTTCTGATACCCACGACACAGGGAATCCTAGTGTGGGGTCAGGACTAAGTATGTGAATGTTGGGTGTCAGTTTCTGAAGACATTTTTTCTTAGCTTAGTCATAAGGAAGCTTAGGAAACGCAGACCTTTCACTGTAGGCTCTGCCTAAAATAAACGCGTGTGGGCAGCGGTCGCAGTATAAACGTATAATTGCGCCGACCTTATTGCAGTGTTTAAACACCGTTATGTACAGAGTTTGATGGCATTACCCGCATGACTGGTGTTTTTGTGTGGATTCCTTGAGAAAAATACGTAAAGGCCAACCATTGTGAAATATGTATAGTGTCATAGCAAACCCGTGTGCGCAAGCTAGTTTTCTATATTTTCTTACCTTGTTACCTACATTTATTTTTTATATTAACTTTTATTTTTTTATATGTATCAAGTTCACTCTTGTCTCCTCACTCCTCTTACATCGTCATATCTCTAGTGTTCTCCTGGATCCTAGCCCCGTGCAATCAACTTTGCGATTTTGTACGGTGACGTACCAAAGTTGACAGTCCCAAATACTTATGGTTCAAATTCGTGTAAAATAGGAGGAAACACTCTTGCATTTGAATATCAATAAGATGTCATAGTAGGGCCTCTAGGCTCTTAATACAAATAACTTAGAGTATATTAAATATAATCGATGTAACCCTTGTCAAACTCAAACTTCTCACAACTCAGGGTATCCTAGTGTGAGAGCTTGTAAGCAATGTACCTACTTTAATAGGGCCTAGACTAAGCTTTCGTTGTCATTGTACATTACATTTTGATAAATATATAATAAAAATAAAAACTTTGAAACTTTGAACTAGGCTCACGTCACGAGTCCCCGAGCATGTTGGGCATCTACGCACATCTTTAGCTACAGCGCTACATGTGAATGGTTAGCAGTATAAAATGGCTTCCTGGTTTCAGATCGTGATGGAATACTGTGGGGCTGGCTCCGTATCGGATATCATGAGGCTGCGGAAGAAAACGTTATCGGAAGACGAGATTGCAACCATCCTCTGTGATACTCTTAAGGTACAAACAAACAAATAACTTTTACTTTAGAAAGCTATGTACAGTTGCCTGCACTAAGAAGTATCTACTTATTTCATAATTTTCAAAATGAGGCCACTGTACTAAAAGTCTTCTTCATATCGTGGCACTGTTTTTTCTTGGTAATCCTATATTAGGTCAATGATCAGGATGAGGTATGGTGACCCTGAAATGGGCCGTATGTGAAAGAAACACCGGCTACTAATAAATAAAGATGTAAAGAAAAAGAAGAAAGAAAGATTTTTATTTCCCTTAAGAACAGCTACACATAAAATAAAATAAAATAAATTAAATGCTAAATGATAAAAATATTGTGCGCAGCAGAGCTCTTGGAAAACATGGTCTTCGCTCAGCATTGTGCTGGATACACACTGATGTGTGCACCCAGCGCTGGTTTTCATCTTACTTAGCAAAAATTCAAAAAATATTTACCTAACCATCAAATTTGTGTCATTTTCTGTGTAAGTACCTAACATCTACATCTTATTTTTTTTCAAAATCATCCTTATGACCACTGAATACAGTCAGTTTTTAGTAATAGCGCGCTTTGTGAATTGGGCTATTTTATGACAATAAATTGTCTTTTCTCAAAATTTTCAGCAGGTCAATTATTGATGTTAGTACTTAGGTATATTTTGAATTTGATTGCAGGGCCTGGAGTACCTTCACAGGCGGCGAAAGATCCACCGCGACATCAAAGCTGGTAACATTCTGCTCAACACTGAAGGGCATGCTAAACTGGCGGACTTCGGCGTTGCGGGACAACTCACTGTGAGTAAATGTTCTTATTACGTATTACATACAATTATACATGGTGCTTCATTCATAACATGTATACCATGCCGAAAGGGGGTTATTCTAACAACAACAAAAAAAAGGATATAAGCGAAAGGAGCCTCTAAGAGGCGCACTCTAATAATAATAATATCTTTATTTCAGGCTACTTGACACATTACACAAAAATGTGTAACATGCCATGGCCATATTAATAAATACCTTACAGACTAACATACATATAATATTAAACATAAATAACTACACCACATCTAGAGTCAGGGACTTTCTTGATCGTGTGCGCCTCCCTGTAGCGACGGTAGACCACTCCAGTTGACCAGAAGGCGGGCGCGAGGAACACCTCTTCGTACTTGGCGGCTACCTGGAGCATGTAGGACTCTAATGCTTTCACTACACTGATTCTTTCATCGACGGCCCTTTTCAGGGTCACCATACCTCAACCTGCTCACTGACCGAATACAGGGTGAAGAAAGAATCAGTGACACGACAAAAAGAAGAAAGTGACCAGGTTAAGGTACGGTGGCCCTGAAAACGGCCTATGACCGCCGATGAAAGAATCAGTTTAGTGAAAGGATTTAAGTGCGCCTCTTAGAGGCTCCTTTCATGCACAAACGTAATTTCGTGTGTAATTATTGGAGGAGGTAGGGCACAGCGAGTTTTCTCGTTCTAAATTGGAGCAGCCGCCTGGGAGGTACCTCCGTCTTACAGAAGATCGCAGCCAAATAACATTATTTGTAGTGTTGTGTTCCTGCAGTGATCAAGGTTGCCAGAGCTCTTTAAGGCGGAGGGGGTTCGGGGTCGGCCACGCGTGCGTGATGCCTCTGGTATTGCTAGCGCTCATAGGCTTCGGTAACCGCTTACCAACAGGTGGGCCGTATGCTTGTTTGCCACCTAAGTTGTATAAAAAAGAGCCAATACAGGACGACGACGAGAGGGACTTTTAAACAACATGTTTATGACAGCCCGTCATAAACATGTTGTTTAAAAGTCCCTCTATAAGGACTCTAGACCGCCCTCTAGACCGCCTCTTAACTCAGTTGGTAGTAGTAACTCTGCCTTCTGCTCTAGAGGTTGCGGGTTCGATCCCCGCACAGATGTTTGTTCAGTGTCTGGGTATTAAATATGTATCTATTATGTATATCAGTCTCTGGTGTCCAAAGTACAGGCTATGCCTAGTTTGGGATATATTGACCGAGTGTGATATATCCAAAAAAAAAATAAAGCCCCTCTAAATAAATGAATAAAAAAAAAGAACTTGTGTGAGTATCTGTGGGTTGGTTGCAGGACACGATGGCGAAGCGCAACACAGTGATCGGCACCCCGTTCTGGATGGCGCCCGAGGTGATCCAGGAGATCGGCTACGACTGCGTGGCGGACATCTGGTCGCTCGGCATCACGGCGCTCGAGATGGCGGAGGGCAAGCCGCCCTACGGCGACATCCACCCCATGCGCGCCATCTTCATGATACCCACCAAGCCTCCGCCTTCCTTCAGGTTTTTTTTATTTATTTTTACTTTATATGGCTATGGTATCACTTCGGACACTGGCCTATTGTGATCGCCACTTTATTTGTGGAGCCCCTTTACTGTTAAAAACTTGAGGATTTTCTTTGGGGTGAGTTGCTTTAGCTCCATTGGGCTGAGGATGTGTTTTCCCAAATGGATGCTTCAGGTATTTATTACTGTGTTATCACTTAAATGTTGATTGCCTGGCCTCATAGCTCAGTTGGTAGTAGCTCTGCCTTCTGCGCTCTGCATTCCCGCACTGGACAAACATTTGTGTGATGAACACAGATGTTTGTTCTGTCTGGGTGTTAAATATTTATCTATTATGTATATCAGTCTCTGGTACCCATAGTACAGGCTAGTCCTAGTTTGGGATCAGTTGACCGTGTGTGATATGTCCGGAATATTTATTTTATTTTTATTTATTGCGGCATTGGTATGTAACAATCTTCTCTGATTGGTCCAAATTCGTAATATACACATTTTCTCGGACGCGATATCGGGAAGCATTCGGATGCCCTTGGTGTGTTTTGACAGTTGGAACGCCGGGATCCCCTAATATTATGTTGGTTGCGGGTACGCAAATAAAGCAGTCTACAAAATATAAGTTGGTCACTTCCTACACTTGGAATTTTGATTTTCTGACCCGTGTAATGGTACGGAAGGGCGCGAGTTCTCGCACATGACCGTCTTTCTTAATTAATAAAAACCAAAATATACCATTATATCGTAGCAGTCAGGCATGCAATCATGCTGACAATAAGGTAAAATAATTCTCACGTGGACAGTGGACATAGACATAGACATAGTGGGCCAAAAATACTAGGGACAATGGTAATCATCATCATCATCGACCTGTAGAAGTCCACTGCTGGACATAGGCCTCTCCCAAAGAGTTCCATGACGAACGGTCTTGAGCCTTCTCCATCCACCGACTTCCCGCAACCTTCACAATGTCGTCGGTCCATCGGGTGGGGGGCCTTCCAACACTGCGTCGCCCGGTGCGTGGTCGCCATTCGAGAACCTTTACTCCCCAACGGTTGTCGGTTCTACGAGCTATATGGTCTGCCCACTGCCACTTCAACTTGCTAATTCGGAGAGCTATGTCGGTGATCTTGGTTCTTCTACGGATTTTCTCATTTCGGATCTTATCACGTAGTGAAACTCCGAGCATAGCTCTCTCCATAGCCCGCTGCTCGACTTTGAGCTTGTATATGAGGCCTATAGTTAACGACCAAGTCTCAGTGCCATAAGTCATCACTGGCAACACGCACTGATTGTAGACTTTCGTCTTGAGGCTCTGCGGTATCTGCGACGAGAAGATATGACGAAGTTTCCCAAACGCTGCCCATCCGAGTTGGATTCGTCGGTTGACCTCTTTGTCGAAGTTGGACCTACCTAGTTGAATCGTCTGACCCAAATAGACATAGTGGTCTACAACTTGTATGGTATCGTTCCCAACTTGTACCGGCATGGGTGCAACATGAGCATTTGACATGATATTAGACAATGGTAATACTTCAAACTAATTACAGTGATTAGCAATCTTCTATTCAGCGACGCAGTAACATAGAAATTAAAATGTTTTTCTTTAAAATGTTGTGTTTGTGTGCAGAGAACCAGACCAATGGTCGCCGGAGTTCATAGACTTCGTGAGTCAGTGCCTCGTGAAGATACCCGACGAGAGAGCCACGGCAGAGTTCCTATTAAACCACGAATTCATAGGTATTACTAATTACATTACACGAGTTACTATCGTATTTATAATTATTCTAAGTTTGATGAATCATTTGATTTGTCTTGAAAATAATCTGTAATGGAGGAATCAGTGTGAATAAACAAAATCCAATTGATATTCCCTGTGGCGTGGGTATCAGAAACTATGAGTATGGTACCACAAACTGGACCAATATTTCAAATCGATTTGTCCCGCTGCGGAACCCGCACCCCTTGCTTCTGTATGAGAAACCACCAACTCTGTATATTCCAAGTTTCAACAGAATCGGTTGAGCCGTTAGGGCGTGAGCAAACAAACATCTAAACATCCTCACAAACTTTCGCATTTATAATATTAGTAGAATAAAGAAAAGAAAAAGAGCTGTGCTGAGCGAGCACAACTGGTAAACATAAACGAGTGGTACTTCGGACTATGTATGTCCTACGATGATACAGAGAATTTGTTAGTTGTAATAAAATAACTTATGCTAGTACCTCTGTAGATATTTCAGATTTATTTATCTTATAAGCTTAATTTCAATTTTAGGATTTGTTTAAAATATAGTTTAACAAGTAAGTTTAGTAGGTGATATGAGTTGGTATCACCTAATATAACTCTAATTATAAATGTTTTTATACCTACCTAGTAACTAAAAGCTGTTCAATTAGTGATTTTTTGATAATTTTATAATTAAATGTGTTCTTCTTGCCTGAAACACAGGATTACCTAGTTCAGGCTCCTATGTAATATCTACCAAAAAAAAAATTACAGGTTTACAGTAAAAATGACCATTAACCTGTAAATTTTTGTGTACCTTATCAATCTTATGAATAAATTATTTATTATGTTGATGGTAAATAAAATAGGATAGCATACTGTTTTGATCGTTTAATGACGCAGGCAACGCGAAGAACCCCGCCATCCTCAGCGGCATGATCGCGGAGGCGCGCGACATCCGCGAGACGCACGCCTTCCGCGCCGCGCACCAGACCAACAACGCCAAGACGTTCGGCGCCGTCCGGAAACAGGTACATTCATCATTAAATAATAAAACTTTATTTACAGAAAGAAACTTAAATCTAATACAAGTTAATATTTACAAAATACACAAGAAACAGTTGAGCCATCTAAAGACCGTTACAAACGATCTATAGATAGCTCAACTGATCCAGATCACTACCAGTCGGAAGCGTCCCCAAGACGCTGGCGGAATTGCCATGCTGGATGGCAATGCTAATTCGCTGGGCCAAATAAGAGCCAGCTCTCGGGTCACGCGTCGCTTCGATCAGACGTCCTGATATCTTTTTGAAAACCCGGAGGGCCCCGTTTCCCCACGGACCCAGGGTCTCAACCCCAAAAGGCTCAAATATGTAAGCCCTATCAAGACTAACATATTTGCGCCTTTTGAGATCCTCGGCCGAATATAATAATTAAATAAATAAATATTCCGGACATATCACACATAGTCCACTGATCCCAAACTAGGCATAGCCTGTATAATGGGAATCAGAGATTGATATACATAATAGATAAATATTTAACACCCAGACACAGAACAAACATCGGTGTTTATCACGCATATGTTTGTCCAGTGCGGGAATCGAACCCGCAACCTCTAGCGCAGAAGGCAGAGTTACTACCAACTGAGCTATGAGGCCTGTCAATAGTCTGTATGTACATACTATCACCAAAATATCCGCCTTACCAATTTTGAAACTGTTTCCTTCCTGATCCTTTGAGGGTGAATCATTTTATGACTTTGATTACCTAGTCTATTATTCCTAGTTTAAGTATTATCTATATTTTTTATTTAATTTATGTGGCTACGGTGTCACTGCGGCCACAACTGACTTATTGTGATCGCCACTTGTTATTTGTGGAGCCCCTTTACAGGGCCTCCAAAGTTCACCGCAAAGCCTTTACCTAAGTGGATGAGTTGTGAAACGTTTCAGTATTCCTTAGTTTGCCAATGGACAGATGCTGGCATCCGTATAGATAGCGTCACGTAAAAACAACGCTGGCGGTGAAGCTGCTCAATGGCGATTTATCGGTCTATTTGGTGGTATGAGGTGCGGGGCGGGGCGGCCGGGTCACGCGCCGCATGCTTGTAAATATATAAATAAATATTCTGGACAAATCACACACGATCAACTGATCCCAAATTAGGCATAGCCTGTACAATGGGTACCAGAGACTGATATACATATCATAATTGGATATAGATATATATATATATATATATATATATTGTGCGTAGCAGAGTTCGTGGAAAACATGGCCTCCGCTCAGCATTGTGCTGGATACACACTGATGTGTGCACCCAGCGCTGGTTTTCATAGGAGACCATAGTGCTTGCCGGTGCGCCATTGGTTCGTCAGTCGACCTTTGCTTTCCGCACCTCATACCACCAAATAGACGGATAAATCGATTATGTGCAGCTTGACCGCCAGAGTTCTTTTTACATGACGCGACCTATAACAAAATGTGTAATAACTGCAGGCGGGCGAGTACGAGGAGGCGACGATGCGCGCGGCGGCGCACGGCACGCTGGTGCCGCAGCGCGACGCCGGCGCCGAGCTGGCGCCCGACCTCGGCACCATGCTCATCAACGAACCCGATGCCGATCTGCAGACTATGAAACGTCAGTATATTTGTAAAGTAAACTAAACATTTATTGCTTGAAATACATGTAGATAGGTACAGAATAAGAATAAGATTTTATTTATTTGACACACACATACAGTACAAAAATATTAAAGACACATAACAATAATCACATACATAACAAAAATGATCACATAAATAACAAATAAGTAGGCAGGTTAACAAAGCTAAATATCGTGTTTCTTAGTGCGACTGTGTGGCCAAACTAGGTCCAAGTCTCAGCTTATGCCACTCCCGAACATAGTAGGGAAGCAGCGCTGGTTTTCAGACTGGACTGAACAGGGTGACATCACGCACAGAGGTGTTAATGTTATTTTATAATGGAATCAATGTATTCTGACATGTTATGGCGTGCAATATAGTATAAAAGCAAGTTTCATAATATCTATACAATTATACAAAAATACAAAAAATAACGATTTAAAAAAATAAAAAATAATGTCAAGATCAAATTAAAAATTCATAATAAAAACAAATTGAAAAGAGAAAAAATAATCAATTTGAATAAAAAAATTGTCATTAAGAAATTCCTCAATAAATAACATTTGTTTTCCAAAGTGATTTTGAACTTTCTCTGAAACAGTGAACGCGATAACTCTCTTATTGTTTTAGATAATGTATTGTATATAGAAGGAGCCATGCAGATGATACTCTTGCGCATCAATGTGGGAAGCCACTGCACAAATCCCTGAAATCAGGGGCAATTATCGGGGCTAATGCAGACAACAAGGCTTTCTTCGTTAGGGACCAGTATTACCAACAAGGCTGTTTTCTCTTTCTAAACTTCAGATTTCTCTAAATACCTATATTCATGAGCCTACACCCGGGTCCCGAAAGGAGCTTATTCTACACAGCAATTCAAGGAGCTTATTCAACTATTGAAGTTTGTTCTACGACCTTTGGAAAATGGTCAGTTTTCTATTGAAAAACATGAGGTCTTCCCTCATCAGCTGTTTTGGGATGAAATCAGTTGAAACTCAATTATTCAGCTGTTTTAGCTAATTTTGCCGTCGAACTTTTTGTGTTTTGATTAATTTTATGAATGATAAAAATACCAAAAACGGAACGAAAAAAAAATGAAAAATAAAATATTGAAAATGTAGTTTTTTAACCTTTTCGTTAATACAATAAGCCCCTTTCGTATAGCATACATATTTTCCTTGTATAGTTTTAATAATAATAATACTGATTGACAAAAGAAAACACAAGTGAGTCTTTTGCGAGCCAAACGAAATCCTTTCACCGCACTGCTTCTGTTATGACCGGTATAAATTGGCGTTTTCAGGGCACGACACGGACCCAATGGACACAAACAAGCCCAAATACCGACCTCTCTTCTTAGAACACTTCGAGAAAAAGGAGGGCAACCATCTCAGCATCAGCAACACCAATGGAACCCTCGAGAGTCGGGTGCCGGCCGACGATACTGTCAGGTAACATCACTTTTTAACCGACAAGAGGCCAAAAGAAGAAAAACTATGAATACTTGTTTTATACTAGCTGGTGTCCGCGACTTCGTCTGCGCAGGATTAGTATTCCGAGTAGCTAGTTGTCATATTTTGGACAATTCACCCAATATCTTTATAAATTGTAGATTATGTGTTAATCTGATGTATAAGCTATATTATTGTGAAGTTTCATTAAAATCCATTCAGTAGTTTTTACGTGAAAGATTAACAAACATCCATCTATCCATACTTAAAGGAGTAGGAGGATTTGTACACCGATTACTCTGTGACGAATGGTCCGTTTTCAATGGTTTTTTGCCGCCATTTTATGTACGCTACACTACGATATGGAAGAAATAATTTTCTTCTCTCAAACGGTGAAGGAAAACATGGTCAGTAAACCGGTATGTCCTATGTTTTTGAAGACATGTGACATGGCACGAAAGAGCCTCTAAGAGGCGTACTTTAATCCTTTCACTACACCGATTCATTCATTGACGGTCATAAGGACTTTTCAGGGCCACCATACCTCAACCTGCCGGGCTATTGTGCAAGCAAAATGGTAATGAAGATCGACATTTGAAGTTTTTAAAACATGAAAAAGAAGAAGCTAAGGTTTTGATGTTTTTCTTTGTCAAGTTTGGAATGTTTTTAATGTTGCTAAGATTGTTAAAATTACCCTTAAAGTTACGATATTCATTGCCACTACGCTTACACAATTGCAACCCTGGTCACAGACCTAAGATGTCGTCCACTAATACACGTGACCAAGAAAGTATCAGTGACACGACAAGCAAGCCAGTCGTTTGTCTATTTTTGATTCCGTCAATGCTCAATCGTGTTGGATAGACTCCAGCAGTTCTTGAAGGTGGGTATGTATTCGTTATGTAGGCATATATTGTTTATGTAGGTATGTTCTTGTGTTTGTTTATGGTAGTTTATTTTAGTTAATTTACAGTTGTATTTTTCACTTCATTTATTATTATTTTTTTCTCTTAAATTGTTGTACACGTTGCATCTCCCTATATTATCAAATTTCTCTAGCCCCAAAGGTTTGCTGGAAGAAAACTCTTGTTAGGATTAAGCTCGCCTATGTACATGACTTTTGAAATAACCATTTATGTATCATGTTTCTGTGTGCAATAAAGAATTACAGAATTACAGAAGGTGTATCTGTGTGTTTCAGCGCGGAGGAGGAGACGGAGGGTGTCGGTAACCCCGCGCTGTCGTTCCAGCGCGCGTTCGTGGAGGAGGGCAACTTCGAATTCGTAAGTCAACTGCACGTCGTCACTCTGCTAGCCCTTACCGCGCCGCGTAAGTTGCGTGTGCCGCCTCTACCACGTGTCGCTAACACTGCTCACTACACTAACCCGCCGTCTCTCTCATTATTGTGACCTGACATTACTAACCAACCTATCTATCTAGGAGTTTTAAATCTAGAGTGAATAAGTTCCTTCTAACGGGCTATGGAGAGAGCTATGCTAGGAGTTTCACTACGTGATAAGATCCGAAATGAGGAAATTCCGATAACCGTTGGGGAGTAAAGGTTCTCGAATGGCGACCACGTACCGGGCGACGCAGTGTTGGAAGGCCCCCCACCCGATGGACCGACGACATTGTGAAGGATGCGGGAAGTCGGTGGATGGAGAAGGCTCATGACCGTTCGTCGTGGAACTCTTTAGGGGAGGCCTATGTCCAGCAGTGGACTTCTACAGGCTGATGATGATGATGATGATGATGAAGTTCCTTCTAGTAAAGCGTGCTTCATCTTAGGCCACATCTCACTTGCAAAAGTGAGATGGTGGTCAAACGCCTAACCATAACCAATAAAAAAAACTTCTCTAAATATCTATATAAAAGAAAGTCGTGTTAGTAACACTATTTATAACTCAAGAACGACTGAACTGATTTGGCTGAAAAATTGGTGGGGAGGTAGCTTAGAACCAGGAGGACATAGGCTACTTCATCATCATCATCATCATTTCAGCCGCGTACGTCCACTGCTGAACATGGCCTCCGCCACAGACAGAGCGAATTCTTTATCATGTGGGGGGATTTGTCCATACTCACCACGCTGGGCATGCGGGTTGGTGAGCGCAGTTAGAGCTAAAACGTTCGTTGTTAAAATGAGGGACGCTGCTGCCCATCCTCTAGCCTTTTTCTCTTAGTCGCCACTTACGATATCCGCGGATAGGTAGATATGGAGGGGCCTATTCTTCAGCCGGGGCCACCACGGCCTACTTATTATGTAGGTAATACGTGAGAGAAGCAGCGGGCGAAAGCTAGTAAATAAATAAATAAGACCCAATAGTTACATACATAGTCCTGACCCCACACTAGGGTAATAGCTGGACCGATTTGCTGAGTCGCTGCGTCGAAACAGAGAGTACTGGTGTAGGGGTGGAGGAGACGGCCCCGCCTTCCGATCCCAAGGTCGTGACTTCGCGCTCGGGCCGCAGCCGATGCAGCAGGTTGATGATGACTACTGCATCAGGCTTTTTTTTTATTCAAACGAGGTGGCAAACAAGCATACGGCCCACCTGTTGGTAAACAGTTACCGTAGCATAAGAGCGCTTGCAATACCAGAGGCATGACGCACGCGTTGACGTCGACCCCGAACCCCCATCCTCCTAAAGAGCTCTAGCAACCTTATTCACTGCAGGAACACAGCACTATTTGAAACAAAAATTGTTATTTGGCTGCGATCTTCTGTAAGGTGGAGGATACAGCAGGTTGACGATGGTTGGTGTTGGTGTTGGTTGTGTTGTTTTGAGTCTCACCTAGTTCGATCGGCACCACACTGAAGCTTTAAATTCCATTTTGTGAAAAAGGATCATCGAAAAAAATGATAGGCACCAAGCCGTGTATGTTGCCTGATTCTTCTAGGCTTGGTCGCGAGGAACAGGCATAGCTTCACCTAGTTTCTAAGACGTTTCAAAGTGATCCTAGTGATTTTATTGAAATAAATGCCTTTTGACTTTGACTTTGACTTTGCAGCTGTCGTTCCTGTCGGAGGCGGAGCTGGAGGCGCGCGTGGCGCGGCTGGACGCGGAGATGGAGGCGGAGATCGAGCAGCTGCGCGCGCGCTACGTGCGCAAGCGCCAGCACATCCTCGACGCCATGCAGCTCAAGCGCACCAAGCAGCAGAACTTCTAGTGCCTCCCCGCCGCCTCCACCACCCCTACACCAGCCCCCACAGCCCCCGCTGACACCACACGGTGCTAGAGGACGGTGAACTTGTGCGGTTAGGACGATGGCCTCGTCCGGAGTGAGCTTGACTCTTCGAGGCCTAATCGCGAGGAACGGACGTAGCTTCTGATTTTCTAAGACGTTTCAAAGTGATCCTAGTGATTTTATTGAAATAAACACCTTTTGACATTGGAAATCAGTGTTGCGATAGTAATGTGGACCGATTATCTACAATTGGTCATAAAGTGCGAGTCAGTGGTGCGGAAGTGAGGGCTGTGGTCTGATCAGCTGTACACTAAACTTATTGTGCGCTAGTGAGCGTAGTGAAGACCTTTGAGCCTTTTGTGTTCCGGTGGTTATTGACGTGCCTCGAAACCCCCAATTGCGATCCTACTAATTTTATAAAATGCGAAAGTTTGTAAGGGTACTTGTAACTCAACCACGCCTAAAGTTGGAATAGATATAGGTAGATTGTGGCTTTTATTTATTGTTACTTGTTAGCAAGGGACAACGGAAATGTAAGAAGGTGCTTTTTCATCGTAATGTGAATGTTCCTAAATGAAAACTACCTGCAGTTTTCTGCGAATGCATACGGCCTACTTGAACTTCAAATTGGCCAAACATTGTGCCACAGGACTGTACCAAATCGAAAATCTTACAGAACTTTTTTAGTTTAATTTTACTGAACAATATTGGTAAGTTTTTGATGAATGATTCAGCAAAATTTTGTCAATTTTAACCTAAAAGTAGATTTTGAATCACTGACAAATTGATTTCAAGGTTAGGAGATTTTTCTGTATTTTATACGTAGGTAGTTCTAGCTTGTTATAATAAAAGGTAGATTGTTATTAATTAGGATTAGTATATTAATAATTTTGATACGACATATCCATTGATTAAATATCATGCTAAGTGGAGCTTTTATGTTTGTGAATTACACATTATATTTCATTAAATCAGTATGTGACACACATGCACCATTGAAACAATCAATTGAACCTTGTATGGCAAGATAGATTTGTTCTCTCGCTTTTTCGCTCCCACAAATAAACACGTAACTCATATTGTTCTAAGTCAAATAAATATAACTATAATATTGATCCTTAACTATAATAATATTTATGACGACATGAGTAAGAAAAGAGTGAATACTGACAATTTATAGATATGCAATTCAATTGTCACCGCCTGTATGGCTGTCCGTCCGCGGTACACTATCTAACAGAAGTATTTTTTTTTTCACAATTCTCATTTAAAGGAAATAGGATCTTGTAGTATAATGTACTAAATTCATGACAATATAATATTGTAGATACGTAGTTGCTATTATGTACGTAATTTTAGTTACGTTTTGATGTATTGTGTTTAAAATGTCGTTTCTTATGTTCCTTATGTATTAGATCTCAAATGTATTATCTCGCTGTAAGTATAACTTTACGTAATATCTTAGATGTGTGCAGACTTGAGCTTGAGCATGTAATTAGGCTATTAATTGAGCGTTTCGCGGAATAGTCGCATTTATCACCTACTAAAAGTTTGCACCTCGTGTTCGATGATGATAGGATCGGCGAATCGACTGAAGCGAATTTATTTACTTTGAATAGACTACAAGGGACTTCTTTGCATTCGAGCGAGCAAACTTCTAGTAACCCAGTTGTAACAGAGTAGGTATCTTGCTAGTAACATTGGCCTGGGTGTGCAAGCCTCATAGATGAAATGGCTTGGAGTTATATTTATTATATTGGCTTATATTTTTGAAGTCTGCATACTATTCATTCTAGTATTCGCCGTTTGTACACTGTAGTGGGTTGTGAGAAATGAATTTATCAGCTGAAGGTTGCATTATTTCGTGCAACGAGTACAATCACAAGAATTATACGATATTTTATGCATTATTATTCGAGATAATACAGCAAAGATTGTGTGATCTCTAGTTTAGATAGCGTTATGTAAAACACTGCCGCCATATGTAAGTATTTTTGAGTACAGTAGACCGATTTTAATACAAACTTTTAGAAGTGCCATTATTAAAGAGAAACATAGTATTTTCATACTGAAAGCAATACTTGAGAGTTATAACTTTGATTTTTGGATAATGGATTGGAAACATATATTTTTGTGCCATTGAAATTATTAATCCATACTATATTTTGGATAATTGTAGAACGAGTAATTTGCTGATTTTGTTTATATTATGGTATGTTTTTTACACAACATCTATGTAGTTACTGCTTTTTAACTGAAAAATATATGAAACTGGAAAGTGAACAACAATTTGCTTTCCCGTGGTGTTGTTTTTCAGTCATGGAGCAGTTTAAAGAACAAATTGATTGTTTAGTTTGATGGCAACATTAAAATGTACAGGGTAAAATGATATTCATAATAATTATTGTAAGCTTGGACGCAATTCGCCGCTTGTACCATTGATTCGTCCTTTCGCGAGTTTACTTTTGAAACCATTGTTGTACTGTTTGAGTTTTAAATGTATGAACAGAATGTTGAGATAATAGTAATAAAGTTAATTTCATAATTTCACAATAAAAAGCGACTGACGGGATTTGAACCCGCAGCCTTTTCCTAGTCTTTAACCAACTGTTTGAGCCGTTTCAGTGGCTTAGAGCAGCTTTACAGGGATGCTCTATGGAACAATAGATACATCTAGGGGAAGGCTGCGCCGTTTTCGTTGCCTGATTCTTCTAGGCTTGTTCGCGAGGAACTGGCTTAGCTTCACCTAGTTTCTAAGACGTTTCAAATATTTTTCTTTTGATTGTTCAAATCCCGTCGAGAGTCGATAATTTTATTATTATAAAATCATAGTGTCACATCACATTAAAATATTCAATAATAATAATATTGTTCAATTAGTTATGGACAAATGTTGAATGGCTCAAGCTATCCAATTCCAGTTCCCGGCTGATAGTATGGCACATTATAATGCAGACACTTGACAGAACTTGAACAGTGGTCCAACTACGAATATTTCATAGCGTTACGCTTACGATACGATAGCAAATGTTTAAAGTATTTATTCTTTATTATACACAAGAAAAAACAGAAATCAGAAAGACGTAAGTATGTACAAAGGCGAGCTTAACCCCAGAGAAGAGTTTTCTTCCAGCAAACCTCTGAGATTAACCTTAGAGAGCTTAACTGAGTAAATCAAAATTAAGATTTCATTTCATGCATCGCTGATGTCATTGGTTATTTGATTTTTGCTTTCGTAACGTAAGTGTAACGTATAGTAACTTATTCTAGCTTGGGCCACTGAAACAAATTTGACCGACTTGCCAAGTCGGTATCTGCATTTACATTATAAAATATCATCTATCGTAAAATGAACTCAACGATGTAATTATAAGGTTTAATTCTGAACAAATGTGTTGTTACGAAATGGTTTTGTTGTGTGTTAGAATTGTTGTTGGGCGAAGGAGTGGCTTTAGGATTGAAGTAACTTAATTGGATTGTGGTAGAAGGCACACTACCTAAAATGTAACTCGAAATGATTGATGAAACTTGTACACCATATTCACAAGCAAAACTATCATGCCATATTCAAGTTACGCGAAGTTGAGAACATTTTGTGCTGTACAATGATGTATTGTTTGTGAATACGGCGCTATTTAGGGTGTATATCGGTGTGCCGCCTGCCTAATGCCTTGTACAGTAGTAAGGTAGTGAGAAAGAAGTGCACTTTGTAATTCTGTAGCCTGTTGGTGTTTATAGGTGCATACGCATTATATTTTTGGACAGACTCACTCATTAAAAGATTCATTATAAAGTATGAACTTTTATTTCATAAAGGATTCACCTTATTTTGCAGGAAATAACTTAACACTACTATAATTAGGTAAATACAAAAAAATAGGCCTCGTGATTCGCCGAAAGGTCAAATTGAATAGAATATTTCGACTAGGAATTGCTAAATTGTATAAAATTGCACAAAAAAATCGATTGTGTTAGTAATATTTGAGTCAAATCTCAAGTTAATAAGATCATAGTCAGATCACTGCAAGCTACCATAAAACTAAAGGCGACTTCACATTATTGTGTAGTTGAATGACATTAGTAGGGAATAGGGGTACAGGTAATAGACGCGACAGGCGCCACACATAAGTAAACAAAACAATCGGTGGGTAGAATAATGATATCATTACAGACAGTCATTACATTAGGTGACTAAGATTAAATAACATTATAACATCTTATCTAGAGACGCGACCGAGACGCTGCCTCACTCAAAATAAGGAGGGTCCTCGTAAATACCTCAGTGTCTTACTACTATAACTACAAAAACTTAAAGAAATATTCGAAAGGCAAGTTTAAGTACTACTTAAAAATAAAATAAACGTTTTAGGGTTCAGAACCAGTTTTTACAACAAAACAGTAAAATAAATCAAAGCAATATTTATAAGCATAATCTCTTTATAATTTATTTTCAGGTACTTGACCAGTAATTTAAAAAATACTCGTGTATACAACTACTCACAATACAAATATGTCTTTCAACCAATATTTTTGCAAAATAAGCTAATAAAAACTATGATCTACATTGTTTTTATTAGGTGGAGAGGCGGACGAACCGCCTCTTCACCTGCTAGGTGAGTGCGGAGCACATATGCTCAAACGTAGCATCCATTTGGGAAAACACATCCTCAGCCCAATGGAGCTAAAGGAACTCACCCCAAAGAAAATCCTTCAGTTTTTAACAGCTGTTGGGCTTTGCCGTGAACTTTGAAGGCCCTGTAAAGGGGCTCCACAAATAACAAGTGGCGATCACAATAATAGCCACCCAAAGGAAATTAAAAAAACATTATCTACATAAATATATTCCTTTAAGCACACCGTTTGGGTTTCTAATGGCAAGCAATGCCGTAAACAATAGTGAGGTTCGTGTGGGCAGTAATCATCAATTACCTTGACTGTGTGACGCGAACCTACCTACTCAATGTATCATATTCGAAACCATACTCTCTTTGCATGATCGGTATAGCTAAGTATTTCCAGTAAGTATTAGGTACGTACGTAATGGAATATTCTTGCTTTCTACCTATTCCAATGTATGTTGTGCACGAAATGAGCCTCTAAAAGGGGCACTTTACTCCTTTCACTACACTGATTCAAAGTCAAAGTGCGTTTATTTCTATAAAATGACTAAGATCACTTTGAAATCACAATCACTTTGATTCTTTTACCGACGATTTGAATTTTTTTCAGGGCCACCATACCTCAACCTGGTCCTTGACTCACAGGTGACCAAGAAATAATCAGTGGTACGACAATCAATGTATGAAACCCGCGCAATTTATTTGAAAGGAAAAATCACAATGCTGCTAAACCTAGCCAAAACCAAAGCATTTTCTGAGTTAATACATCTACCACACCCGAAATTTCTCAGTTAAATCAAAGGTTAAATTCAGTATTTTTTGGACTTACAAACGGACAGACAAACAATCAAAAGTTAATTACTATGTAATGTATCATACTTTATGGCGAGCCACGTTCAATGGGACATATTTATACGTAGCACCTCTTATTTAATTTTAATGCTATTGTAAAAATATATTTCGGGTGAAAAGTGTGCAAATGTGTGGGCGAACTATAGGTACCTAATATACAGAAATTAGACACTTCACAAGTGCATAAATAAGATCTTACAATCAGATCATACTTTTTACTTTCTTATACTTAAAGTTAATTAAAGGTAAATCGAGTGTAGTACAAAGTACCGTACAGTGGCGGATTTGCAGTCTTGGCCGCTCTAGGCCCCGGGCCATGTGCCGCCTCTTTCTCAGCACCCATCACTAAACTATAGGTAGGTACATAATGAATTTACTTTATTCCCAACTTTATCTAAATCGAAATCAGAAATTTAAACTAATTTGTAAATATATTCCGTGTACGGTTTATGCAAACCGCACAAAATACCTACATGTTCCCGCGGGTCAGCATTTACGCTATAACGTGGATTTCGAGTCAGTTGCACATCAACCACCTAACGACAACAACACGTTATAACGTAAACTCGCAAACATTTGTAGCTTTACGTACTATAACTAATAAACGGTAAACTTTACTATTTGGTTTACATTCAACAACGAACTTTTAGGATGTAGGATACGGACCCTACATTCCGAGATGATGAGCTTTTCTACGACAAATTTTTGGTTACGATTTGCCGCCCCTAATATCTGGCCGCCGGGCCTACTGGGCCTTAGGGCAAATCCGCCACTGCCTCCGTAAGATCATACAAAGGTAGGTACTAGGAGTTATAAATGCTTGAAAATCTCATAAAATACTTCTACATAGGACTGATCATGAGCAGTCTTGACCCCACACTAGGATTCCCTGTCGTAAGTGTCATAAACTACGATTACCATGCTACCAAAACACCCAGACTCGCAACAAATATTTGCAGATCATGAAACATTTATCCCGCAGCGGGAATCGAACCCGCACCCCTGCGTCTGACGGGCATACATTTTCAAAAATTCAAAATTCATTTATTCAGACCAAAGTACACAGGGAAACAGGTTACAGATGGAACGATGAGACTGCGAAAGTTATAAAAACTGAGTAGCAGCCTCAATTATAGGTAATGGCGTTTTGAATTTTCTTGGTACGAAATAGTCGTAATTTTCTATGGATGAATGTATTTTTGGCCGTGGTGGCCCCGGCTGAAGAATAGGCCCCTCCATATCTACCTATCCGCGGATGTCGTAAGAGGCGACTAAGGGAAAAAGCTAGGGGATGGGCAGCAGCTGATCATTTTAACAACGACAGCTCTAACTGCGCTCGCCAACCCGCATGCCCAGCGTGGTGAGTATGGGCAAATCCCCCCACATGATAAGAAATTTGCTCTGTCTGTGGGGGAGGCCATGTTCAGCAGTGGACGTCGTACGGCTGAAATGATGATGATGATGAAATGTATTTATGCGGGAGAGAAATGGATGCTCTAGATCAGTGGCTACCTCTATCTTAGCCTCTTTACCATGTTACATCCTACCCTAGGATTAGCCTCTATACATCCTACCCTAGGATGAATTAACTATCAAGGTAGTTAAATATACTATAAAGTAAGTAAATCTGTGAAACAGCAAAGGAAATCCCTTCCTCATTGCTTCTTGAGAATCACTTGACAGTACAGCAAGGAATCCAGAACTGAAATACAGAGAAAGTTGTTATTACCACACTTCGTCCTACAATAACAAGCTTCTGCCCGCGTCTTCGCTCGCGTTGTATCTACATAAAAAGTAGCCTATATGGTAGATATTATAGGTAAATAACTCTATGCATTCCAAGTTTAATTGAAATCGGTTGAGCCTTTACGGCGTTATTGAACCACAAACATCCTGACAAACTTTCGCATTTATAATACTAGCTAGCGCGCGCGGCTTCCCACGCGTGCTAACCAGATAAAAAGCCTATGTGCTATTCCAGACTAAAATTTATCTCTGTGCCAAATTCCATCCAGATCCGTTCAGCCGTTCTGGCGTGATAGAGTTACAAACATTCATCTAATGAAGCGGGGCAAGGTATGCGGACGCTACATCGCATTGTGAAAAAGGATTGATAAATAAATAATAATAAATAAATATTCCGGACATATCACACACGGTCAACTGATCCCAAACTAGGGATAGCCTGTACTATGGGTACCAGAGACTGATATACATAATAGATACATATTTAACACCCAGAACAAACATCTGTGTTCATCACACAGATGTTTGTCCAGCGCGGGAATCGAACCCGCGACCTCTAGCGCAGAAGGCAGAGTTACTACCAACTGAGCTATGAGGATTAATACATGCGTTGGATAGTTTTACTCACGGTATTGCGCGCCTCCCAGGATCATGTCGTACATATGCACAGTGCCCACACTGCGCAGCAACACCTCACAGATGAACAGGTACAGAACCCGCGCGGTCTCAAACAGCGAGTCGAACAGCAGCCATTTTGTTATGTTCTTCCCGGAGTTGAGTGGGGTGGAGCGGAACATCACAATGCTGCTGTTCAGGAATCCGATGACTGAGGTTACTACTATGAGGCCGCAGACGAAGTAGTGAAGCACTGTGGAGGAGGAAATTACATTAGAATCCCCCGTACATGGTTGCTTTTTTTTTTATATAACTGCGGTGTCAAACAAGCATACGGCCCACCTGTTGGAAAGCGGTTACCGTAGCCCACAGGCTACGCGGCGTGTGTGTGATGCGTCTGGTATTGCAGACGCATCACGCACGCGTTGCCGACCCCGCCACACTCACACCCCGTGACATACACACATGTACCTATGTATTACGCCTATGCCTATGTTTTTGTGTTTGTTTTTTTTTATTTTATCTAAAATCTGATTACCAACTATTGTCTTCTACTATCTAATAATTATGTAACCCGCTTATTCCTAATCCCTCGGTGACCATCTATTCGAGGGGGGTAAATTGAAAACCAGCGCTACAGGCAATGCATGCAGCAAATGCTGAATTTACTCGCTTTGCCTTTTTATTATTATTTTTTTGTGTATCCTGCTCTTTTTTAATAATTGTACATAAAGACAATACATGCATTTTTTTAACCCCCCTCCCCCTAAGTGATTGTACTTAAAGCGTGTTAGTTGTATGTTCATGTTTTATTCACTCTCCTGATCCTGTCCGGTCTGCCTTAGAATTCGCGTACCAATTACCATACTTGTTTCCCAAATATTTAATAAAAAAAAAAAACTTACAAATTCAAATGCATATGTCCTGCGAGCCACAAAAAAACCGTGTTAGTGAGTACTTGAGTAGCATGCCTTTAAAAATATGGGTGGATATCACGTACGAATGAAGTCATACATCAAGTTATGGTGCCCACCCCTTAATCTGGCTTTGTACTTTGTATTTAAATTAGCAATTTTTATAGGTAGGTAGGTCCTTGACTCTTTTTGTGTCATTAGGTCAATGAACAGGTCGAGGACACCATACCTCAACTTGGTAACTGACCTAATACAGGATGACCAAGAAAGAATCAATGACACGAAAAAGAAGCATAGAACCATTTGCCCCGCAGCCGGCGTCGAAACGGCATCCCTCGCATCTCAGACGGGCACTAGCCCGCTATGCCACCGAGGTCATCAAAGTTGTAAAGCTGAAGGACGTTGTGTTTCGTCGCTTCCGCGGACAAATTTGCATCCCAATTATTAATTAATTGGCAATATAATGTACCTATGTTAGTCTTTATGGAATATAATATTTGTATGGTTTACCTAATATGCTTCCATTTAGCTCTTGCTGGTAGAAAAGGTGTGGGTTCAACAAGCGAATTATTGCTAATGAAAATGCTGAGACTGCAGACACCTGGAAACACAAATTATGTATTTATGTATGAACTAGCATCAGCCCGTGGCTTCGCTCGCGTTAACTTAGCCATGTACAAGCGAAAGAGTTTTAAAATTGGTAAGGTGGATTTGGGTGATAGTACCTACATAAAAAGTAGCCTATATGCTATGCTAGGCAAAGAAGTTTATTTATTGTAAGATTCAACGAAATTGGTTGAGCCGCTACGGCGTTATTGAACAACAAACATCCAAATATCCTCACAAACTTTTGCATTTATAATATTAAGTTGATACTTTCAGTTATGTGTATGAAGTAACTATTTAGGTAATATACAACTATGTACCTACATTGTTCTATATTTATTATGCAACTTTGTTGAGTTCAACCATACAGCTCCCTAGCTGAACGACGATACTCATCTAATCACAGTGTTTTCATTGACAATCAGGACATAATAGGTACTTAGGCAAATGGCATGCTAAGCAAATCAAATACATAGTAACAAACATTTTCTCCAGCTATTATATAGGTAAATAAAGCGTTATCAGGGCAGGGTAATAAATTTAAGCTAATTAGTTATGACCTTTATTTAAACTACATAATGTACCTACCTTGTTCCCTAGCAGTGGAATCCCACTTCTGGGTAACAAGGTCCAACAATCTAGCACAATGATGCTGGATTGTGGGACAACTGGGACACTGCTATTGAATTATATTATTGTATGCATGAAATGTTACAATCTGCATAATAAATGATTAGGTAATTTTTTTTTTTTTTTTTTTTTTTTTATACGACATAGGTTAACGTTTGACCACAATCTCACCTGATGTTAAGTAATGTAGTAAATGTAAATGTGGTCTACAGTGTAGCACGTTTGCCTAGAAGAAACCTATTCACTCTGGTCTTGAAGACACCCAAATTATAGGTATTCGGAAACACAGACGCCGGCAACGAGTTCCACTCTTTGGCTGTCCGCATTATAAAGGTAGAAGCAAAGCGCTTGGTGCGGCAAGGTGGTATATCAATCATGAACGGATGTCGCGTGTCCGTGAGCTGGTTGTCCGATGATGGAATGGGGATGGGGGGACTAAATCAAAGACTTCAATCGCACACTCTCCGAAATGTATCCTATAAAAGACCATTTATATTGATAACACAACATAGTGAGCTGGAAGCGGATCATTGTAACCTCGCTATACAGGCTCCTAGTGTAAGGGACAGTGCTAAGCCAAGGTGTATTATAATTGTTTGGAATCTTTGTATCTTCTAGAAATAATAAGACTATGTACCTACCAGACTGTAACAGTTTAAATAAACATTTTGATTATTTTTTTACAACAGATTTCTTTTCTTGCATGTTTGGTGGCTACCACCAACTTCCATTGGAAAAGTAACTCCAAAAGAGTACGTCGGAAGGTACCTACCTTACTTACTTTTGAATATTTCTAGTATGTGGACTATTATACTAAGTAGTACTATAGTTTCCTTTCCAGACTATGTAGCCTATGATAATATTATCATAATGCAGGAGGGAAGTTTTTAGTACTTATTCTAGGTGGGAAGATGGCATTACTACGTTTTAAGCGTAAATTTAATTGAAAACAGAAGAACACCATACAGGTAGGTAGGTACCTACACAAAAAAATAAGTTAGGTAGGTGTGTTGTATGTAGGTTGTAAAAGTAGTGTAGGATATTTTTATAATCGGTTCAAATAAATTAAGTTTTTTCCAATACGATAATAACTTACGGAAAACACAACAGCCACAATTCTCACGAACATCGCATAATCCATCTTGCCCATTGTGTGTTCTCGGTAGAAATAATAAATTCTGAAATTTCCGAATCTATACCTACTTCACACACTAATAAAATACATAAATACTATTTCACTTGTATTTAGTTTACGAAATATTAATGGTATTTTGTGTAAGTAAACTTGTACGCGCTCACACACATCAAAATCAAAATAAACTAAAAAAAAATCTCCTCTCCCCCTCACTGAGCTCTAAACTAAATGTCAAATTATTTAACAGCTGTCAATAAATTGACAATGGTAATCAAAATGTCAAGGTCATTTTTGTGCTGCCACCTGCAGCTGATTCAAGGAAAAAATAGGAGAAGATTCAAGATGTATAATTGCTCATCAGTCAATAGATGGCGCTAAATAAATGTTACAAGCCTACCATCTATTAATGAAATATAGCAACAATTAATAAACATGGCACATGTTTAGTTAAACATGTTTTTTAAACAAAAACTAGTTGAAGAATGTAATTGTAGATGTCGTGCTAATTATAGATGAGCTTATTGGGCAGATAGATGGAAATAAATATATGAAAATGAAAATGAAAAAATATTTATTTGCAGCAAAACGTACAATTTTAAACTTAAACTATGAGTACTAAATATATCTTTGTACTTACCTAGGTGCTTAAAATAACTAGTATAGGACTAAGATGCCTTGTTTCTTAGACGATTCTGGCTTTGACTATTTTCACATGCTAAGTCTAACAAAATAAAGTTTGTTAAATGTTGAGCACACGAGGCTATATTGATATTACGCAGTTTACGCACTTACCACATTTTTAAATAGGTCTCCGTTTTTTTTTTGGAATTTATTTTATACAAGGTGATTCATAACATGTATACCATCCCGAAAGCGGCTTATTCTATAAATAAAGATAAATAATATTAGCGAAAAAAAAACATCAAGGTTTCACAAACTTTCTTAAATAAGCTGTTTTTGGTATTTTTATCATCTTAAAAACTAATACCTAAACGTACAAGAAGTTCGGAATCAAGATTGCTACCTAAAAAACAGCTGATTTATTGAGTTTGACCTGATTTGACCCCAAAACAGCTGATTTTCGCATAGAGTTTTTTCAATGAAAAATGTCGAATTTCCAAAAGTCGTCGAACAAACTTTATTGCTAATTGCTTGTAGAATAAGCCCCTTTCGGGATGGAATACATATTATGAATCACCTTGTATTTAGATCCTTTCAGTAGTTTCTGAGCTTAGCCCAACCAGATAAAGACATAAAGTTTTCCGTTACAAAAACTTTTTTGCAACGCTACACAGTCACACTGTCGAATTCATTCTGATTTTCATTTTTATCAAATCGAATACTTTTTCCAATCTAATACATATCATAAGATAATAAAAGTTACTTTCATATTTCACTTTTATAGATTCGTTACAGTCATCAACATGTCAGCTGACAATCAAGGGAGGGAGGGCTTTAAATGAGTGCAATTAAATTATTTTAATGGTTTTTTACGGTTGTTTAAAGCTAGAGTGCATTTTATTCATAATTATGTTCATTTCACATATACATAATGCAAAAATGATGAAACATATATTATACCTACTTACAGCTAATAGGCAGGTAGTATAAATGGAAATCATTTATTCACACAAACTGTACACAACAACAAGAACAAAAGTATGACACACACAACTACAAAAACCATAGAGGTGGACAGAAACAGAGAAAACAAGTGTAGGTATGTGCGTGGAAAGCACTGCCATGTACAGTAAGGATGAAATGCCCTGAGCTCAGCGTGTGCTGCTAACGAGTTACCAGCGCTGATTTTCAGTTCAGGGCTGCAGTGACGTACGATCTGGTAACTAAAATAAACATGCGACTATATAATAATACCTATATGGAACCTAAAAATTCAAGACACAAAAGACATGTGCATGAAAGGAGCCTTTAAGAGGCGCACTTAGCCCTTTCACTACACTGATTCTTCCAGTGATATTTTTATTTTTTTTATGTTATACGGAGGCAAACAGGCTTACCTACGGCCGTCCTGATGGTAACTAGCTAGGCATCATTCTAGGCTTACCGAAATGAAAATACATTTTACTTTGGTAACATAATTTATTTTCATTAATTCGATAATTTTAAATTGGCATTCAAAATGGCTTTAGTTAGTTGCCCCAATGATGGGCCACGCGTAATCATTAGCCACCATTCATTGGACAACCGCCCAAACCGATTCGCTCGATTCTACTCCAATTAATTCGATTATAAATTTACGATTTGTTGCTTGTCATAAATTTTTATAATATCCATTCGTCCCTAATTTATGATTTGATTACAACTGGCGAACTTTACGAGCATAGTTTTATGGTTATGAGATGATATTTAAATATTTTAAAATTATCTTGTGCAATCTACCAACAATTATTTATATTATTATGTAGGTACCTACGTTACCTACATACCTTACTAACCGTACCTTTTCTATCGATGTAGGTATACCTACTACGTTAGTACCTATTACATTATTAGTAACTATATTGTTTACGAATTTTTATCATTTTTGCAACAATGTTATTTTTGTGAATAAGTACGAGGCACCTTCTACGAACGTGATACTTAGTTCTTTCTCAGGTAGGTACCTAAATATTTTTTATTTCCTATATTATATGGCTATGGTGTCACTGCGGCCTTAGCTGGCCTATGCGATCCCCACTTGTTGCTGTGTAGCCCTTTTATAGGGCGCACAAAGTTCACCGCATAGCCCAGCAACTGTTAGAAACTGAAGGATTTTCTTTCGGATGAGTTTCTTTAGCTCCATCGGGTTGAGGATGTGCTTAGATGGATGCTACGCGGTCCACACTCACCAAGCAGGTGGAGAAGCATTTCTTGCCCGCCTCCTTGCATAGCCTGCGGGTTTGTCTGTTGCATAGACTTAGTTTAAACATGAGGCCCTAATATTAATGCGTAGGTCGGTTTTATTCAGCGCTAGGATACCTAACCATCTATCGAATAAACTTAGTTAATTGCTTAACATAATATAAGCACATGGACATCACAAAAAGCTCTTTTGGATAAGATACCACCTGCTGTGATGGATGAACTGACCATCAACTACGATAATATTTTCTCTCACCACTCGCCACTGGTCAGTTGCGTGGTCACTTCACTTGCGATAATGTTTTCGTATCTTCATTGTTACTCTAAAATCACCCTATCCTAAACATCTAGAATGAAGAGCAAATATCGACCTTACTCCTCGACAATAGTGATGCAATATGAATGGACCCTACTGAATAGGGTAGGTACTTAATAGTTCTGCAATAAAACGGTATGGTCAGAGGACCAAATTGCAGTTAACTTTATTGAATTAATAAGGGAACATGATTGCAATTGGGTAGTGACCTCTATTTTTAAAACAATTTGGTTGGTTTATTGTGTTTTAATTTTATTTTCGCGTTCTATGACAATGGCCGAAAATAAATCGTTGGATAGGGAAGGCTCAAGACCGTTCGTTTTGGCACTCTTTGGGGAGGCATAGACCAAAATCAGAGGCGTAGGATGATGATGAAAAATAATTTAGGCAAATTGAAAAGCTTCCTGAAAAGAAAGTTTGATCATAAACTTACGAACAGAAGGCAGCATTCGACCCCTGCTAAAGTCTATGCGCACATGTCATGTCAATACGATGAATAATAACTATCGCATTGATATTTCACTCATAATGTTTGCGGACATAACTCAGTGGTCAATGGGGCACACCACAGTCACACAAATCATTATATTGCACGTGTTTATAGCCCAACTTAGTAAAATTATTAGAAAGTTGATTTGTTTATTTCAAGAGTTTCACTTCTTCGTAGAGGGTCTACGGCGTTTTACTGGAGTTTTTTTAAATCGTTGATTTAAACTTTTAGGTACCTACTTATATGGTTTTTATATCCATCATCATCATCATCATCATCATCAGCCTGATGAAGTCCACTGCTGAACATAGGCCTCCCCCAAAGAGTTCCATGACGAACGGTCTTGAGCCTTTTCCATCCACCGACTTCCCGCAACCTTAACAATGTCGTCGGTCCATCGGGTGGGGGGCCTTCCAACACTGCGTCGTCCGGTTCGTGGTCGCCACTCGAGAACCTTTGTTCCCCAACGGTTGTCGGTTCTGCGAGCTATATGGCCGGCCCACTGCCACTTCAACCTGCTAATTCTGAAAGCTATGTCGGTAACCTTGGTTCTTCTACGGATTTCCTCATTTCGGATTTTATCACGCAGCGAAACTCCGAGCATAGCTCTCTCCATAGCCCGTTGGGCGACTTTGAGCTTGTGTATAAGGCCGATAGTTAGCGACCAAGTCTCAGTGCCATATGTCATCACTGGCAACACGCACTGATTGTAGACTTTTGTCTTGAGGCTCTGCGGTATCTGCGACGAGAAGATATGACGAAGTTTCCCAAACGCTGCCCATCCGAGTTGGATTCGTCGGTTGACCTCTTTGTCGAAGTTGGACCTGCCCAGTTGAATCGTCTGACCCAAATAGACATAGTGGTCTACAACTTGAATGGTATCGTTCCCAACATTTACCGGCATAGGTGCGACATGAGCATTGGACATGATATTTGTCTTGCTCATGTTCATTTTAAGACCTACCTGTTGGGAGACGGTACTGAGGTCTCTGAGCATAGCGCCAAGGTCCTCCAGCGATTCTGCCATTATGACTATATCATCGGCGAATCGAAGGTGAGTGATGTATTCGCCATTGATGTTGATGCCTTGTCCTTCCCAGTGCAGAAGCTTAAAAACATCCTCCAATGCAGAGGTGAACAGTTTCGGAGATATTACGTCTCCCTGTCTCACCCCTTTTTGCAATTGGATAGGATTTGTGCTCTGGTCCTGGAGTCGGATAGACATGGTGGCCTTGCTGTACAAACACTTCAACACTTCGATATACCGGTAGTCGATCTGGCACCGCTGTAGTGACCGTAACACTGCCCAGGTCTCGACTGAATCGAAGGCTTTTTCGTAGTCCACAAACGCTAGACACAATGGCCGATTATACTCTTCGGTCTTCTGTATAATCTGCCGAAGCGTGTGGATGTGGTCTACGGTACTGAAGCCTTTGCGGAACCCGGCTTGTTCGGGAGGCTGGAAGTCGTCAAACCTACGGGCGAGCCGATTAGTGACAACTCTCGAAAACAGCTTATAGACATGGCTCAGCAGCGAGATGGGCCTATAATTCTTCAAGAGGGTGTTGTCACCTTTCTTGAAAAACAGTACCACCACGCTCCTGTTCCACGCCTCAGGCGTTGTACCTTCGAGGATGACGGAATTAAATAGCTTCTGAAGGACACGGAACAGGGAATCCTAGTGTGGGGTTTGACTCCTAGTGAGGACTTTGTATGTAACTGCTAAGTAAAAATTAAAAATAATCTTTAATAACTTTGACAACTGTAAATTAAGGTGGTAAGGACCTATATAAGATTTTTTTAATGGTCACTTCGTTGCCTTTATTTTTGATTAGATTTTAAATCTTGTTATATTTTACGGTTTAGTAATATTTGATGTATTGTCTGTTCAATGGTTCAAAGTGATTATGTTATTGTGTTAAAATCGGCACATGTTCACCTCTTCCGCGGAGCTGTCAAATCACATGATCGATTATTAACGATTGTGATTCGATTGGGTGCAATCATTCGAAATCATTCAGTGTAATTTTATTGACAACTCTATTGGGTATTTTAAATTACACTTGTTATTTTTGTAACGTTATATACCTATTAAATTAAGTTCATAATAGATACTATAACAACAGGATCGACACCAGTGTGAGGTGCACTATATGTATTCACCACTTGTCATTCACCCTAAGCTAAGCTTCTGAGCCTGAGAATCGTCGTAGAGTAGATAGCATATCGGTCTTTTATAGGATACATTTCGGAGAGTGTGCGATTGAACTCTATGATTTAGTCCCCCCATGCCCATTCCATCATCGGACAACCAGACGTACGGAGGCGCGACACCCATTACCATCCGTACAGGCATAGCTTCACCTAGTTTCTAAGACGTTTCAAAGTGATCCTAGTGATTTTATTGAAATAAATGCCTTTTGACTTTGACTTTGTCCATTCATGGTTGTCAACGGTATGTTGACCTAGCCGCACCAAGCGTTTTACTTCATAGCCAAAGAGTGGAACTGCCGGCGTCTATGTTACCTAACTTGGGTGTTGTCAAGAGCAAAGGTTTCTTCTAGGCAAACGTGCTAGACCGTAGACCACATCTTCACCTAAGCGACGTATCATCAGGTGAGATTGTGGTCAAACGTTTAGCCTATTTTGTATTTAGTAAAACCTAATAAAACAAGAAACCGATTTAAAATTCGAATTGCTCAAGTCGTGCGAGCCTTTAAAAAAAAGACAAGAAAAATGAAGAAGTGTTATATCTTTGGAGGATATACTGGTGCAAATAAAACCCCAAAAACTTGTATGATTGAATTTAATAGTGTGAATGGTTTGAAGGTCGCTGAGTAAGTGCGTAGTGACATGGAGGTTACAAAGAAATTGACACAACGCCTGACAAAATAATAATAATAAGTTACATCTTATTGCTAATTGTAATTAATGATACATTGAGAAGGCGCTATAGCCTGAACAAGAAGAAACCGGTGACAATGCACTAACGAATATGAATCAATGAGGTATGCAATGAGGATATAGGCCACTAAATAATGATTGCAAAATATTATCAATATTTTAACAAATCATCGGTTTTGAAATATCCATAATCCGGATGATTCATCATCAGGCAAGTGTGAGTGCTCGCCACGCGTCGTCGCCAGCGCCACGTGGCATGGCACCGTCGCGTCGACCCATTCTACTTATTTTTTGTTTAACGAGCAAAAATGTTTAATTGCTCTTTGAAGTTATGTGCTCATGCAGTGGTAATCTTTCTGAGTGCTTGCTAACCGGAATTGAAATTAACTTTTTCAATGGTTAACTATGTACTTTGGAAGGCTGGGGTTAGAATTGCTTAGGTACAGTTTAAAATAACGTTACTTAGGTTTTATATCCCAAAAAAGCTCTAAGTACCTACGTCACCATTGGTAATGATTTTTTTTTTTTTTTTTACACATTTATTTATTTTTGGAACAGAACACGAGGTACAGTAAAAATGAAAAACGATGTTACCTGCATTAGTAATAAAACTGTGTCGCAGATAGCTACGCCCTCCTCTAGTAACAGAATAACAGAGTTCCAGTTGGTGTTTTAAGTTAATCCAAGAATATAAAAAAAAGGAATAAAAATACAAAGACTTACGGACTAAAAACAACATAAGTAGCGCGTGTGTATGTGTGTGTGCGTCTGAGGATGTGGGTGTGATTGTGGGTTTGTTTATGTGTGATTGTGTTTGTTTGAGAGAGAGTGTGTGTGTGTGTGTTTGTGTGGTGTGTGAAGCGTGAGTGTAATATGTAAGTGAGTGTGTATGAAGGTGTGAGTGACGTTAAAAGGCAACCTGTAATAGATCCTCCGTCTCCTCGTATGATAAAGACAGTAGCCAATTAAGACATTTCATCTTGCATTTATACCGCTGTAAAGGGTATATATCTAATTGCTTATTTAATCGGTTGTATAGAGTAGAGCTGATGTAGTGGAAGTGACGGCTCGCAGCTGTCGTACGACGGGGCTCGATTTTGCAGATCCTGCCGTTTCTACGCTTTGGGTTAGTGATGTAAGGGTCATAATAGAGTTGTGAATGTTTGCGTAGGACAGTGTTAAGTATAAAAAGCTGGCGAACCGTTGGAACCTTGAAGAGAGAATACAGTTCTGCAGTGGGAAAGTAAATGGGTTTGTTGATTAAAACCTTAAGAATGGCTCTCTGCGCTCTTTCAATCCTAAGCATATGGGTTTTGGCTGCACCGCCCCAAGAGGTGATGCAGTATGATAGGACTGATTGCGCTAGAGCAAAGTATATGGTTTTTAAGCAATGAAAGTCTACAGCGGTACGCAGTTTCCTAAAAACAAATATCAGTTTTCTTACGCGTGATACTGTTGTGTCAATATGAGATTTCCAAGTTAAGGCACTGTCGATCATAACGCCAAGGTATTTTAAACAGGAAGTGCGATCTAGAAAATTGCAGTTACAAGTGGCATCATAGGCGTTCTCAGAACAGATATGAGCGCAGACAGAAAATAGGGGGGGAGGGGCTGAAGTAGAGTTGATAGAGAAGGTGATATACTTTGTTTTAGCAAGGTTTAGTGTGAGTAGATTAGAACGGAGCCAGAGCATAACAGACTTTAGTGCATTTTCAGAATGAATACGAGCATCTTGCCAGCTCCGACCGTGTACAAGAAGAGCGGTATCGTCGGCATAGGTGATTATATTACAGTTAGGAATAGAGAGATTGCACAAATCATTAATGTAAATTAATAGGTTTGACGACTTCCAGCCTCCCGAACAAGCCGGGTTCCGCAAAGGCTTCAGTACCGTAGACCACATCCACACGCTTCGGCAGATTATACAGAAGACCGAAGAGTATAATCGGCCATTGTGTCTAGCGTTTGTGGACTACGAAAAAGCCTTCGATTCAGTCGAGACCTGGGCAGTGTTACGGTCACTACAGCGGTGCCAGATCGACTACCGGTATATCGAAGTGTTGAAGTGTTTGTACAGCAAGGCCACCATGTCTATCCGACTCCAGGACCAGAGCACAAATCCTATCCAATTGCAAAAAGGGGTGAGACAGGGAGACGTAATATCTCCGAAACTGTTCACCTCTGCATTGGAGGATGTTTTTAAGCTTCTGCACTGGGAAGGACAAGGCATCAACATCAATGGCGAATACATCACTCACCTTCGATTCGCCGATGATATAGTCATAATGGCAGAATCGCTGGAGGACCTTGGCGCTATGCTCAGAGACCTCAGTACCGTCTCCCAACAGGTAGGTCTTAAAATGAACATGGGCAAGACTAATATCATGTCCAATGCTCATGTCGCACCTATGCCGGTAAATGTTGGGAACGATACCATTCAAGTTGTAGACCACTATGTCTATTTGGGTCAGACGATTCAACTAGGCAAGTCCAACTTCGACAAAGAGGTCAACCGACGAATCCAACTCGGATGGGCAGCGTTTGGGAAACTTCGTCATATCTTCTCGTCGCAGATACCGCAGAGCCTCAAGACAAAAGTCTACAATCAGTGCGTGTTGCCAGTGATGACATATGGCACTGAGACTTGGTCGCTAACTATTGGCCTTATACACAAGCTCAAAGTCGCCCAACGGGCTATGGAGAGAGCTATGCTCGGAGTTTCGCTGCGTGATAAAATCCGAAATGAGGAAATCCGTAGAAGAACCAAGGTTACCGACATAGCTTTCAGAATTAGCAGGTTGAAGTGGCAGTGGGCCGGCCATATAGCTCGCAGAACTGACAACCGTTGGGGAACAAAGGTTCTCGAGTGGCGACCACGAACCGGACGACGCAGTGTTGGAAGGCCCCCCACCCGATGGACCGACGACATTGTTAAGGTTGCGGGAAGTCGGTGGATGGAAAAGGGTCAAGACCGTTCGTCATGGAACTCTTTGGGGGAGGCCTATGTTCAGCAGTGGACTTCATCAGGCTGATGATGATGATGATGATTAATGTAAATTAAGAAAAAGGTAGGTCCCAGGACGCTGCCTTGTGGGACTCCATAACAAATTTGTTCATCATTACTTTTAAAACTATCAATCACAACGTACTGCAAGCGATTTGTGAGGTAGCTACTAAAGTAATTTAGATTAGTTAATTTAAAAAAAAAAGATATAAAGACAAGGAAAATAACTAAAATCTCTTTTTTTATTTAGGTACCTACCACGTCAGCGCAGCCTCGGATGGAAGCTAGTGTTTAGCTATGTGTTGATATATTTATTTACCCACACATTGCTAAATTAAGTTTACACTGAAAATGATTTATTAATAACTTATCAATCATCCCCAACCATGGCTTAATTTCATCAAAAATAATTGCAGGTTGATTCTCAAGTTACTCTACATAGACAATATAAAATGAACTCATCGTTAAAGTGTATAAGAACCAAATTCGTGTGATAGTTACGTTTGGGGGTGTCAGTAATCGAGATGTGTGCACGAGCACGCGTGGCGCCCGCGCCCCCTCGTGAGAGCGGCGCGCGCGCGCTTTCCCACGTAATATAAACATTTGCAATTAATACCTACATACGAGTATATACCTACCACCTACCGCAGACCTAAAAATAGGTAGGTATTTACCACATGGACCAAAATTAGATAACTATTTCAACTGTAGTATTCGTTAGCGTGTACTGTACTGATGAAATTTCCTCCATTCCGATCTTTTCAGTGCGAGTTCTCTCACCTCCAACACACCATCAACGACATGACGGCAATCTTTTCTTTTATTAATCTGGCTCATGTTTTTTATTCTTGGTCTTCCTAATTTTGGCTTTCCTTCAACCTCTCCTTCAATTATATTCTATAAGAAACTGTCATGCATATAAAATATTAAATACAAAACTTTATTCAGGTAAATACATCTACTGCTGAAAGTCTGACATTTGAGATTGTGATGTTATTAACGATATGGAAAGCCTCTAAAGTCAAATTCAAAATTAACTTTATTCTAGAAGGACTATTCTTTTCTTTATTTTTATTCTATATTCTTTATTTTAGGAGGAGGTAGGGCACAGCGAAATTTTCTCGTTCTGAATTGGAGCAGCCCGTCTGGGGAGGTTCCTCCGCCTTACAGAAGATCGCAGCCACAAATAACATTATTTGTTTCAAATAGTGTTGTGTTCCTGCGGTGAGTAAGGTTGCCAGAGCTCTTTAAGAAGGGTCGGCAACGCGTGCGTGATGCCTCTGGTATTGCAAGCGCTCATAGGCTACGGTAACCGCTTACCATCAGGTGGGCCGTAAGCTTGTTTGCCAACTCTGTTGTATAAAAAAAAAAACAGTATACGTAAGTGTTATTTTGAAATAATTCCACATCTTCGAAAAACCGTATTCTAGTAGCAGGGCTCTAGTGATTAAAAAAAAAACGTAGTGTCCTCTTTCACTGCGCCAACAATTTGACAGAGTGCTTACATACGACGTACCCGATAGATTGGGTGGTGCTTTGATTTCTTACGGGGTCATGGACTGGATAGCAAAAACAATATTGACTACAAAATTGTTTTGGCATAAGCCGCTTTAGCACAACTAGACTGCGACGTACTACGTAATCAGATATCGAATCGCTCGATTGCTAATCGATATTAGTGTGGAGAAAAAGATGCTGTACACAGACAGATGGATCGACAGGATTATTGATTTAGGTACATTCTGCATCCAGTTTTACTCAAACATTGACTATGATCATCAAAAAATCGTAAAACATTATTTTCTTTGTCTTATTTTACATTGTGCCTGTTACTATTATTTATTACTTTTAAATCTTTTGACATTGTTTAAAATTAAATAATAATAGGCTATAGTTAAACGTACTCTAACACATTTGCAAGCTTATGTTAGTAAAACATGATTGAATCTAAATATTATTAACATCTACACTACATCTACATCTATATTATTACCTACATTGTGTTAAAGCAAATAAACAATATTTATCTTTTGTATTTTTTTTCAAAGCAAGTGCCTAAACCACTTGCACCTCTGTCTCGGTGTCCATGGACAGATTATATCATGCTTATATCATGCGGTACCAACGGCTGCAGCAAAGATTTTGTAGGTCGAGCATCGCTCTATAAGGCTGCAGTCTGCGACAGACAGCTCACTCAGGTGACTCAGGACACTTTGTTACGTAAAGTGCGGTGCTCCTCACTCCCAAGAAAAATATCCTATGACTATAACCGGTATCTACTTATGAAATAGAGCGTGTTTGAAATATTGTCGGATTCCTTTAGCCTCTTGGTATTGGCAGCGCATGAGACTGACAGCCAAGTGACAGCCAGTGATACAGAACAAGAGCTCGAGGTTATGAATCTCTATATAAATTCAACATTTTTAGTTTCAATCATTAACATTTTACACGTGTCAAATGACGTTTGATATCGATAAGAACTAAATATGCGCGAAAACTGACTGTATGAAGCGAGACGCTCGATTAAAAGCAACTTGTATATTATGAGGTTTTTAGTTAAGAGTGAATGTGTAAGCTCGAGATAGCAGAATATTTCATTTATGGAACTTATGAGCAATATCGCGGAGGCTGTCATCGTGTGCATTCCAACGCTGACCCAGATATTGGTATTCCAAGTGATATTCCAAGTGCACAATAAATAATAATTATTATGATGTAGATTATCCAAGGGGTATAAACTACATAATGCATAGTTCCTTTTAAAATAATAAGTTCAGATATGGCTGAACAGTGCCTGGAAGAAATCGCTTTCAGTCATAAGGCCACCCATTGTACTACATTACAATATTTTAGTTTGTTGTAGATTTAATATGTAATCCTCGTGTACAATAAAGTATTAATCTATCTAACAGTTACTATTATTTCCATTGAGAAAAATAAAATAATTTCGTTTTAAAAAATAAAAATACCACCAAGTTTACCACTTTCTTAAGTTTCTTAAATTAGTCATTCGGTGTAAGTATTTTATTTGTTCCAGAAAAGAGGTATTTATAAAACCTTATTATCCATATTATTATGTTTAGCCTCCTAAACGTTGGGGAGTGGGCCCAAAGCGGGCTCTAACTGGCTACATGTCGAACGGTTCTTTGTTTTATCTAGTACTATACTTATCGTCAGAGTTTACGTCGATAAACGAAATACACGAGAGGTAGGGCACAGCGAGATTTCCTCGCTCTAAATTGGAGCAGCCCGCCTGGGGAGGTACCTCCGCCTTACAGAAGATCGCAGCCAAATAATATTATTTGTTTCAAATAGTGTTGTGTTCCTGCGGTGAGTAAGGTTGCCAGAGCTCTTTAGGGGGGGAGGGGTTCGGCAGGCAACGCATTAGCAATGCTCCTGGTGTTGCTGATGTCAATAGGCGATGGTAACCACTTACCATCAGGTGGGCCGTAAGCCTGTTTGCCTCCGTATAACATAAAAAAAAAACATCTTAACTTGAGGTTTCTAATACTAAAAGATTAATACCTACTTAGTAAGTACCTTTATTAATTTTTTTTTTGTTATACGGAGGTAAACAGACAAGATATTGACATCAGCAACACCTAGAGCATTGCTAATGCGTTGCCTGCCGAATCCCTCCCCCCTAAAGAGTTCCGGACTTCTACATTTGTAGATATCTTGTCGGCGTTTTGCTACGAAGCTACGGCACGCTACGAGTAGGGCTACGAAAGCGTTTACGTAGCTTTGAATGGCAAAGAAAGAACATTTCATAATATAAAGATTTAATTATATTATATATTTAGATATAAAATATTCATAAAAGAAAAACTACGATAAAGTAGATTAGCTACAGAAAATAAAACATTATTGTTATGAACGCCATAAAGATGGCGAGATGGTACTTTAGCATGTACCTACCATTACTTAATATTGAGTTGGGTTGAAACTTGGGGTTGCGTGCGCCCTCTGACGTCAAAGAGTTCATGGCATACTTATTTGCGCCATCAACTTAACATTTATAAAATCAAGGAGCTACTTTGTTAAAATCTTATAATAATATTAAATAATATAAATAATAGTATCTATGTTATGCAAAAAGACAAGTGCAAATTAGAGCCGAGACAAGTTGAAAATGCCTATCGATCGATAGCTGGCTGATAGTATGAGTCGCGAGCATATCCTAGGTAATCAACTGGTTCTTTGACCATTTATTGCAGAAACAGTGAATTCTCTACACTGATTCTTTAATCGACGGTCATATACCCTTTTCAGGGCCACCATATCACAACTGGTCACTGACCTAATAGGATAATTTTGAGAGGAGGTAGGGCACAGCGAGATTTTCTCGTTCTGAATTGGAGCAGCCCACCTGGGGAGGTACCTCCGCCTTACAGAAGATCGCAGCCAAATAACATTATTTGTTTCAAATAGTGTTGTGTTCCTGTGGTGAGTAGGGTTGCCAGAGCTCTTTAGGGGGGAAGGGGGTTCGGGGTCGGCAACGCGTGCGTGATGCTCTGGTATTGCAAGCGCTCATAGGCTACGGTAACCGCTTACCATCAGGTGGGCCGTAAGCATTTTTGCCACCTCAGTTGAATAAAAAAAAAAAAAAAAAATGACCATTTAGATATGCTCCTTGAAACTTGTAAACGCGGCTCTTCTGTGGATGCTATTTTTTCTATTATAAATGTTTTATTCATAGAAACTTTTTGCATAACCTGCTATTATGTTCGATTCCCGCACTGGACAAACATTTGTGACTAACACAGATGTTTGTTCTGTGTCTGGGTGTTAAATATATATCTATTATTATGTATATCAGTCTCTGGTTCCCATAGTACAGGCTATGCCTAGTTTGGGACCAGTTGACCGTGTGTGATTATGTCCGGAATATTAAAAAAAAAATATATATATTATTGGTCTGAATAGCATGTCCTACTCAGATTTTTCTAATTTAACTACTATCTCTAATATTATAAATGCGGAGTTTTGTATCAATGTGAAGATATGAGGGAGTGATGATGAATGAATCTTTGGTCGGAATGAAATTAAGCATGTATGTAGTAAATAGCTTGGATTAACATTTAAGCTACTTTACCCGGGTACTACACGAGCAAAGCCGTGGTTGGAAGCTAGTAATTAGAATAAAAGAAGTTTTATTTCGTAATTACTGGTCAAACTAACACACGTCATGAAGACAATGGACCTATACTCACCAGACTGAATAATTCTGCTTGACCGCGCTACTTTTTCATAATAAACGAATGTGATATGAGTTGTATTTACGCAACATTTTTTAGCAGATTATAAACGGTAGAGTTTTGGAATTTACCTTACAGAAGATCGCAGCCAAATAACATTATTTGTTTCAAATAGTGTTGTGTTCCTGCGGTGAGTAAGGTTGCCAGAGCTCTTTAGGGGGGAAGGGGGTTCGGGGTCGGCAACGCGTGCGTGATGCCTCTGGTATTGCAAGCGCTCATAGGCTACGGTAACCGCTTACCATCAGGTGGGCCGTAAGCTTGATTGCCACCTATGTTGTATAAAAATAAAATAAAAAAAACCTAGTGAAATGAAATGTATTTGGATATAACGCAACACGTTGCAAGCCCATCGCAGAGAATACTAAATTGCTAGTTTCCTCACGAAGTTCTTTTTCACTGTTTGTAGAAAAACTCATTAGTGTACGGCTAACACACGACCTTCGGATCAAAAGTCGGGGAACATGGCCACTAGGCCAACACGGCTTTATAGTTATAATAATTTAGTTATAATAAATAACTATACATAGACAACGAATACTTTATGACGTAAATTGTGCTAAGATGTAATAAGGCTCTTCAATGTCATTGTCTGATAAACTTCATTCTGTATCACGATTTCCCACTACGAACCCATAATATGACGTCATAAGGTCACGCAACTTTGACGTCACGAATTCAAGATGCGGAAATTACGAGAAGACGGGCCTTTTGTCTATTTGCACTGATTGTGAGCTCTTTTCGGAGATAGAGCACTCTCTATCTCTCTAAATCACTGCTCATCATCATATCACGAAAGTATTTTATAATTAAGTCAAAAAAGCATGGGACTGAATATTATTTTCACGGGCTATAAATAAATAAAATGGGAAAACATTTACGTTGCTACTTGTCCCGTAAAACTTAAAAAAACGTCATCATCTCTTGAAATCACGACTTGCCGAATTTTTTTGGTGTATGGTATGGTTATCCCCGCGACTTCGTTCGGTTGCTGCTATTTTTACATAAACTTTAACCGTAGGGGTGGTGTGTCGGGAATTCCTTTCTGTGCACCCATACGCCATTTTGTTTTTTATTCGAAAGTGTAGGTGGCCAGTGTCATCCTCAGTAGGTAAGCAAAATGCAAAGAGGTTGTTAACAAAAAAAAAGAGGTTGATATTTATCTTGTAAATATTCAGGAATTTGAAGTCGGTTTTTAGTTATTGTAAAAAATATCTTATAACTAGATCTAGTCAAGGAGCGGAAAACTACACCTCTTGCCGTTGACCTACATCACTGCAACTGCGCCTACTAATATTTGCCCACCTCGGCTAATCAGAGCAGCAGACATGCCCTATCTTAGATTACACAGATAAGGCTCTTGACGTAGGGCCGAGTCTGAATAGGAACTGTTCCTTATAATTAAAGTACCTACCGTGCCAGGCCAGCCATGAGTGTGGTAGATTCCCGTAGCACCAGCATCAGTCCATAAGACGTGCCTTTTCGTCCTATGCGGTTTAACTAGGCTAAGAGAGCTCTTTGAAAAAAAAATGCGGCTTTAAAAATACTATTTAGGTAAGATAAAATCAAAGCGCATGTTTGCAAATTCTAATTATGGAAATATCGCAATATGCTTTCGGCTTACAAGCACACAATTCTGTTGCAGAGGATTTTGAAAAAAATAGAAAACAAGATTTCCCTTATAATAAAAAATAAAAAAGCCTTTATTATTCCTAACTAACATTAACGATGTATTTCCTATTTAATTTTATATATCTAAAAAGTTAATTAAGGACCCCTCGGCGGGTATAGGCCTCCTCCAAAAATTTCCAAATCTTTCTATCCTTCGCTTTCCTAATCCACGGCTTGCCTGCTATCTCTGGTATTTCATCCTGCCATCTTTCTTGTGGTCTCCCTCTTCTTTTCTTTCCTGTTGGGCCCTTCCATATTGTTACGTTTCGTGTCCACCTATCGTCTTCTGTACGAACCAAGTGGCCCGCCCACTTCCATTTTAAGATTTCCCTTAGGAACTGTCAAAAAAATTCATATGCTGAATAATATCAGTTTTCATATAACCTAGGCGTTTGCGATGGAGATTTGAACCAGCAATATAAAACTCTTTTTGTGATGTTTTGTTTTTATCAAATAGCCGTTATACTTAATATAATTTTACACCGATAATGAAATTCATTAAATTTAGGTAAGTCATTTAATAGTTTTCACACATCACCCCATAACATAAAGTGTACATGATGGCTAGCATATTAGCATATAGCACATTTAACAAAATAGATGTATTCTCATGCCACCAACATATGACCACCTACAATGCGAAATCGTTCACTTGTGTTTGTAAACATGGTACACAACAGGGAAAACTGTTACTACAGTTCGGGACGAACCACTAATAGTTTAGTATTTTAAAATGTAACTTAATAATTATGCCAACCAGCTAGTTGTATGTCATTATTTTGATATGGATGATTCTTGGATCAACCTTACCTACCGATATATTTATTTTGTAATAATGACATATTTTTATAATTATTTGAGATATTTTTGGTTTCCAATTATATAATATTTATTAATTCCATGCAACTCAGTATACAATTTATACTTTTAAGTTGTTTGTTAATGTGACATGTACAAAAAATGTATGTAATAAATGAATACTGAATACTGAATAACGAAAGGAAAAAAGGAACAAAGTACACGAAAGGCACCTCTAAGAGGCGCACTTTAATATTTTCACTATACTGATTCTTTAACTGACGACGCGATGGTAATAGGCCCTTTTCAGTGCGACCATACTCAACCTTTTTTTTTTTTTTTTTTTAAGGGGAGAAAATGGCGAAAAGGGTATGTGGGGCTCGAACTCACTAAAAACCCCCCTGTGAGCAGTCCTCCGCCTGGTTGAGGCGAGATGGGGTCGCGTTAGCATTCACCATCTGACCATACTCAACCTGCCTCAACCTGCTCACTGACCTAATACGAGATGACCAAGAAAGAATCAGTGACACGACAAGCAAGCCTAATCTACGAGTAAAAAATCTTGAGCCAAGGCCGAAAGACGCTAATGCAACGCTATTATATTTGCATAAGTTAATGAGTAATGGGCTGCCATCTCATCATCTCTCCAGGAGAGCTTATTGTAATATCCCTTACATTAATAAGCAAGTGTTGATGCGTAGTTTGGCATTCTAGGCACTGATTACAACTAATTTCTAGTAGGACTAAACATCGCTTTATTTTCATATGGCCCATAGACTTACTGTTATGGCCATTCTTCAGAAAAGAATATGCTAAATCGTAATATGCCTGTTTTTTGGATTGTATTAGAAACGATTGAAGAGCTCAAAAGCAACTTCTAAATTTACTATTTTCAAAATAAGGTTAGCGTTTTGTAGTAGTAGTACAAGGGTGTGGACTGCTGTGCGCAATTGTGAAACAAAAACATTTGTAGAGTGACGACTTAAAATAAGAAGAGTTAGAAATAGGGATGAATGTACCTGCATTCTACGCTTGGTTTAGTAGATTTGGGCTGTAAGTACTGTTGTTGGTTTACCTACTGGTTGTTTTTTTTCTTTTTTATAATTAGTTTACACATAATAATGTGCTCTAATAATATTACAATCTAGCCATGCTGTAGGCTTATAAGTAATTTAACATTGACATAATTTTTTACAATAACTACAACTAAGAATGTGTCCACTAACACTTTTCTTACTGTCTCTATTTAAAGGGAAGACTTTGTTCGTGTGTTCTTGATAATCGTATTGTAGAAATACAACAACATTATAATTCGAATTCTGTTTTGATTGTTTGTTGTCCCAACAGAAAACAAAATTGAATAATTCATTGTCATATGTTGGTTGTCGTTTGATTTGGTTTGTAATCTGTAAACAATATTAATTAGGTACATTACTATCAACGAAATAATTGCACTATCGTAAGGGGTGCTGGTTTGATTCCCGCTGCGAGACAAATGTTTGCATGATCCGCAAATATTTGTTGCGGGTCCAGGTTATATGATCTAATAGGTTCGAAGTTCTTTTTATAACATTTTCATAACAATAACAGAAAAAACATCACTTTTCCAACAAATGTAATTTATTAAAACGTTCTATACAAATATAAAAACTCCCGCAGAGTCGTTATAAGTTAGGAATTAAAATCAATTAGCTGATTGCAGCTCTGTCATACTTTAATTCGATTTGAAACATCCAAAAAGCGTGTCCACTCTATTCCCAAGTCCCTACGGTCAAACAACAGACCGCAGGGTGTAATGGGGGAGTGAGGGGGTGCGCGGGGGAGTGCGTTTGATAAAACAGATGGGGTCCCTCCTCTCACGCCATTCCCTCTGCGACCCTCGGAGTGCGCGCACGTCTGTGAAGAGTGAATTATTACGAAATTGTTTCGAGTGAAAATGGTTCTGTCTGACTTTTTGACTGAAACTAGAAGGCGATGGCTCAAGGTGAGTTTTTACAATATGCTCATTATTAGTTATTGCAGAAATTGACCTTTTATCAGAATTTCCGATCATTATTATAAATGTGAAAGTTTGTGCGGATGTTTGTTGTTCAATCACACTTTAATGGCTCAACCGATTTTGATAAACTTAAAATGGATAGAGCTATTTACCTATAATAGTATAAAGTTTACTTTTTATCAAGGTACCACGCGATCGAAACTGCAAGCATAAGCTAGTATTTAACTTACGCTGGCTCTACATCTCAAATTTTCGTTACCTATTTTATTATTGTTTTGTTATATAAGTTGGTAAACACTGGGTAATATTTTAATATTCCGGACATATTCACACGGTCAACTGACCCCAAACTAGGTATAGCCTTTACTATGGGTACCAGAGACTGATATATATATATAATATATAAATATTTAACACCCAGACACAGAACAAACATCTGTGTTTATTACATGTTTGTCCAGTGCGGGGATCGAACCCGCGACCTCTAGCGAAGAAGGCAGAGTTACTACTTACTGAGCTATGAGGCCAGTCAAAGCTTAAGTAGTCGTATAGTCTACTAATAAGCGCTTATCCAGTTATAAACAATGTTGACTGATTTGTCTTTCCAGACAATTTCTCCCAGATAGCGAAAGTAAATAGTTACTTACTATAATGGTACATATAGTTGTGACGGAAGATAAATGTTTGTTTACATACATTCAGACTAACATACCATTATACATAACATAATGGGAATCGTTAGTAATTGCGATGACACAATCCACAATGGCTAGTCTAGCTAGAGGAATGTGGGATAGAAAACAGTAGAATAACCATGATATTAGAGTACCCTTTCCATCTATACTTGACTGGCCTCATAGCTCAGTTCAAAAGAGCTTCTTGAGCCATGCGACCTCCTCAGAAAAAAGTGCTCCGGACGCGAGATGTGAGCTGTGGAGGAATTCTCATCCTCCCCCTCCACAATTTATTGCCCCAAAGGAACACCTGCCGCCTGGACATGACTTGCAGTGGCCAATATGGAGATCCCTAAACCGACTCCGGTCCCAGGTTGGCCGCTGCAGAAAAAACCTGGCTAAATGGGGAATAATCGACTCGTCCAGAGTACAGTGCGAGTGCGGAGCCCCCGTACAGGACATGCGGCACCTGCTTTCCTGCCCACTGTGCACGACCACCTGCACTTGGGAGGATCTAAATGATGCAACAGATAGGGCCATTGAGGTTGCCACATATTGGTCGACTAGAGTTTGAGGGAGTCTTTGACTCGAGAAGAAGAAGATAGCTCAGTTAGTTCTCTCTGTTAACGTTAAGTTAGTTAGTTAACTCTGCCTTCTGCGCTAGAGGTCGCGGGTTCGATCCCCGCACTGGACAAACATTTGTGTGATAAATACAGATGTTTGTTCTGCGTCTGGGTGTTAAAAATTTATCTATTATATATATATCAGTCTCTGGTACCCATAGTACAGGTTATGCCTAGTTTGGAATGAGTTGACCGTGTGAATATGTCGGGAATATTTTTTATACTAGACTTGATAGGAAGAAAGGCCAAAGTCCGTAATGTTCGTGAGTCACTCACTTGTCAGTGCGTGGTGAAAAGTGAATAGCTTGCTGTTTTCGTTCGATGTCACGTAAAGCGCCCCTAAACCGGCATGCTATTGACTTTTCACATCACACCGGTGGTTAGTGAGAAGGTTTATTCAAATGCGGAATCGCAACTCAAATAATCACAAAGCGTCCGAGAAACTCTCACTATGCGAATCGCTAATACCTAGTTTTTATACAAACCAACACAAACGTGTGTCAATAATTGTAACCATTGGTTATGTTAACAGTTTAATTTTGGTTTGGTGATACATTTCACCAAAATCCTACTCATACTAGAAATGCGAACGTTTGTGAGGATATTTGGATGTTATTGTTCAATCAAGCCGTAACCGATTTCGATGAAATTTAAAATAGAGTTCTTTACCTAGAATATCATATAAGCTATATAAACAGTTTTTATCAGGGTACCAAACAAGCGAAGCCGCGGGCGCAAGATGGTAATTTATAAATTAACTTTATCTTAAAATAATCATAATGCGCAAAACTCTATAGTAAATCGACTTCAAAGAACATATAACAAGGAATTCGATTCAATTGATATAGTTCATAATGGTAAAGGAACATTTAAACGAGATGTATTAAAGTTTATGGAGAGGGACTAAAATTTTGTACATTTTTCTAAACATGACTGTAAATTAAAATATTTTCTTTTTTCTAAAAAATGTAAATCCTTTATTGGCCGTAAGAATAAGCATGTAATTTTTTATTGTATTTTAGATTAAGGGCTGTGGGTTTTATTAAATAAATAAAATAAAATAATATCTGTATGTGATAATTAATCAAAAATAATTAGGTACCTACTTCGAGTCTTTCATGCTAACCCGCGCACGTTAGCCTACTGTCACCGAGTAGGTAGAGAAACATCTTGCCACACAACCTGGTAACAATACATCATTCAATACTGGGGTTCAGTTTCCACCTCAAGAAATCTAATACTGTACTCGTGCACAGCCTATTCCTAAGCCTGTAGACAAGCAATCCAGGCGCACGTAGCGGAATACGAAACGCTATTTATGAGTTAGAAATAAAATAGGCAGCGAGGGGAGGCAAAAAAGAGCCAAGAGCCATCCCAAACTGATCTTATCTTTTCATTGTGATCCAATATGCGAAGGTTCTCAATCGTAAGTAGTGGTTACCGCGCGAGTGAGCCACGGGTGCAAGCTAGTCTTCAATATAAATATAAATAAATTTCCATATGTATGACGGCTCGACCGATTTCGCAAATTTATTCCTATGTGTGTTTGTAATTGTCAGGACAAGTTTTGTATAAAAGATGTTTTTGGTAAACCCAAGGGGCAAAAAAAATATTGACAATTTTATATTTAAAAATAATATGTTAAAGGAGCCATTTCATTCTGGGCCTGGTCCATGTACACTACATAGAAAAATTAGGAAAAAATAGGAGATTACAAGAAAAATACAATTTCATTAATTTGAAGACAAATGCGATGGTACAAGAATAGTTATTCTGGTAAGTTTTTTACTATGTGAACACTATTTGAAGGCCGCCATGTTGGTTTATAATTGGCGTTTGACATGACATTGACATATTTTTCATGTCATGTTGTTTGATTTGATGTTTTTGTTTTGTCAGATAAATGTAGGTTGTCAAAATGACATTTCACGGACGTCCATCCGCCATATTTTTGTAGCGCTGTGTGTTGCTCTCTTTGTCGAAGAAAATCTTAATGTACCTTAGAACGAAGTCAATTTAAATAAAATAACCAATTAAATACGTTTACTTTATTGCTTAGCCATATTTTAGTGTAGTGTACACAGTGCAGGCCCAGGCTCCATATATTGATGAAACGTCTCTTTTTGAAGTTTTGTAATTGATAGTCATTACGTAAAATGAGGCACATTTTGAGAGTGCTGCTGTCACATGTTTTCATAACTTATATTATAATACTACACAGTAGTATTATAACATCCCTGCTTATAGGCAAGTGCCAGTGCATGGCTTATAGGTCTTGACGGGTACCGCGCAAAACCGCGGGCAGCCGCTAGTAATAAATACATAACTATGGATATAGTTACTATGGATAATAACCTCTGCTCAACCTAATGGTTTTTATCATAGGGCATTGGACGTAAACACGGGGGTTGATTAGTCACACTAAAGTACGCATATTTTATTGACAAACATAGGACTCCTAAGAGTAGGTACTAGCTTGATTTATCATGATAATAAAGTGCCACTTAGCATTATCTATGAATATAGGTACGCTGATTACACACGTGTGAGATGGCAGGATTAATTAAGTTCTCAGTTCTGTTTATTAACAAAATTACTATAGCAATGATTTATTTGATGAAATGTATCTATTACTTATAGAAAAAAACACCTAACTAGGTAAACCTACTACACCACCCTCTTTAAATTATTTTGCTGTTATATTATAGGTATTACCCGCGACTTCGTCCGCATTTATATAAAAACTCATAATTTTAGCCCCCTCGTGTTTGCCCCCTTTAGGGATAATTTTGCAATAATGCTGAATGAAACACGTATTTCCATATAAACTTCCCATACAAACTTCCAAGATTATTTTTTGAGGCATAAGATAGCTCATGTCCTTCCCCAGGTTATAATCTATGTCCTTGTCAAATGTCATTACGATCCGTTCAGCCGATTAGTCTTGAAAAGGTAACAAACAAACGAACAGAGTTACTTTCGCATTTTTAATATAAGTATGTATTTGCAAATAGGTTAAGGTAATAACATAATTATATAAAATCAGAATAATAAGGTACATACTCATTAAAATAAAGCAATTTAAAAAACTGTTTCCTAAGTCACAGAATAAAGATAGAATAAGGGGTAAGTAACCAATTCTTTAATAGGTAATTAAGTTATTACGAATGATTTCCTGTTCCTACTCATACAACATTGTCTACTAAACATTAACCTATTTGCAAATATTGTTTTCTGAATTATTAATTAACCGAGTTCGTTAGCATTGCACTATCAATTGATAATTTATCATTTTCTACAAACCTACATATTATTTAACTTTATCGTTCATGCAGTTTAACTAGGCATAATTTACGAGATGTCAATATAAATACAATGATAGCTTGATTTATAGCGGTAGAATCGGGTTGCCTACTCAACTCTGATCTGATTTATGGCACACTTGGGCTGATAGTGAGGAGAGTGCTCCCAGCTGTCTGCCGGTTCAATTCTTAGATTCAACATATTAGAAGCGTTGTTAAAATTGACGCAGGCAGAAATGAGAAGAGAAACAGACGATGCGATCGCGATTATATTTTCACCACTGTTCAAAGCGTAGGGGGGTAATTTTTGTATACAGTGTGTAGTGTGACAGTTAGTGAGCACCAAAGACAATATTATAGCAAAAATGTACTTTACTTTGAGCACTCGCTCATGAACATCTTAAGTGCTGTTGCCATTTCCCAAAATATTTCCACTAACGATTCCTTCCAAACAAGGTTTTGTACTTTGGAATCATTAATCTTTTATGAAAAATCGACCAGTTCTGTTATTATTAAAATGTATATAAAACACTCACGTTACTGACTGACTGACAGACAGACAAACAATTAATGCACAGCCAGATGACCTAGGAGAATGATATTTGTAGGGTAGCGTCCTCTTGTAGAGTAAGGGTGCACTAACATTCCAGAAACTCAAAACCCTAAGGGGGGTGCAGCGTGGGTTGTAGTGTGTACTATATAAATAGCACAACGCGAACTAAGTCGTGGTTCTACTAGTTATAGTTACCCAATAAAGCTTAAAATAACAATAATGCCAATAATGTAGGTACACAGACAGGCTTGTCTGTATATTGGATAAATATCGTGTAGACCCTTGTATTTTTACAGCATTGCGCTCTATTAACCTCTGACATTTCAATACATTTTGTTCTGAGAAATGTGGGTCGCGAAATACTTTGTGTTTGGACTCGTTATCCCTTTTAATATCCTTTTGTTTTGTTTCGGGCGTAACAATATACATTTGTACAAATAAATATAAAATGTAAGTTATATAATACAAAATAATACAAAGGCTTGATAAAATGTTAACTGCTTTTTTCTCTGTTCACTCAAAATCTGTAGATTCTTATTCATGTTTCAGTTTGTCCCAAACATTGCGTTTCGTTTTTCAATTCCCTACACTGATTCTGCCATCAACGGTCATAGGACCATTTGAGGATGACCAAGATAGAATTAGTGACATGACAAGAAGAAGAGATTTTCCTAATGAAAACATTCATTATCATTCATTTTTCTCATCGCTTATGTTCTCCACGTGTATAGTTTTATTTAGATGCTATATGATGTAGATGTTGTTTAACCTTTGTTAACCTCGGAATACTTATACAAAACGAGATAAAAGCAACGCAATACCACATAATAATAAAAAAATAATATTTCTTAGGCGCTTTTATTCGATTTCACCGCGCAACTTTTAATTTGAAAGCTTCTTCGTCTCTTCGATCAAACAAATGAAATGAGGTGAAGTTCTTCGATCAAATAAAATGAGGTGAAGCCTGTGATAGGTTTTATGTTAGCGACTCCACAAGGCAAGGTCATGTGGTGGATGCTTTATTGTGAGAACTAACCAGGGCAAATTAACAGGCATTTTCACCACAGCTCACTGAATAAGGCTTTGAAGAAATCGAAAGCGGCAAAGTGACTATAACTTACTAAGATTTTTCATAATGATAGATGTTTTGCTGTTTGTAAATATTGGCTATTAATTTTCAAAATAAATAAATATCTTTACCCATTACAATGTGATTCACAATATATATGCTCTCCCGAAGGGGGCTTATTCTACAACCAATTGGCAATAAAGTTTGTTCTACGACTTTTGGAAATTAGAAATTTTTCATTGAAAAAATCAGCTGTTGTTGGGTCGAATCAATTCAACCCAGCAATTCAGCTTTTGAAGTAGAGCCTTTTCTAGAACGTTAGATAATTACTCATACACATGTAAAAAAACAGAAACAGTTGTTTTGAAAAGGTTCGGTTAAAAATATAAAAAAATATGTATGGAGATTTTGATTCTTTTCAATTATATTCTTCCTTTTTGTTGTCCCTTTCGGGATAGTATACATCAGGGACTGAATAACCGGAATATAAAGGTACCTTTAAATAACGATATGACGTCATACCGAAAAATTCCGGTCACCCGAATATTTCTCTACCGATAAATATAACGGTACCGGAAATGCTGGCTTCGCAGTTCATTTCGGTTTATTTCGCTACCGGTACCTATAACCGAAATAAATAAAGGTTTATAAAGGTTTTCTTTGATGAAACGCCGCCACCCCGCGGCGCGATTGTCCTAGCGAACTAGCCGCGGCTCAAAGTTTCGGTACCGAAATCTACCGGTATGAAATAACGGTACCGTAATGCCCTACCGGTAATAGCATAATGGTACCGAAATGTTTTAACGGTACCAGTACTTATAACCTCTACCGCTTTCAGTCCCTATTGTGAATCACCTCGTATAACTACACTGCTATAGATATGCTCGGAGGTAACCGCGGGCGTAATACAGACCTGTCTGCGTACTGCCTGGTACTGCGTAGCGAAACATATAGATAGGTATGTGCGTCACAGTGTGTTAAATATTTAGTATTGTAGCATGCGTACCACAGATCAACAAGCAGTCAGTCCCTACGTACACACAGGATTAAAAAGTCAGTAAGCTGTAGACAGGTGATGAGGCAAGGCAGGGCATGCGTGACCCCCAGTTCCCACGGGGTGTAGGCAGCCAGCGTGGCGAAAACATTACCTACTTACGAGGACGTTAATAGCTGCTACAAATAGCTTTCTGCTGACTTTTTTTTTGTTGAACTTTAAAGTACTTCGTAGTAATAGGCGTAGAGTTACCTTTAAACATTCATCTAATAAACTCCTTTGAAAAAAAGGAAAAAAAATATACGACCTTTATCACAATAGACTTACAATAGACTTTACAATAGAAAACCTCTCAGATTTTCAAGCGATCAGAGCCTTGAAGATGCCTAAGGGTAGTCAGAAGCACGTCTAAAGATTTTTCCAAATGCTCTCATTTTGCAGTAGTGAGTATTCCATACGTGACAGGTTGCAAGCCCATCGCCATTTATAAGAGTAATTACTGGTTTCCTCACGATATTTTCCCTAACCGTTAAAAGCACGTGTTAATGCGCACCTAAATGTTTCGATCAGAAAAACTCATTGGTGCACGACCGGGTTTCAAACCCACTACCTTCGGATCTAAAGTTGGGGTACCTGCCACTGCCACTGTAGTAAAGAGACCTACGCAAATACCTCTTCAAAAGTAGGTAACCTAACTAAGAACTTCGCACTCTCTTAGTAACCCATTAAAACTGTGTAAAAAATAAAATATTTTGTAAAACCTTTTTTTTCTTATTAATAATTTACAAAAACAGTGAGCTTCTCTATCCAATTAAGTTATATAGGTTGGCTCTTCATGTTTTTCTGGAAAGTCTTCTTTATACTTATTTCCTCAATAATTGAGATCACTTATTAGAAACGAGGCAGTTCAGCGGACAGTCACTGGTAAACCATCGAATAAAATGTCAGTCTAGCTATTGTATCAAAACATCTATAAGGATTATTTTCGCTATATTTAGTCAGGAAAGTAGTTTTGTTTCGGTTAATGCTGACAGGGAGAAGTTGAACACATTACGTGGGCGGACTGACTGAAATAAATCTTATTTCTTTGCAAACAATGAAGAAAATAATGCTCTATTTTGTTTTTGACTTGTTATTGCCTGGAATTCATTAGAGAGAAGACTAGTAACGGAATATCGCTTAGGAATGTACTTTGTCGATTTTTACCTACATATTTATGAACGTTAAACAATCGGGAAAATTTCCACGAAATTGTTATTTGAAAAACCTTATATAAAAATATAGGTACCTAATTACCATTTTCTTCTTTCCAGGCCTTCAAACTGTTCAAACGCAGCAAGAACCGCAAAAACACACGGAACCGGATCTCGCCCGCGCTCGTGTGCTCTCCGTCCTACAGCGGCACGGTCGACGCGCGCGCCGAAATCGATCTCCAGCAGTTCTGCGCGTGTCGCGCGTCCATGCCGCCCATGCCCGTCGAGGAACAGGAAAATGAGTCTTACTACAGCAGCTACAACAGCTTTAATAGCTCACGGGTCGATAGTTTCGAGAGCTACGGAACTGATTCGAACAGATCCGATTCGGCGTATGACTCGGCACGCAGCAGCCCGTCGGCGCGGGTCTGCTACGCGACCGTTACGTATTTCAACGTCAACGACAGCGAAGATAGCAGCAGCATTCTGACGGAATACACGCTGCTCGATGACAACGAGATGGATCGGGATTTGGAAGAAGATGAGGTGGAGAGAACTCAGAACATGATCAATGAGAGCATAGAGCTAGTGAGCACGTTATGAACTGGTAGATTTTAAGTTATGTGATTTAGTTTGTAGTTCAAATAAGTTTCATGGTATCCATAAATATTTATAGCTACTGTAGCGTATGTCTGAAAAGCTACAAGATTTTTTTTTATTGGTGCTTATGGCTCACTTAATTTTAATAGGTACCTATTTGATTTAATGTCAAACCGGAATCAAATATGTTTTCTTCATAATATCGTATTGTGTAATAAGCTTTACATGTCATTAGAAACCCTCATTGTCCTTTGAATGTGAGAAAAATCATTTGAAAGTTAGGGTTATAAAATCATTAGGTACCCTTCCGTAGTCGGGTGATAAACTTGGCTCGATTTAAAGGCTTTTCAAAAATATTAAATATTTGAAAGCAATTGCGATATTAATGTAATTCCGATGTGAAAAACTAGTTACCCTCGACTATCATATTTAGTTTTGACCTAACCACATTTTTCTAAACGACCAAAGACTTATTATGTAAATTAATTTAATGTAACCAAAGTATTTGTGATAAGTTTTAGACTTTAAGATTTATCAAATAAGAATGTAAAATACGTTTGTTGATCTCAACCATATTTTATCTAGGTAGTCAAACATTATCCGCGCGTAATTGGAGATAATGTCATGATGTTTGTGTAATCACCACACTCTTTGATATACGATTACCTTTAATATTAAAATTATTATATTTCTAAAATGTTTTTTTTATTTTATATCTGGTTCCTCATTTATAGAGTTCGCTTTCCTCATCGCACTGAAATCAGTCCGTGAGTACACACACAGTTCACGTACGTAGTAAGTAATTTGTGATTGTGCACAAAAAATCGTAAAAGCTTTGAAGTACATTTTCACAGACGGGGATAATTCACAACTATAATAAGTGCCTACTTTATCTCCTAATTCGCCTGTATAAATCCAAACTCGAAAGTTGGTAGAGTAGATGTTGGTAAAAGATTACATTGACTATCACAAAAATAACGAATTTTTGTGCACAATATCAGATCACTTTCATCATTTGTGTTAAACGTAATAAACACAGAAACAGAATGGCTTTATTTACAGAAAGAAACTTAAAAATAATACAAGTTAATATTTACAAAATACACAAGAAACAGTTGAGCCATCTAAAGACCGTTACAAACGATATATAGATAGCTCAACTGATCAGTCGGAAGCGTCCCCAAGACGCTGGCGGAATTGCCACGCTGGATGGCAATGCTAATTCAACACAGAAATGACACATGATAATTTATTGATCGAACATGCAAAGCGAGCGAAGATCTCTCAAACAACTTGGACAAATCGGATTTGTATGTTTATTAATTGTTAGAGCATAATCTTTCGAACCGTCGCCGTCGTCGTCCATCCGATCTGCATGGATTTTGGGAAGCCAACAGGTTGTACTTTCAAGATTTAGGTACCTACTAGTAAGAAAAGGAGGAGGTAGGGCACAGCGAGATTTTCTCGTTCTGAATTGGAGCAGCCCGCCTGGAAGGGTACCTCCGCCTTACAGAAGATCGCAGTCAAATAAAATTATTTGTTTCAAATAGTGTTGTGTTCTTGCGATGAGTAAGGTTGCCAGAGCTCTTTAGGGGGGGAGGGGGTTCGGGGTCGGCAACGCGTGCGTTATGCCTCTGGTATTGCAAGTGCTCATAGGCTACGGTAACCGCTTACCAACAGGTGGGCTGTATGCTTGTTTGCGACCTCAGTGGTACAAAAAAAAAAAAAAGAATATAAGTTTAATCGGCCAAAAGGTTGCTAAGATTATGGGGTCCAAAAGGGGATTTATTATAAAGTAAAACAAATATTATTACCAGTTCCTTGGAACGAGATTCAATGAAATCGGGGTGGAATGGAAACGTCAATACTTAGTTATATACATAGGTATACTTTTTCTTCAAATCGATCATCATCAACAACCTGTAGAAGTCCACTGCTGGACATAGGCCTCCCCCAAAGAGTTCCACGACGAACGGTCTTGAGCCCTTTCCATCTACCGACTTCCCGCAACCTTTACAATGTCATCGGTCCATCGGGTGGGGGGCCTTCCAACACTGCGTCGCCCGGTTCGTGGTCGCCATTCGAGAACCTTTACTCCCCAACGGTTATCAGTTCTGCGAGCTGTATGGCCTGCCCACTGCCACTTCAACTTGCTAATTCTGAGAGCGATGTCGGTCAAATCGATCAAAATACTTTAAATATGTCCTTATTTATCACAGTCTTTTGTGTAGGCTATTCAGCCACCCTTCTGAACCCCGTGTCTTAACTACAGTAGCGGTTCAAAATCAAGCCCTCGATAGTCAATGGGTGCTTATCAATAGCGGCGGTGAGCGTTCGCGGCGAACGAGATAAATCCCGAAACAGGTATTTCAAGTTCTCAATACCGTTGTAAATATTACGGATAGGATTATATTTGGCAAATACACAACAAAAGAAAACATTTTGAAAAGCTTTCAATAATAACGAGGTAATTAACTGTGCAAAATAAAAACAAGTTTTTCAAGTTTTGCTGTCACATTTTCAAACTAATCCTTTGATAATTAGGTTTTAACAGAAATAACATGCTTTTAAAATCAAATACCTATTTGAAAAAAGAAAATATTAAAAAACTAAAGGCACCTAAAAGTTTAAGTAGAACAATAGGGGAACTTATCAAAGGGAAGACAGTTAATAAAATGAGCAACAAAATGTTTAAAGTTTGGGATCAACTGATCCCAAACTAGGCATAGCCTGTACTATGGGTACCAGCGCCTGATATACATAATAGATATATATTAAACACCCAGACACAGAACAAACATCTGTGTTAGTCACAAATGTTTGTCCAATGCGGGAATCGAACCCGCTACCTCTAGCGCAGAAGGTAGAGTTACTACCAACTGAACTATGAGGCCTGTCACTTCAATCGACCTACTAAACATAACAATCTCACAGATTTAGATACCACATTTTACTAACTCGGGCCTGAATAGATACACTCCAATATTTAAACAAGAAACCCAAAGTCTAGTGGTGCAAAAGATCTACTAGAGCGTTCACCGAGGGCTTCGAGCCTTGTAAGTCAACATTATATAGGTACACATGAAAATATATAGGTATATCTTTCGAGTTTAATAGAGCATCCCTTTCCTTGAAAGGACACTTGATTGTTAGAAAGTGCTCTGGGATTTTTTGTACAGACTCAAGTTTCCGAAGTGTTTGAATAAGACCTTTTCTGAGACGATCGTGCCGGCCCTAACAATTTAGCTTTTGAAGTTGTAATATTTTTGACAATCCCATTATTCTTCCCAAACTGAAAGTAGTGCAGGGCTAGAAGTTTTATAAGTAGGCTCCTAGTACATACTGTCTTGGTGCCTGCCGTGGTGGCCATGGCTAAAGAATAGGCCCCTCCATACCTACCTATCCGCGGATATCGTAAGAGGCGAAAGGGAAAAAAGCTAGGGGATGGTCTGTCGCTCTGTCTGTGGGGGAGGCCATGTTCAGCAGTGGACGTCGTACGGCTGAAATGATGATGATGATGACATACTATCTTTTCATATTTTTCTGATTAAGGTACCCACATACCTACCTACCACTAATTTTACCCTACCAACCAATTGACTTGGCTTGGCCGTGGAGGCTGGAGGATAGGCCCTCCATAACTAATCGTGGATGTCGTATGAGGTGACTAAGGGAAAAAGCTAGGTGATGGGCAGAAGCGTTCCCTATCAACAATAGCTTTATCTACACTCGCCAACCTGCATGCCCAACGTGGCTAGAATGGGCAAATCTCCAAATAATTGTTTAGGTTGGCCGTACAAGGTCGATCGCGCTGAAAATCTATGGCGGGGGGCTATGTTCAGTAATGGACGTTCTACGGCTGAAATGTTGATGACGTACCAATTTACTAATGAAATCATAGAGTTCATAGACATATAGCCTTTCTTCCTCTTCTCAAGTTATTAGTTACCTACTTATTCCCAAGATGCTTCGCTAAACGCGTTCCGCGTCACGTAGCCCTGACTGCCTCATGTCTGGACTGAGCAAATTATATTATCTCTGGCGTCAGCGGAGCCCAATTGATTAGGTGTTTACACCCAAATTGATTAGTACAGTACAGAATGACAAAAACAACAATTTGTTCGGCAGTCCAATCTAGACTACGTGAGGACTGGCATTGACCACCCTTCCATTCGACTTCAACACAATACCTATATGTACTGTTTAGTACTTACATTTTCATAGGTACCTACTGTTGGTATAGCGTGCGATTTGTAATCTAAAATACCTCTATTTGAATAAAATGATCCTTACTACGTCTTTTGAATAAGGTTAATTTTGAGTTTGACTTTTAGGAGCTTGAGATATCGGCTTTATCGTACACTCAAATGTCAAACTCAAAAATGACTTTCTTTAGTAGAGGCTTTGGTAGAGGTACGGATTTTTATATGACAATTATTATCAACGACATATCGCATGCCCTTTGATTGAAAACGGCTTCAGAGCTTGTACACAAAACTGCGATGCGACGTCGCTTCGTAAAAATCTACGAGCTTGCACGATGAATTGCGAATTCGCATCTCGCCGTTTCGCAGTTTTGTGTTCAAGCTCTTAGTGAATAAACTAAGAGCGTCGGTAAATATAACAAAGGGTTGTCTTATTCGTGTCGATGATCTTTCCCTTTAATTTTTAACATAAAAGTTGTTTGCGATCGCAGAAAATGCTGGCCCGATGGTGTAGTTAATTAAACCATTCAAAACCTTTTTATACGAGACCATTTCAATGAACTCAACCGAAGGTTTACCAACCTACTTAATGTAGATAGATGAGTTTATCAACATTTATGAATAAGAAAGTTTGAAAACGTATAAAAGTTTGCCTATGTATAAGCTTTATGCGAAGGGTAGTAAATTTTAAATTCGTTCATTTATCATCGCGATTTGAAAATAAGTTCTCGTCCATCATTAACAAATTATTGTATTTTATGTAAGTAGTTTCTTTGTGAAATACCCGTCAAAATGCTTCACTCATAGTGTCATCTACCCACCTGTTTGAAAAATGAAAAAGACTGACAGCTGCAAACCTTACTTCACTCAACTGAGAATCTTAACATTGCCCTGTCTCTATATTTATGAAATATCAGTTTTTGTAAAGTGTAATATGGACCTTTTTGAAAACTTAAGAAGCTGTCGAAATAACCACAAAATCAAACTACCCCGAAATAAAACTGCGTTGTTGAACAAGAGTGTGCTATGTATGGCTGTTCGTGTGTACAATCACCTACCTAAACCTTTACTTGATACTTCAAGCCTTGTAGTATTCAAAGTGAGACTGAAAAAGTTACTATTGGAAAGGGATTATTATTCAACCCATGATTATTTTAATGACATTTTTTGTAATAGCACTATTTTATTGTAATTTAAAGCTCTGACATACCTACTTAATTTTGAATGTATATTGCATGCGTACAACGCTGAATATGGCTGCTCCTAATTTGTATTGTATTATGTAACAACTGTACCTAACCTATATTACGCAATAAATTACTTTGATTTGATTTGATTTGTTTTAGGTGTCATAGCAGTTGGTACAGAAGGTTCGGAATGTAACAGGCTAGTTTGTTTTAGTGACCTTTATTTTCAAGTTTCACACAGCAAAAGGTACAAACGGTAATGTTCAACATGCATGCACCTTCCCGCAAACATACCGCCACACGGCACACACACGCACGCACAAAAACTGTTTTGCACCCTGTCTTCCTACGGAAGTAGGACGTGCGAGGGAGTCAGATATATTCCTTCCCCATGACTGAGCGAGACAGCATCGTGGGAAACATAGGGGTGGCGATATCCCAAGCATTGAAGTGGCACGACCATGTAACATTGAATTTATTTAATTTGACCCCCGAGTCAGTAATTGTGGTTCTTACTAAATTCCGCGGACATTTGGCCGCTACTAATTCCGTGTTCAGCGACACCTGTGCGATGCTTATCGCTTGAAAATCGCTAATTTATGCGCTCGTATCATGAGGGTGTTTAAATGGTCAGTTAAAACAATTAAACACAGGTGTTCTAAGGGTTAGGACCGGTAAAACAGATATTGCTGGGAATAAAACAGAAGATAAGTACGAAAAATAATTTATTTCTCTTTGCAAACGATTTGTACATTATTTACAAAATATTTTTCTTAAAAGTAATATAATTTCTCATGCGTCAAAGAGACAAAAGGCATTTCTATACTTACAAAGCTTAATGCTTATCTCACAACCTTAAACAGGATATTAAATCCACATCTTTCTAGTAATTTTCCTTCTTTAAGAAAATATTTATTCTCGACTGACTATGGAACTATGAATCTGCTACGGATATACCTACGCTGATCTAATGATACTATCCGATCAAACAAACAAGATGACAGAATAAAAAACAAGAGTGATCAAAAAGGAAAATTGTTTTCATTTCAGTTGTGGGAGTTGCTACATTTAAGGTCATGGGCAGACTTATTAGAAAAGTAAAAATGACCTGTATAAATTTATAATTACATATCACGTAAGATTCGACGATTATGACAAAGAAACAATCTGGTTAGTACACACCTAACGAGATTTTTTGTCTTTATAAATGCATTCAAATCATCGGTGCTATTGCGTAAGCCAAATGAAAATGTTTTTTTTACAACACTTATACTGTCATTAGAGTGATATTATTTTCATGTTAATTCCTGTCAATTTGATATGTTTTTTGAACTTTCCCCCAAAATTCCACTCACGACCATTAAAGATACCATTCAAACTAAGATAAAGATTGTGAAAATTATCATAAAAGTGACGCACTTCATTATCATTTCGCTCACACAATAGTGCTGCAAAAATACTTTTTCATCCCATTAGATGAGGGTCCTAAACACCAAATTGGCACAATGCCAATTGGATTTGGCACTCTATCAGGATATGAATTTATTACAAAGAATTCAAGTACAGTTCTCTCTCTCTTCTCCTTATAGTGTGCCATTGGCACTTCTTAGTCACTATAGCATTTTACTGAACGATGAACAGTAATATACAACTTTGCCGATTGTACATACATAGGTTTCTTAACATTAAAGCTTAGTTTTTGGTCCCAATAATACTAGTGACTCTTAACTGACTAAATAAAGCTATCACACATATATATATAATAATATATAACAAACTCACAACATTATAAGTAGACTTCGTAAATACAGGCCAAGATATTTCATAAAACTTTGAGATCACAACATATTTTTTTGGTTTGATTTGAAAAGCTCTAACCATTGTAATAAATTTACCATCAATTTAATTTGTAGATATATCTTAAAGGTAAAGAAAACAATCATTTTATAATCAGTCATAATTATTTTTCTATTGCTAGAAAAAACTTTTTAAACCAAACCCAAAAATTATAAACCATTTCTAATAAGCAAGCTCAGCCCCCCACGGCCGGTAGGGCTTCGAGCTGTTCTGTGAGTACTGGTGATGGGGAGGATGGGGATACGGAGCGGGGTAGTGGGGCGCAGGGTGCCCGGGGGGTGCTGGATGCCCGGGGGGTCCAGGAGGGGCAGGTGGGGGGTAGTGGGGGTAGCTAGGCGCGGCTGTTAGTGGTGCTGCTATAGGCTGAGGGACGGCTATTGTTGTGGTTGCCGTGCTGGCAGGGATGTCTTGCCTGGGGCATCCTAGATCTGTGTAATGTTGAGGCTGGGAGTGCGTCACTGGTGTTTGGGGGTACCAGTTCGCGCTTTTCGCCGCCAGCTCCCGTTGAGCAGCGAAGCATTGGAGGTGGCTCATGAGGCGGAGGCGCAGGGGGTCCTGGATGTCGAGGCCCTCGCAGCTGACGAGGTAGCGGGCGACCTCGGCCGCGCACTCTCGGAAACCGATGTTGTGGTAGTCCATTGCGTAGCGCTGCGGATCGTACGCGAAGGTGTCTAGACCTGAAAAGATAGAAATGCAGTTTAAAATAACTACACGGTGTAAAAAGGTCTCTAAAATTAAAAGCATAGGTTGTACAATCTCTAAATTGCAGCATTCAGAAAGATTTCCAGTAAAGATTGTGATTTTAAGAGCCTTCGGTTAGAGAGGTCGTTTATTTTTTGCTTTGCATCAACAACTCTACGGATTCGCATTTATTGTAGTTATAGCAAAAGTATCAGTTTCGCTGTGTCGAAAAGCAATTATAATTTATTTATTTTCCAGATAAGCTGCATTATTTAGAAATGGTCAGCTTGTTTTACACGCACATCAAACACGTAACTGCAGATGCGGACTAAAACTCGTAATTCGAGCTGCATGGTATTAATTTGCGTATGAATAAGTTCTTCTAACAATAACTGAGAAACAGGACAAGATCAACCCCTATACGCAACAAGTTAAAAAGAGATCACTGCACTGTTTGAATGGGTACGAAAGGGACGTCAAATCCGGGAATGCGTAACGGGAACCCTAAGTTTCCGGACTTCTTCCGAGGGGATACCCCAAACCAATTTAAGATGATCCGTCGTCTCTTTAATTTGGTTGAAGATTGTTTGGTAAATTGGTGGTTCATTCAAGGTTTAAGGGTCAAGATATTTTGGCGGATGCAGTGGGCCACCGGGCCAAGAGCGAAGGGTGAAAGAAAACGTTTGCTTGTACCGGTACCAACAATTGCATCAAGTTTTTATTTGCGTTGATTATTAGAAAATCCTTCTACTTAAATTTTAGCACACCCAAATTCAATTTTCATTCTCTGTTATTTTGAATAGGTCCCTATAGGTTGTTATAACCGTAGACATTATGAGTAAGCCTTTTTCTTTTGCTTTCAACTTCTTTGGTCTGGTCTTCATTTATGGATAAAAAAGCATGTTTTGGATCTTCGGTATTATGAAGATTGTTGGTATTTTTACTCCAAAAACTATACAATGAAGGACATTGATCAAACATGGACTTTTTATATAAAATCAATTAACCATCTTAAATACATTTCATGCCCCAAAAAACAAACATCTCAAAAATACGCATCTAATTGTGTTCGCTTCCTCTCCTTCCGCTTGAAGTTGTATTATGTTATTTTTTTATTGCTTTTTTTCAAAGCAGGTGTGGCAGCCCTAACCCTTTGGCGTTAGAGAGCGGATCCGCTTCCGCCTGTCACCGTGCACAATGCACGCGTGATCTTATAATGTGAATGTAGATTACTGGGTTGTGGTTTAATTCGTTTTTTTTGGAGTCTTGGAACAATTATGTATTGAACGGTGAGTCTTTGATTACAATGAACTATCACTTTGCAGGCATTATAGGTTGTTTCAGTTCAATAAAACAACATAATTAATGCCGTTTTTCCGGTGTTGTAGAATTATTATAGGTATCTTTTACATAAGTAAATAATATACAAACAAATAAGTGAGATTATAGATTATTTGAATCTTAAATGAGGTTTTATTTGAGACGCAAGCAAAGCATGATATTTTTTTAAATTCAATTCAAAAACGTGACGTTACTCCCCAATAACATATTGACCGTTCACCACACTCATGACATTTCATATCAGTTCACAAATCCGCGTTTACCCAAGAGGGTCCAACCCCTCGGAGGGCGCAGAGGGCGCAGGGTGAGACGGCGGGCCCACTACCGTTCCCACGACTGGTAGATTAGCAGAAACTGATTGATTTGTTTGCACTGTGGTAATCTGGGAGCTGCGTGGAATGATAGCGAAACGGGACTATGCTGGTGGGATTAGTTGCACTACTGACTGTATTGTTTGACTGTGGTAATACTAGCAGTTGATGCGTGGAATGATTCCCGAATTCATTTGAAAATGTTTTAGAGATAAAGCTTTATTTTGAAAATTAGCTTTTGAAAATCAAAAAAGTTTTCAAAGTTAGCTTTTCATGTATTTCTAAGCATCAGGACATGTTGTGACATGTTGGACAAGCTGTGTGTATATAAATAAATAAATAAATGTTTTTTACTCATAAATTTGCCTAAAAAACGTCCGAGGTATCTTGACGAATCAAATAATTGCGTGGAAAGAACTAAATGAAAGGAGTAGAATATGTGGAGAGCAAAGAGTTGGTTCTTCGTAGAGCCTCGCACCCGTCTATAGAAAAACGTTACCTGTACAAAAACTCACCATCACCCGCTATACTGACTCCTATCTAATCTATGTCTTGTTCATTCTACCACACAGTCTGTGTCCCAGCTTCCTGTTCATAGTTTTTGTAAGCGCCAGGTGGTAGTCCGTCTGTCCAGAGCAAACTAATGGTAACTGATACCTGGATAAGGCCGATGGTCGTGTGGTCGAACCTCTATAGTTTGAGGTTTTTGGAATGGTATTGGCTTTTGATTTGTTATTTACGTAACAAAGTAATGAATTTTTAATAGAGTTACCGTTTCGTTAGTTTTGATTGTCGAAACAGGGACGAGGTTTGGCTTCAGTTACTATTGATTACTTGGCTCTTTTCAGGACCACTCGTCAAGTTGACCAGTAAATAATCAGAGGCAAAAAGGGAAGAGGGATTATACTTCAAAATATTATATGTAGGTAGGTATAGCTAATAAAACCTACATTAAAATTACAGAAATAAAAACACAATTTTCAAACTTATACAGATTCTAAGAAATTGATATCAAACTAAAATTGCTTTCTGTGTTCATAATTTAAATGCGAAATTGTATTTTTATGCAAATATCTGCTGGTAGACTTTTATAATAACATTAAAGAGCTAGATTATGGTTGCTGTGTCACGCAATCCTTACTGCCTTTAACTGTTCATTTCAACTACAGTACCTACTTATTAAGAGATTCATTGGACAAACAAAGTGTAAAGGGCCTCATACGGAACATTCCCATGTACCTACTTTTAGCCGATTTAAAAAAGGAGCGGATTCTCAGTTCGTTGATTTTTATCATTTTGTATGTATGTTACTCGATATCTCCGCCAATTGTTAATTGATTTTGATGATTATTTCGCTGGTAGACAGAGAATGATCCCGAGGTTGTCCCCTTCGTTCATTTATATCAAGGCTCGCGTTATAAAAAAATTGATATATGAAAAACATTGTGATGCATCTCCTCTGTAAGCTCTTCGCTGGTAATATTACGTTAAGAGGTGTAACGTTCAGTTACGTACTCAACTGTCGATTTTGAAGATAGGAACCGGGCATCTGGCTGAGGTTACCCTTGATGGACCAATTCAATAAGCCGTGTTCTCAAAGGAGAACCTTCTAATTGATTAATATTCAGAGAATCACCTGTATACCTTATCAGTTTCTATGGCATTGACCTTTCGATAAGTGGGCGGAAGCGGTCACTGAGACGTAACAAAACGTACGAGTAGCATCACCTCTCATGTGGTAGGATGTGGTAGAAGGTAACCACAACCATCCTTCATCGCCTGACCACAGCAAATTAGTCACATCCATGACCACATTTAATTATTTGACTCCGGATGGCAACTGACAATATTAGTTGAGGAAATTGCCGTGAAGTTAATTTAATAATAGGTTCATTGTGACACTGGTTCTTTCTTGGTAAGCTTGCGTAAATTCAATGGTTTGGGGTATGGTAGCCCTAAAAACGTTTTTTTACCCTATGATGGTGGAAGAACACTTGCCACGATTAAAAAGCGCTTTGTAGAAGTTTTTAGTGCTTTGAGGAAGAACAGTCAAGACCTAGCTTTGTTGAGTCTGTATTGATTTTCAACAAGAAAATATACGAGCCCAAAGTTAATCTCTTCAGAAGGGATTGAAGCTTGTAGGTAAGTAAATCCCCTGCGTTTCAAAACGAGTGAAGCTCTATTAATAAACGATCAGGATTTAAAGCCTTAAAATAAATATTTGAATCAAAACAAACCACAAACATCCAAAATCCCAAACCAACAATAGGCATTCACGCTCGAAATTAAAAACATCTTATGCCAATTCACGTATAAAAGAAACATTTACATCGGGTCACAAATAGGCGTACCACCTGTCGCCTGGACCCGGAAGCATGAGTGTGGGAATCAGGATGTTCAGGGATGGCCGATGACACCCGCATCAGAATAATTTACTGCAGGACTTTTAAATGGACCTTCATTTATTGACAGTGAAAAAAGGTTGTTGGGTTTTAAAAGCGGTTTTTGAGTGTTTGTCTACTCATATACACGTATAAGCGCACTTTGTGGGTACTTGGCGTATGTATCCTTACTATATGTAAATCTATATATATAAAGGAGTAGTCCACTCACTCACTTATTGATTCATCACGAAAGCTTGGAAACTACTGGGCCGAAGCATTTTTTATAGAGGTTAAATTTGGATGCGTAAGCGAAAATTACAATTAAGTAAACGTAATTGGGTTCAGTTTGTATGTATACTTCATTGTGTTTGTAAATGTAGAATCAGTCCTTCATCTAAAATATTTTATCTACGGCTAACTCAACTTTTTTTTTCAAAATTTCAAATACCGCCTAAGCCTAGCCTAGCTTTTAAGCTAGAGCTCCAAATAATTTAAAACTGTGCAAACATAAATTATACTCCTTTTAATATCTGAACATTTTATTCATTAACTTCAAATTAAATTCATCGTATTTGAATATAACCTTACGTATTGGCAGAGCCATTCGATAATAAAAAAGCTTTAAAACAAAGAAGTGTTCTATAAAAAAATCAACCAAGTGATATACTTCCTGAGATATTTATAGAGCACATTCTGTTTATTATAATTTTCACAATCGATTGACACTATTTTAATTAAAATGACAGGCAATAGGCAGGTATAATATTAAAATATAATCATATAATATGTAGCTTGTCTGAAGAAAGTGAAACATAGTTCTTTAGTAGCTATCTACAGTGCAGCAGCGGAAATTGTAACAGTCACTTTCAATGGTTGCAAGTGGTTGCAATCTTCACAAAAGACCGGAAAAGCAAAACCAGTAAATTCGCTTTTTAGCTGTTTTTTATTTGAGAACAAGCTTTTTTAAGCGAACCGTTACGTTTTATTAATTTGAAGGAAACGGAAACAGGTTGTTAGCTGACAAGCTAAGATTTAATTGTTAGGGATAACGGAGCTTTTGAACAGCTGATTTTTGACCCATAATCAGGACCACGAATTGGATAGTTAGAGATTTGAGCAGAACTTCGTACTTATACTGTTTTAGTGAAATTTATACCTAAGCCGTGGTGGCCCCGGCTGAAGAATAGGCCCCTCCATATCTACCTATCCGCGGATGTCGTAAGAGGCGACTAAGGGAAACAAGCTAGGGGATGGGCAGCAGCGTCCCTCATTTTAACAACGATAGCTCTAACTGCGCTCGCCAACCCGCATGCCCAGCGTGGTGAGATTGGACAAATCCCCCCACATGATAAGGAATTCGCTCTGTCTGTGGGGGAGGCCATGTTCAGCAGTGGACGTCGTACGGCTGAAATGATGATGATGATGATACCTAAGTACTTTAAAAAACTTATATAATTATATACAATGGGTTTTTTTTTGAAATTTGAAATAAAATATTTTATTGGCTAAAATATATTGTTTTTAATTGTACATTGTACTCCTAACATGGTACAAAGCACAGTGGAACTTCACATATGATTGTATTCACAGTAAGTCCTTACTTTTTCTGTATGTTGTACAGGCTTAAAGGTCAGGTTCAGAATAGACATAGCACTCTTACAGTTTTAAGTTCTAATTAACATGTTCTGGCTGAGTTCTTGGAAGCTCTTGGCCTTCGGATTGAAAGTCGTAGAATAGCCGACTAGGCCAACACGGCTACTAGAGAACAAACACCTCGGCTGACCTCATAGCTCAGTTGGTAGTAACTCTGCCTTCTGCGCTATAGGTCGCGGGTTCGATTCCCGCACTGGACAAACATTTGTGATTAACACAGATGTTGTTCTGTGTCTGGGTGTTATATATATATCTATTATGTATATCAGTCTCTGGTACCCATAGTACAGGCTATGCCTAGTTTGGGATCAGTTGACCGTGTGTGATATGTCCGGAATAAAAAAAAAAAAACGAAATTATTTGTTCTGCGCTATGGTGGTGACATTATCAAAGTTCACGGCCACAAACAGAATATTTATGAAAGCTTGCTGCATATATTAATGTGCTTCCTGCTTACAAAGGTCAGTCTGGTGGGAGTATCAATGGAACATGTATTTCAACTTTTTTTTCTATATTATTGTTAAAATAAGATCTGACGAAAATAGATCTAATGGATACCGTGGGTTGATGTATATAGCAATGTCTAAAGAAAATAAAGACGGTCATGTGCGAGAACTCGCGTCATGAGGCTTCCGTACCATTACACGGGATCCGAAAATCGAGTGTGGAACTCATATTTTCGGTCGCTCACGTTCACTGTTATAAGTGTGTCTCATAAAAAACACGTGATTTAAAGTTAATCTCTGCTAGTTATATATTTGCTTGACCAAAAAAACCTCCAATTCCTAATTTATTTCGAAATCATCGAAGCCTTTTCGAGTTTCAGCCACTTTTTCCAGAATACTATATATTTTTAGGGCACATTAAGCTCATAGACCTTGTATACATTCCATGTTGATAGCTTCAGCCGTTCCTGAGAAAAAGGGAGACGGACCACAAATTTATCTTCTAAAGGTTTGTTTTTTCCAGTTGAGGTACGGAAGGCTAAAAATATATTTTGTAACATCGAGACAAGATTTATACCTAAGTTCCTACGCAAAGGTCCATTTGGAATGATTGCTTTTAGAAATAGATGTTCAAGGTCAATGTTCATACTTAGCTTATAGCGTTCATACCGTGCTCAATTAGAAATTATCCTTGGAGAATTTTTATTCTGTTTTTAAATATTTTTACCTTAGAAATCCACTCTCCTGTACATTTATGTATGTATATTCCACAACATCAACGAATTTATACAACGATAGCGGCGCGACGGTTGGATGACCTCTAATCAATAATTGAGCGGCTATAATTCGTCTTTACGAACTTTGGTAGGTACTAACCTTTTGAATGTATCATCTTGAGATGGTCCACAGTCAGCTGCAAGATCTCTGCCTTCTCCAGCTTAGCGCTGCCTTGTTTTTCGCAGGCTGCCGGGACCAGCCGCTTGAGCTCCGTGAGGGAGGTGTTGATGCGGTCCCGACGTTTCTTCTCGATGACGCCGCGGCGACGCTTCCGTGTCATGAGTTGGCAGGAGTCTCCGCCGGGTGACCTGGGTATCAAAAGTAGGTAAGTTTAGGAAAAAAATCAAGAGTTGGGAAAATAAATTAAATAAATAAATAAATATTCCGGACATATCACACACGGTCAACTGATCCTAAACTAGGCATAGCCTGTACTATGGGTACCAGTGACTGATATATATAATAGATAAATATTTAACACCCAGACACAGAACAAACATCTGTGTTCATCACACAAATGTTTGTCCAGTGGGGGGTTCGAACCCGCAACCTCTAGCGCGGAAGGAAAGTTACTACCAACTGAGCTATGAGGCCAGTCAAATTGAGGACAAACAGGCTGTCAAAAGCTGAAAATGATTTTGTAGACTTTATTTTATTCAAGCTTTAGGATCAAAGGGAATACAGAATTGAAGGTTGTAAGCACAAATGCTTATTTTCAGAGTGTTATATGAAAAATAATTAAGTCGCTACGTGAAAATTCAAAAGTGCCGTAGCATAGTGCTACGCTCGTAGCCTCGTAGCGCGTAGCATATTGCACTTACGATAACAAAAATCACACGTATGTTTTTACACGCAATTAAATATCAGCTTTTTTTCATCAATTTGCTCAATATTTTTTTATTAAACTCCTAACAAGAATCTCATTAGATTTAACGATAAATTAATTGGGATAAAACTTACGTGGCATCTTTACTGCTCTCCTCAGAAAAGGCATCGTCTTCACTCTCGGAGTGGGCTCTTTTACTTCTTGGGGCCGGGACAGGAGCCGATGGCACCGGGGGTCCCCAGCCGTACTGCGGGGCCCACTGCTGGGTCTGGCCGGGGCCCTGGGGCTGCAGGTTCGTCTGTTCCATGTGTCGGTGATGGTAATCCATTTTCACTTTTAAATTGTCAGTCACTTTACTATACTAAAGTTTTTTAACACTTTTTTAAACCACTCTGAAATATCTTGCCAGCCTTTGATAAAGTTCGATTCAGTAAATTGTTCAAAAAATCTTCATATAGTCAAATAACTTTAGACAAAAATTCACAGTCTCTGATTCCTTATAAAATTGTCCTACTTCCTATTTTTAAAATTGGCCAGTTATCGTCATTGATAAGACGCATGCGTCGACGTGCGCACGCGTGGGCCGCCGCTCGCGAAGTGTGCGCCGCGTGCGGCCGTGTGCCCCGACCCTACGCGCCCTCCGGTGCACACCATGCATTATAATTTACCACTTACATCCAACTATTCGAAAACCATCCGTATAACAACGAATTAAAGTTTATTGTGACGGTATACGATTGCGTGGTAAGTTATTGCAGTGAGAGCTTATAGATGAACGAATGTGTGCTTTATCGCTGTGCGTATAGCGATCATGCACATTCGATGCTTCACCAATATTTGCTATGATTTTTAATTGAGTTTCCACACACAAGATTTCAAGCGTTATTCCAAGGTGATAAGGGTGATAGTTTCGTAACTAGGGTTTGAAAAGGGAGTATCTTGCGCCGCGTGTCGGGAAGCGGGGCACAATTAGGAAACGCAATTTTATTTGGTGGGACGACGCTCGGACGTGTGTCGGGAGTGGGACCCTTTGGAGGATTTAGCACGCTGCATTAGCTGGGTATAGTGTTATGTGTTAGTTATGTACTGTTTCCTGTTCTGATTTATTTTCATCCTCATACTAGGTATTTTGAATGTCAGCTCGTATGTGTTCTGAGTCTACTTAAATCTGTATTTTAGTTTTCTACTGTTCTTATTCAAAGGAACAAATTTTATAGTCAAGGTGGTCGTATCGTACCTAATCAGTCTCCAATTACAAATTTATTTGATGATATTTTTTGCAACAAAAATGAAGTAAAAAAGTATTGTACAAATCTAACCAGTATTTATAAAATTGGTAAAAGGCACGTGATTGTCGATGTCGTACGCACGCTGCTCCAGATGTCGCAAGCGTTGCGGCGCTCGGTCACGTGTCTCACACTCACGATACTTTCGTGACCTCAGTGAATTCAGTCAATGTCAAAACGTTGCAGGTTCATATTCCAAAGCCAATCCAAATCTCTGAAGTTAAGGTTTTGGGAAAGCTTATACAGCAGACTGTACAGCTAGTATTAGATTGACAAACAAATGTCTAGCATTATTCCTATCCTATCCTACTACCTACTTATATTATAAATGCGAAAGTTTGTGAGGATGTTTGGATGTTAAGATGTTTGTTGTTCAATCGCGCCAGAACGGCTGAACGGATCTCAATGAAATTTGGGACAGACATAGATTTTACACTGAAATAGAGCATAGTCTACTTTTTATCCTCGTAGGTACACGCAAGTGAAGCTACGGGCGGAAGCTAGTGTAATATAATACTTTAGAAGGATTTGCGCAAAATCACGCCTGAATCAATTAACTATTTAGCATGGGTCAAGGCTTAGCGGGCTCGTCACCGCACGCCGGAACTTCAGGCGGACGCTCGGTCACGTGAGCACGCAACTCCCTCGTGTGAGCTAACAACAAGTATTTGCACTAGTGACCTACATATAGGTACTATCAAGATCCACAGATTCCAGAAGGCACGTGCCAGACGGCGGCCGTACGCGCGCCTTCCGTGCCGGACGTAGTGGCACGTGCCTGTCTCACGCAAGACGTTTACAAGATGCTGTTATCGCTTGTGTAAACCTGTGAGTTTTGCTGCCGGTATGTACAGACTATATAATACGGGTATAGCGAACGTTTGTCAGGCCGCATGCTGCCAGGTATTATTTTCGTTTTTTTTTATGATACATACCTACCGCGCATTTTTCGCCATGCGGTATTCGCGTATTGCATCCTTGCGATTGCTTTATAAGCATGCTGAGCATGCTTATAAAGCAATCGCAAGGCGGGCTTTTGCTCAATATATCCAAAACTAACTTAGGCCTACACACGAATATGTAACGAGTACAATTACATTAGCACAGGATAGAGGAGATTGGCACATACAAAGGGAGGCCTATACCCTGCAGTGGGTGAAGTCAGGCTGTGGATGATGATGATGATGATGACAATTACATTAATAAATTCAACACATTTATTGATATATTTAACGACTCCTTGAGAAAATTCAAAAACAATTTACTTTGCCTTTTTGGCTCTTCCGCTTAAATTTAATTAATTCATGACATTTTATGATACCTTCCTATCTATTTAAGCTAGCTTTAATTTTTAGTTCAAATGTATCATTATAAAAGATATTATTTTCGTTTATATTTCATGAGTTTAGCTTAGTTAGAGTCAAGAGTTTTATTTTTTTGTTTTTTTTTCATTGAGCACTATTTGAGTTTATGTTTATTTTAAGAATATTTTTTTTGAGAATGCTATAGTGCACTTTTATTTTTATGTATATCAGACCCTGTTTTTATGAAGATATTTTATGTAATTGGATCTGTTGAGCTATCTATAGATCGTTTTTAACGGTCTTTAGATGGCTAAACTGTTTCTTGTGTATTTTTTAAATATTAACTTGTATTCGTTTTAAGTTTCTTTCTGTAATTGGTAATATACATAATGTTTGTGCACTTTCAACAAATAAATAAATAAATAAATATGTAATAATGGAAAGAAAATAGTTACAGATGGAAAATCTTCTCTTCTCATATCATTTGGTATTATAATGGCCACTCTACTTAAGGTTCTGGTGGTCAAGTAAAAGCCAAGTGTGGCAAGGAGACAAAATTGATTGAGAACCCATTTGGAAGCTCTTCAGACATGTACCTATGTGGGTTTTTTCTTAGAGAGGACTCAAAGCATTAAATTAAATTCAAACCTAATGCAGGCAACCAAATACAATTATTATTGTTACTAAACTTGGTGTGCCCAATGTTTTGGGTATACTTATCACTTTTCTTTAAAGCCTTAGCATCAAAAGTCAGTCCAGGCGGCAAAACCCTTATCTTGAACAAGCCTATCTATAAAAGAAGGGTATCGAAATCACTGTTTTCGGGTTCTTTTCAAAACTTTTGGTAATCTCAGGCTCATTTCGCTACGGTTCGCAGTACTTACCGACAATAGTCAGTATCCAAGAGTGTCACAAACTCGAGACTTTAATCCCATAAGATTAGACGCGAAATCTCTGGATCTCGTATTGTGTGAAATAATCCGTTTTACGCCGCCTTGAAGAGGATGGTGTAAAAAGCTCCCTTTGTCTATTGATAGTTTTGTACCTATATACTGTAGGTACCTTCATGTGTGTCAAAACAGGAGCAGTGAGGCATAGGTCGGCGTTTTCGGTTGAAAGAGCTATAGCTCACGCTATTGTGAACTTTGTTTTTAGTGATGACAATCTTTCCGTTGGTAAACTGATGTTTTTCATGATTCTCTGGCAATCTTTAATGGTTCGAACACTGTCGGATCAAAACAGGGAATTTTCATGACATTATTTACCTGGAAAATCTTATTATTTTTTTTCTACGAATAGGTCAGCATTAGACTGGACTTGATTAGCGAGTTACCTGTATCGTACGACCTTGGGCCCATATCCTGTTTATTGCGTGGAATGAATGAAATAATAGGACATGTCCTAGATACCTACCTTAAAGCTCTATCATACAGGCTTACTACTTGGTCATCCTACTTAAATACATATTATGAGAAGGTTGAGGTATGGTGGCCCTTGAAAGGACCAATGACCGTTAGTGTAAGAACCATTGCGGGGAATGGATTAAAGCTCCTTTCGTGCACATGATAAGTCTTGGACATGCCGGTTTCCTCGCGATGTTTTGTGGTAGACATTTTTTGGCTACCTATTTGTACCTATGAAGGTAAAAAGCCTATAGCTCTTATGCTATTCGAGACTGTAATCTATCTCTGTGCCAAATTACAACCAAATCTGTTCGGCCTTTTGGGCATGATTGAACCTAAAACATCCCAACATCCTCACAAACTTTCGCATTTATAATGTTAGTAGGATGTAGTGCGTCAAAATCATTTATATACCTACCTTGTAACTAAAAGCTGTTCAATTAGTGATTTTTTGATAATTTTATAATTATATGTGTTCTTCTCGCCTGAAACACAGGATTACCTAGTTCAGGCTCCTATGTAATATCTACCTATATGTAAAAATTACCATTAACCTGTAAATTTTTGTGTACCTTATCAATCTTATGAATAAATTATCTATCTATTTCTATTTTTAGCTTTAGTAAAATATGATTGTCACATTACTAAATCAACTTTCCGAAAACCAGGTGGTGAATTTAGGATTTAAAATATTCCCATAGCCCGTACGTAGTACCTGTTGTAACAATTAAAGTATGTTCGAATATCGATCTAACCCAACAATGGATACTATTTAATATTCTCCAAGACATTCAAAAATATCGCATAAAAAGTCATTCAGAAAAAGTCATGAGAGCCTGATTTTTTTGACTTCTCTAACCCGTTTTTTGTGGGCGTGAGAAGTCTCGAGTCCATAGACATACTGTCCTATGGGACTTTCTGACAGGTGGCATACAGTAAAGGTACCATTGTTACCCGCTACTCGCAAAATGATCATAAAAACTGAGTTGAGGGCACCCTAGCTTCAGTTTTATGAGTATCGTTTGTTTACAAAAGTACTTATTGGCTTCTGGGAGGTTGTCAATAGTATTGTTTAGTTTTGTCTTGTGTTGTGCGGTTTAATAAGCAATTGTGCAAATAGCCTGTAGCTCTACTCGCTCACCAAGTACTATAGGTACTGTTTGTAGTTTTAATCATATATTTGTTGATTTTTATTTGGTTTATAAAAGGTTTTGGCCAGCCGCGTTGGCCTAGTGGGAGCTGCCCCGACTTTTGATCTAAAGGTGGGTTCGAACCCGGTTGTAGGTACACCAATGAGTTTGTACAATCAATAACTGAACTGCACACGTGCTAAAAACGGCGAAGGAGAGCATCGTGAGAAAACCAATAAGTATTCGTAAAGCGGCGATGGGTTTGCTAGCTGTCACGTATAGAATACTCACTACTGCAAAATGTGGAATTGTACCAAATGTTCGGACATGTCACTGACTAACCCCTTAGATACCTTCAAGGATCTGCTAACCTGAGATCGGAGAGGTGTCATTCTAGGAGATTAAAAGTCGTTAGCCTATTTATATAATTATTGTATTAAAAGGTATTCAATTCTAATACCAAAGGCGTTTATTTCAATAAAATCACTAGGATCACTTTGTAACGTCTTAGAAACTAGGTGAAGCTATGCCTGTTCCTCGCGACCAAGCCTAGAAGAATCAGGCAACAAACACGGCTTGGTGCTTATCATTTTTTTCGGTGATCCTTTTTCATAAAATGGAATGTAGAGCTTCAGAGTGGTGCCGATATAAAAGAAGGTGAGGCTCAAAAGTAAAATCTAAACCGAAAAGATCAAACACGAATTTTCCGTAATATTGCCCTTATCCATGAATGATTAACAATAACTTGCGTTACATTACCTATCAAACAATAAAAAACATTACATTTACATTACTGTATTTGGTTTCAACTTACAACCACAACTTCACCCCCAATAACCTTTATTGTAAGTGAATAGAGTTTATATTCTCAGGTCAGTGTTTTCAATAGCACAAATTGTTCGCGTTAGTGTAGTCCGTATTGCAACAAGACAAAGCATTGTTTCCCATGGCTTTTTAGTCTCTAGAGGGTGGTAGCGGCCAGTTCCCGTGTGAACGTGATTGGGGGAGGTTCGGGGGTAGTTTTGTTTAACTTCACTCTAATCGCGTTTGATATTCCATTGTTGAGCTATCATTAATTACTTGGGCAGAAATCGCGCCTGATTGCCATGTCACAGTGAAATGGACTTATTTAAATATTGAGTTGGTAATGGATAAGAATAATTAGTTCTAATTGTAAATGGAAATGTTTTATGGGCATTTATAGCTCGCCATGTCCAACTTGTTACAATTAATAAAATTATAAAATAAAAATAATAAGCCCCACGACTTTTAGCCCCAAGTATTGTAGACTATCAAATCTCCAGGCGATTGTATGTCTAAGGGGGCAGTCAGAGGCACGTCCAAACACAGTGGCGGATATATCAGAAGGCTGAGTAGGCTTGAGCCTAGGGCGGCAAAAACGGAATGAGAATAAGATGTCGATCCCGACTACTGAGGCCCTAGACTGCAATGTCAGTGAGTTCTCACTTGTCACTTTTCGACCGTAAACAGTGAATAAATTACTGGTTTTTGTAGGCACCCTTTTCGTGACATCATACAATACCTAACGGTAAATAAACCATTCACTTTTTACAATCGAAAACTAACAAGTGATAACCCATTGACTTTGCAGACCTTAAACTTCCTCAGTCAAGTTGGCCATTATGTAACTCTTAGGTGCTAAAGTTTTCTACTTTATTGTCTTTGCTCATACGAACAAAATTTGGCTAACCAATTTTGCATTTTGCAGTAATTTCAACTAACTGACAAGAATTACAAAGTGCCCTTTACAGTAGCAATAACAATAGACTAAACTCGATCGCCCCTCAATCATAGCCTGTCAATAGCCGCACTTCCCACTGATCTATGAGCTTGCGCGTGTGAGCGGCCGCGCACGTCGGTCGCACGCGCGCGCTCGCTGTAGCCACCTAACGAGGGGACGCTCATCAAAATAGGACGCGACGCTCATCAAAATAGTTCAATGACTACGAAGTTAATCCCCGATTATAAAGAACCAAAGTTCGTATAAATGATAGTACATTACAGCATGGGAGTATTCACAAGGATCTTCATGGACATTTTTTTTTTTTTTTTTTTATGTAATACGGAGGCAAACAGGCTTACGGCCCACCTGATGGTAAGTGGTTACCGTCGCCTATTGACATCTGCAACACCTGGAGCATTGCTAATGCGTTGCCTGCCCTGGAGAAATCTTTTTGTATTTTTCTTAAAGTTCTTCATGTTGTAGGTTAGCGGGAAAACCTCGGAAGGAAGCTCATTCCACAATTTGCACGTATGGGGGAGAAAGGATCTCGTAAAGCGAGTGGTTCGAGATACCCACGTGTCAATGAGATGTGGATGAGCCTTATTCCGGTGACGCGAGGTCCGATGGTAGAACCTCGATGCGGGTATGAGGTCAAATAGTTCCTCAGAACACTCACCATTGGACATGTATCTTAGGGGGTCCAAAATGGAGGTCTAGTGAAATGCTCTTTATTTCGGAAGCCGTTGGTGGTAAGCCCTTGAAATCACGTCTTTTATTAGGTAGGTATGTAGGTGCCTACTAGGACTACCTAAGTAAGTACTCTATTACAGGCTGCAGAATAATTATTTAGCCACGCTCCAAACAGGGAAGAAGAAAGTCCAATCCAAATGAGAATCGAATAAGTATGAGTAAAGTTTTTTGCCGCAGCAACATTTCAAACTTTGTCTTTGACTAAACAGTACCTACCTAGCGAAATTGGCATTAAGTACCAAAAAGTTAAAAACCACTTTAATACAATAATATCCACCCATACATACAGAACTTTTTGCTAATTTCCCCCTATCACAGTGAGCGTGCGAGTGTCCCCGCGCGCGCTCTCACACGCGCCGCTTGTTGATGCGCGCGCGCAGGTGCCCGCTTGCCATTTTGATCTATTGACCTTGTGATAGTGATTAGGGGCATCATTATAAATGTCGACAGGTGGATGATTTAGATAACCTTAGAATCCCCATTGAGGAGACCTCACTAGGAAGTAGGTACATATGGTTTATTTTTTTACGTTATAGAATACATAAGTCATTCAGGCCTATTCGATGGGGTACCTAATTAAAATTAATAACGGTTCTGCCTTCCTACTAGCAAAGACAATAGAGTAAAATACTGTATTGTCTTTGCTCTAGGTACTCCATAGAAGACAATACTCACACCCAAAAGTCACATACATAGTCCTGACCCCACACTATGCTTCCCTGTGTCGTGGTTATTAGAAACTACGAGTACCACATGGTCCCACAACACCCAGACTACTTGCTGATCATACAACCATTTGTCCCGAAACGGGAATCGAGCCCGCGCCTCAGAAGAGCACTTGCCCGCGGGTCTACAGCTTACACATAGTTTTTTGCTTATATCTCTGAAACCTTTTTAGCTACAGGCCTGAAAATTTTGGTACCTTAGTCACTAATTTGGCACTAAATATCTGGCTATATTTCATAGCTCTCTCGTCAGCCGTTTGGCAGAACTGCATGTGCAAGCTGTAGACCCGGGTCTCCAGCTGACACATAGTTTTTTGCTTATAACTCTGAAACCTTTTAAGCTACAGGCCTGAAATTTTTAGTACCTTTGGCACTAATTTGGCACTAAATATCTGGCTAGTTTTCATAGCTCTCGCGTCAGCCGTTTGGCAGTACTGGATGTGCAAGCTGTAGACCCGGGTCTCCAGCTGACACATAGTTTTTGGCTCATATCTCAGAAACCTCTTTGGCACCTTTTTGAATTGGATTTTCAGATTGCACCAATTATGCACTAAATATTTGCATACTCAGAATTCAGAAATTCGTTATGTGTAAGCTGTAGACATACACACCTTGCCCGCTGTGCCACTAAGGTCGTCAATTGCAATATTATTTTGTTTTTTCATTTTGTATTAGTAGCGCACTCTAGCGTTACACGCAAGCACATTTGCAATATAGAATCCCGCCGTCAGATGGCGTCTAAAATTAGTAACGCCATCTAGTTAGTCAAGTCATCATCAGCGTGTTATTTCTTTTTTCAATATTTTTCCTTTTCAGGCTGGCTATGGCATCTTAGGCCTTACCGCCAAGTTTTATAATATTTGTTGTTCTAATATATTACTTTCTTTCCATTTTTTAGTCATGGTTAAGTCCAGTTTTAGTAAGATATTATTATGATGATTATCCCCTCAGTTGTTTCCACGTTTTCACTTTTTATACTATTTTATACTAATAAAACGTCGAGGGACCTTTTGGCGCCAACTCGAAGAATCACGCAATCATCCTAATTCACTTCTCTTGTGCGTTTTACTCAAACAATATTACGTAAAACACCACCATAATTTCACAATATTATTTAATAATAATAAATATTCCGGACATATCGCACACGGTCAACTGATCCCAAACTAGGCATAGCCTGTACTATGGGTACCAGAGACTGACATACATAATAGATACATATTTAATACCCAGACACAGAACAAACATCTGTGTCATTTAATTTATCACTTTGAAAAGTCCTCATCAACTTTAGAAGTCTACATAGATAAATTTGTTTCCCCAAAGAGTGTGTCGAGGTTTCAATCGAGCCACCATCAATTTACTGACGCAAATAAAACAAACTTTCTTACTACAAATCATGATTACTTACAATCTAAATAGGATCTTAAGTTACATGTAAATAAAGTAGGTATCGTTTATTTGTCGTGGCTGGAGCGTGAGTCAAGGTCGGAGATTGTGTCGCGGGGCTCGTGCATCTCCTCAAAGTCGTCTACTGCCATCGGAGTATCTGAAATTAAACAACGTTTTGTTATATGCTATGAACCGTTATTATTCGAGACCTACAACAAATGAGATAACATGACTTCCGGTAATCACGTGACTTCCTATTCCTCCCCCCTCGCGCCCCGCCCTGCCCCCCTGCAGCGAGTGGAGGGGGGTATTTGCAGCTTGCCGCGGTGGCGAATTCTCCGCTTACTTTGTCTAGCTATGTTACTTATTAAAATTCTTATTAGCGCCCTTTGCGGTCGCCTAGCCCGGTGCAGCTGGCAGTGTTCGTAAGAGACCCACAGCATATAAATCCGTTCGAAAAAAAAAAACACTTTACTTTCACTTCTTGAAAATCCTGCTGATATTACAGATATAATTATAATGTTTTTTTTTTACAATTTTGTTGCCAATCAAGCTTACCGCCCACCTGTTGGTGAGTGGTTATTGTAGCCTATGAACGCCCCCTCAAAAGATTTTGGCAACATTACTCACCGCAGGAGCACAACACTATTTGCAACAAATAATGTTATTTGGCTATAATCTTCTGCGAGGCGGAGGTACTTTTACAGCGAGAAGATCTCGCCGTGCCCTACCCCCTGCTTTAAGTATGGGTAAGTTCCACCCAGGTCAGCGAGATTTTCTTAGAGGAGGAAGGGCACAGCGAGATTTTCTCGTTCTGAATTGGAGCAGCCCGCCTGGAGGACCTCCGCCTTACAGAAGATCGCAGCCAAATAACATTATTTAATTCAAACAATGTTGTGTTCCTGCGATGAGTAAGGTTGCCAGAGCTCTTTAGGGGGAGGGGGGTTCGGGGTCGGCAACGCGTTCGTGATGCCTCTGGTTTTGCAAGCGCTCATAGGCTACGGTAACCGCTTACCAACAGGTGGGCCTGTATGCTACCTCAGTAGTATAAAAAAAAAAAAAAAAAAAAAAAAAAGGTTATGGGAGGCTCGCGTTCAGCCGTGGAATAGAGTTGGGGGTGGTTCGGCTCACCGAGGTGGTCGAGCGTGACGCCCATGGCGCGGCGCAGCAGGCGCGGCGGCGCGAGGCGGCCGGGCGGCACGTGCGCCGCCATGCCGCGCAGGCACGCCGCCACGTGGCGCGCCGCCTCGCGCTCCAGCCCGCCGGCGCGCGCCGTCAGCGACAGGTGCCACGCCGGCGGCGCCGACAGCCTGCAAGTACCATAATGTTACAGCGGTTTTTTTTTTTTTTTTCAAAATTCAAAATTCATTTATTCAGAACACAGTACAAAGGGAAACAGGTTACAGAACGATGAGACTGCAAAAGTTATGAAAACTGAGTAGCAGCCTCGACAGACTGAGTTTATGGTTGGTGGAGATCCTACAGGACGGGTAGAGAGAGAGTGCAGAGTTGTTATTTACAGAAGTATAATATTTACATTAGGTACATAGTTAATCACAGAAAATAGTAGATTTTAGCAAACACGATAAAGCACACGACCAGAGTAAAAGTAGTCTGACAGACCGTCGTCCGTCCGAATCAACAATTCATTCCATCGTTCGTCGCTATGCCAACTGAGAAATATTTGAATTAGGCGGCGACGGAGTGATAGTGGCGGCGTAGCTCGCCACACGTTATTTATTTATTTTTCAACACACTTAAAATACAAATACTAAATATTAATTTCAGTAACTTATTAATAACACATACAGGTTTTGGAGTCTGAGAGAATTAAGCAATTAATTGCTTGTGTTAGGTAATTCCGCTCTTCAATAGCATTTTGCATAATAAGTTGTACCTAATAAGAAACATAAAATAAAAAAAAGTAAATACACTCATGATCATACTAAGTGTGTGCGTGCGTGGGTGTGTGTGTACGTTTGTGTGAGTGTGTGTGTATAGTATATGAGTACACTTGCTCATAAAGTAGCTCTTATTTCACCGCAATTAGGCACATAATGATACCTGTAATCAAACTGTGACTTTTCAGTGCTATTATCCACAAACGTGAGTTATTTTATTTTATTGGTTGAGTTGCTTTGTTGCGTGCGCAAAAGTAAAAAAAAACTCATTCTTTTAGTCTATGGCCGATCGCCATTGTAAGATGCGCGCGCATAGGAAAATAGACTAATTTTTCCCGCCGTTGCGAAAAAAAATCACAACTCGTTTTTACATTATTAGTATTATTAATAGTATTATTTTATTCACAAGTGTGTTGAAAAACGTCGTATGATACACGTGTGTATTGATGATTACCGTCCTCGGCTCGAGTCTCAATGACACCTCGGCGGTAATCACCAACGTTACACACTTAAACCATAATGTACTATTATGGAGAACCAAGAGCTTTGTTACAGTCGATTGTACATTTGTTTAGCTTTGGAGAGAGCCAATTAGAGGTTCTCACGAGTAGATATATAGTATCTAAGTAGTACAAACAATAGGGTGAAATTGGAAAATGAACAACGAAATTAACGGGTTACAAAATACATTGGGAAGTCGGTGGATGGAAAAGGCTCAAGACCGTTGGTCATGGAACTCTTTGGGGCAGGCCTATGTCCAGCAGTGGACTTCTACAGGTTGTTGATGATGAATAGATGTAATAAGGGCTTGGTTTATTACCTGTCCCACTGCTCCTTATAAAGCTTCTGCAGTAAGTCAGCGGTGTGCCTGAGGGCGGGTGCGATGCCGTAGTCTCTCTGCGCGGCCGCGATGTCCTCCTCCGCGTCGTTCAGGAAGTCCACGTCGATGCCCAGCGACGCCAGCGAGCGCAGCGACTCTATGTCCACCCTCACATTAGACAGCTCCTGGACGACACAAAAAAATATAGATAGATAGACAACTCTTTATTGTACACCACAAGGACATCTTACAAATTAAATAAATAAATCAATATTCCGGACATATTCACACGGTCAACTGATTCCAAACTAGGCATAGCCTGTACTATGGGTACCAGAGACTGATATACATAATAGATAAATATTTAACACCCAGACACAGAACAAACATCTGTGTTTATCACACAAATGTTTGTCCAGTGCGGGGATCGAACCCGCGATCTCTAGCGCAGAAGGCAGAGTTACTACTAACTGAGCTATCAGGCCAGTCATTACGTACGGTAATTACAAATTATATTAGATTTTTTTATCATTATAGAAGATTAAAAGTGTACATAAAGAATAATCTTATTAAGAAAGCATACTATAAAATAAATGATTATTTAAATGATAAAACCGCATGGCCTGAAGTCGCTCTGCCCCTCGACAGCTAAAATGCCTTTTTGCAGTGTCTTTACAGTTTTTGCTTGCATCATATTTTAAGTATTATTTAATTTATTATTTAATTTAATTTTATATAAGCATTAGGTACATATTTCATCAAGTGTAGCGTGTGCTGCCCTTAGATCATTTGTTGAAGCTCACATTTGTCTTCTTTTTTTTCACATTTTTATAAGAACTCATTTATTAGGGATTATAATTAGATTACTTTTCTTTTGAGCCTCACCTAATTCGATTGGCACCACACTGAAGCTTTAAATTCCATTTTGTGACAAAAGGATCATCGAAAAAAATGATAGGCACCAAGCCGTGTTTGTTGCCTGATTCTTCTAGGCTTGGTCGCGAGGAACAGGCATAGCTTCACCTAGTTTCTAAGACGTTCCAAAGTTATCCTAGTGATTTTATTGAAATAAATGCCTTTTGACTTTGACTTTGACACACAGATACAAACATTCAATATTAATAGCGAAGTAAAATGGGCGGTCTTATCGCTAAGAGCGATCTCTTCCAGGCAACCTTTGGATGGACAGGAACTGAAGAGAACGATATGGGTCTGTGTCACAATGACAAAACTAAAATAAACTAAAAAAATAAATATATATATATACCTAACTTAAAATATAACTAAATACATATGTAATAAAGATTAAAAACATTAATTTATTTTATGTATTAGAAAAAACAAACAACTATGCTAAAACATATTAAATATACACTGTTTAGAGCAGTTAATGGGAAATAATTACTAGCATAATCAGCGGAGCTATTTATTATGAGAAAACTTATAGACAATGGTGTCGATTCTGTTTTTGCATTATCCATAACAAAGTTAATTTGACACCAGCAAAAATGTAGCGATCCCTAATTTTCTTGACGGCAAAAATCTGCAAGTTATTTCAAAATCGTTGAGATCCGTTTTTGTTTTGAATTTTAGAATTTTTAGAATTTTAGAATCGTTTTTTTCTGATGAAGTATGAACCCTAAAAAGACAAGTAAGAAAGGAAAAAGAGAAAGCATGCTTATTTGTCCCACAACGCACTAAGTAGTAGAATGCATTAAACGCAAAAAAACATAAAACACATAAATATGTACAGATAAAAGTAGGGACCTATTTGTAAAGGAGCAATTTCATTCTGGGCCTGGTCTATGTACACTTAATAGAAAAATTAGGAAAAAATAGGAGATTACAAGAAAATACAATTTAATTAATTTGAAGACAAATGCGATTATACAAGAATAGTTCTTCTGGTAAGTTTTTTTACAATGTGAACACTATTTGAAGGCCGCCATGTTGGTTTATAATTGGCGTTTGATATGACATTGACATATTTTTCATGACATGTTGTTTGATTTGATGTTTTTGTTTTGTCAGATAAATGTAGGTTGTCAAAAAGACATTTCACGCACGTCCATCCGCCATATTTTTGTAGCGCTGTGTGTTGCACTCTTTGTCGAAGAAAATCTTAATGTACCTTATAACGAAGTCAATTTAAATAAAATAACCAATTAAATACGTTTACTTTATTGCTTAGCCATATTTTAGAGTAGTGTACACAGTGCAGGCCCAAGCTCCATATATTGATGAAACGTCTCTTTTTATTTTTTATTATGTTCTAATAACCTAAGTTCGTATTTTAAAATATTATTTTTAGTCTCTGTTGAATAAATTTATTTTCTTTCTTTCTTTCTATAGTAGGTAGGTGGTAAGTTATGTGTGAGTTGTGCGGGGCAAATGGGTTCCGGCTCAGCTTAAAGCTGCAAGACAGATTCAAACCTGCCATAACAATGTGATAAGAGGTGAAATTGTCTTACTGGTTCTTCTTTAGCGGGCGCTGGCTCAGCTTTCTTATCGGGGAACAATGCCTCCATGTCGTAGAACAACGCCCAGGGCGAGTCGGGCGCAAACCTTAGTAGCTCCTCGTTGCCTTGCCCGGTTTCTGATGCTGTAATTAATTCAGAGTTGGTTAAACTTCATGATATTAAAGCACTTAAGTGAGACTCAAATTAAATAAATAAATAAATATTCCGGACATATTCACACGGTCAACTGATCCCAAACTAGGCATAGCCTGTACTATGGGTACCAGAGACTGATATACATAATAGATACATATTTAACACCCAGACACAGAACAAACATCTGTGTTTATCACACAAATGTTTGTCCAGTGCGGGGATCGAACCCGCGACCTCTAGCGCAGAAGGCAGAGTTACTACTAACTGAGCTATGAGGCCAGTCAAAATTAGGCAAGAGATCAAAATACAATGGATGAAAATTTTATACAAAGCGTTAGTATAGATCCGTTTGCCGTGGTGACCTCGGCTAAAGAATAGGCCCCTCATCTATCTCCATATCTATAAACATCTACCCGTGGATGTCTTAAGAGGCGACTAAGGGAAATAAGCTAAAGGACAGGCAGCAGCGTCCCCTATTTTCACAAATATAGCTCTAACTGCGCTCGTCAACCGGCCTGCCTCGCGTGGTGGGTATGGACAATGGACAAATGGATAGGAATTAATAACACCCAACAGTCACATACTTAGTCCTGACCCCACACTAGGATTCCCTGTCGTGGGTATCAGAAACTACGAGTACCGTGATACCACAACACCCAGACCAGGAACAAATATTTGCAGAACATGCAAACATTTGTCCCGCAGCGGGAATCGAACCCGCGCTCCTTGCGTCTCAGCCGGGCACCGAGGTCGTCAAAAATGCGCTCTGGAATCTGTGGAGAAGGCCAGCAGTGAACGTCCTATGGCTGAAATAATTATGATGATGAATATAGATAATTAAATTGTACAGTTCTTCTTCTTCTTGTCGTGTCACTGGTTTTTTCTTGGTCATCCTGTCTTTGATCAGTGACCAGGTTGAGGTACGGTGGCCCTGAAAAGGGCCTATGACCGTCGATGAAAGAATCAGTGTAGTGAAATGATTAAAGTGCGCCTCTTAGAGGCTCCTTTCGTGCCAGATGTTTTCGAATTTTTAGGTTCTAGGACATGCCGGTTTCCTCACGATGTTTTCCTTCACCGTTTGAGAGCACTAGCATAGCGCACATAAAATTTCCGAATGTAAAATCCATTGGTGCACGACAGGTTTCGAACTCACGACCTGTGGATCGGAAGGCGGGGCCACTACCACCCCTCCACCAGTGCTCTCCGATTGTACAGTGGTATACGGAGTATAGTGGTACGGTATACGTACGTAGTGTGTGGTAGATCAAGTGAGACTCCTCTTTAGTGAGTGTGGCGAAGGTGGCGTCGTAGGAGGGCGCGTACGAACTGAAGGGCCCGTACAGCAGCGGCTTCACGCCCTTCGCGATGTTCCGCCGGTCCTCTCTTTGGGCTGTAATTTTTTTTTTTTTTTATGCAACTGATGTGGAAAACAAACATACGGCCCACCTGTTGGTAAGTGGTTACCGTAGCCTATGAGCGCTTGCAATACCAGAGGCATCACGCACGTGTTGCCGACCCCGAACCCCCTCACCCCTAAAGAGCTCTAGCAACCTTACTCATCGCAGGAACACAACACTATTTGAAACAAATAATGTTATTTGGCAGCGATCTTCTATAAGGCGGAGGTACCTCCCCAGGCGGGCTGCTCCAATTCAGAACGAGAAAATCTCGCTGTGCCCTACCTCCTCCTAAAAATACAATATACAAATGTGATACATTATATGTATAATGTACCAAAAGGGGCTTATTATAGTACACCCACCGAAGACCACATCGGGATCACTTAACATCAGATTGTGGTCAACCGTAAGCCTATTTTGTAAATTGTGATTAAGTTTAAAAATTTTGTATTTGTTGGTTTTTTGGTAATAAGAAATAAAAATAAATAAATAAATATTTTGTATAAAAAAAACCCAATTGGTAAAATCTAGTTTGGAGTGAAAAACACTATCTGTTGTTTTAGGGTCAAATCAGTTCATACCTTAGTATTGCTAATTGCTTAGTATTTTATAATTTAGAAAACTCACTTAGACTGAGACACTTATGTCTCTGTCTAAGTGAGTTTTATAAATTAGAGCAGCCCGCCTGGGGAGGTACTTCCACTTTACATAAGCTAGCAGCTAAATAAGATTATTTGTTTCAAATAGTGTTGTGTTCCTGCAGTAAGGTTGCCAGAGCTATTTTAGAGGGGAGAGGGGTTCGGAGACGGCAACGTGTGCGTGATGCCTTTGGTACTGAAAGCATTCATAAGCTACAGTAACCGCTTACCAACAGGTGGGTCGTATGTTTGGCCAGCGGGCTGCTCCAATTTTGTGTTATTGTGTTGGTAACAAAATAAAAGTGTGATGCCTTTGGTACTGAAAGCATTCATAAGCTACAGTAACCGCTTACCAACAGGTGGGTCGTATGTTTGGCCAGCGGGCTGCTCCAATTTTGTGTTATTGTGTTGGTAACAAAATAAAAGTTTTTCTATTGTATTTAGAGTAAGAAAAACTCGCTGTGCCCTAACTCCTCCACAAACATTACGAGCCTCAGTAAATAAATAAATATTCCGGACATATAACACACGGTCAACTGATCCCAAACTAGGCATAGCCTGTACTATGGGTACCAGAGACTGATATACATAACGGATATATATTTAACACCCAGACACAGAACAAACATCTGTGTTAGTCACAAATGTTTGTCCAGGGCGGGAATTGAACCCGCAACCTCTAGCGCAGAAGGCAGAGTTACTACCAACTGAGCTATGAGGCCAGTCGAGTGCGTGGAGGCTATCGCAGCTGTGGGGATAAGACGCCGATTTATAAATTTTTAAACCAAAATCAAGTGTACTCACTATGCAGCGTCCCGGTGCCGTGCGTGAGCTTCCCCATGAGCTGGCCCAGCGTCAGCGGCCTGTCTTCCCCCGCGCCCCCCCCACCCCCCCCACCCGCGTGGCTCACCAGGCACAGCGTGGTCTTGCCCTCGTGGTCCATGCGGGGGAATGCTGCAAGAACAAACTTAAATTAACTACATAATAGGCTTACTATATAGCTTATTATAGCTCTCAGAATTAACGAAGCGACAAGTAACGAGAAATAGTATACATATTATAATAAACGCTAAAGTAGGTGTCTACTGATGAACCGACGGCATTGTGAAGGTTGCGGTAAGAATGCTCATTGAAAAAAAATAAAAAATATTTATCAACAAAAGACACCTTTACATTTTTAAGTATTATAAACTTAAAGTAATTAGATAGGTTGGTTAGTACAAAATGAAGGTGCAAAATGTTGAGAGAGCTTATGACGTAGAAAGCAATTAAACAGCGGTCTTCACACTAGGCCAAGCCTGTATCGTGAAGGCCTTTGAAAAGAATTACACAAGTATTGGTTTAATGCCTCGGGTTAAATTAAAAAAAGTAAATACAAAATAAGGTAAGCACTCTATCAAATTATTTTAGTGCGAACTGACATAGAGCATTCTTTCTTTGATTTGTCTTCGACAAATCTTAGTATGTAATCTTAGCATGAGAAAGAATGTTCTACACTCTAGCTCTGTTTCGTTGGTTTAAACTGGCCTTTAGAAGGGATTGAACATGGATGATGTTTCAGTGACTCGATTTAAACTAAACCAAATAAATAGTTTATCTTTATTTCTTTATAAAATACCTTTTTTCGCCAGCCGTCTTCTATGCTGCTCTCTAGCGGCCTCCATTTGAATCTTCAAGCTGTCTCTATCATCGGTGACGGTTCCATCCGACACCGTGTCGGCTTCGGAGCCGCCGCTCTTCAGCGGGGAGCTGCGTTTCAGCACCTTCTGCAGAAGGCCAGGGTTAGAGGAGAAGGGTGGGGCGGCCGGGGAAACATTTTGGAAATGTGCAAGAGGCAAGCTGTTTTGAACTCTAGTTACATTATAAATGATTTGAACTTTATTTGGAGTGATAATTTGAGACTAGTTTTTATTCGATAGGCGACTCATGCGTGTTATTTTTAAATGAGATTGAAAATCTACCGGCCTCAGTGTCAGGAACGGAAGCTTTTTGCAATTTGCAATACATTTGCAACAAATTCGAAATTAAAAAAAAATATCGCTGTTATTTAAGTCAGCATGGTGTCCAGGATTATATCGCGAATATTAAGTACTACATATAACAAGCACTTTTCCAAAATATTTAGCCGGCGCCGGCGTCAGTGTACAGCCGTGTTCATTCAAACGGCGTGCGATATATCATCTAATAATGTTTAAAATTTATTACAAAATGATCCCTACGTCTACTGATGAAAGTCAATTTTGAGTTTGACATTTGTGGACGTACGATAGCTCAACGATATCGCAAGCTCCTAAAAGTGAAACTCAAAATTGACTTTATTTAGTCGAAATAAGGATCATTTTGAAATAAATTTCAGATGACACATCGCAGGTCATTTGAACACGGCTCAAGGACCATGCACCGCCTTATCCACAACACACACACTCTTGGACTTCATGACAGAAGCAAAACAATAACGCTATAAAACATGACACTACGCTATCTAGTAATATTATGTGGTTAAAGTGTCACCTTTCTGCCGTACGTCCTAAGTGGCTGCGTTGCAAAAAGTGTCTTTTTATGAACAAGTTTTAGTAGTGGTTTTGGAAGAAAACAAAACAGAAAACACAGTTCAATGACATGGCATTCCTTAGAAGGTAGACAATGAGCGAATGATTTTTACGAGACTTGTTTTGGTGCCCTAATTAGTTCAATAATTTTATGAATTTAATTCGACGACACACACACATAGGTACATTTAGAAATCGTTAGTAATATAAAGTACAGAGTGTGGTAATAACAAGAAAAAAACTTCAATAAAAAAAACGATTACTTCAAAAGGCTTGCGATATGCCATACAAAATCTTTAAAATTATTTGAAAATGATCTTTATGTCTAATAATTAAAGTCAATTTTGAGTTTGGCATTTGATGAGATATATGAGTAGATACCGCAAGCCCTTAAATAGTCAAATTCATAATCGACTTTATTCAGTTGAGGTAAGGATCATTCTGAAACGAATTTCAGTTGACATATCATACACCGTTTGAACATGACTTAAAACAATTTACCGCCCTACATGTTCATTGAAATCTGAGTACAAGGTGACTGATAAATGGGAACAATCCATTACTTCAAATGTGCTTGCATCAGTCCCTCTTTTAACCAACCATCGCCAATACATTGGTGGAAGGTTCATGAAAGGAGCCTTTAATCCTTTCACCGCACTGATTCTTTCACCGACGGTCGTAAGCCCTTTTCACGGCCACCTTACCTCAATCTGGTCTCAGGTCTAATGCAGGATGACCAAGAAAGAATCAGTGACATGACAAGAAAGAGAAGAAGCTGGTAAAAAACCATCTATCACACAGGCCTCATCGCCATCAGGGTTAGCATAGGGGGACAATGCACAAAACACCCCACAGCGGGAAGTCAGTGCAGGTCTAACCACCCCCGATCAGAATTAGGCCTCATCGCATCACTGACAAAACCACAGATAAAGAAAACAAAAGAACTCAACATACCACATCCATCTTCCCAATATCGAAGCCGAGCTCCTTGATAGGTATCTCGTACATGTAGGTGAGGATGTCTCCCAGCGGCCGCAACTTCTGCGGGGTGAGTTGCTTCAGGCCGGCGTGGAGGAGCCGCTTGGCCGCCTTGTGGTACACCGTGCCTGGCTTGTTGTACTTCATGGCGTTGTTGCACATCAGCTTGAAGTCACTCTGAGACAAAGAGAGTTCCAGAAATCAAGTTTATTGACAAAAAAGGAGTAATTTGAAAATTTACGCGTGTTCTTGCAAGCTTGGAAACGGCGTGATTTTATGTATTGTGTATATGTGTACACCGAACTATTTTCATACATACATTAAATCACGCCTGTTTCCCAGAGGGGTAGGCAGAGACCATGGCTTTCTACTTGCTACGATCCTGACACATCTCTTTTGCTTCATTGAAGTTTTCAAGGCAAAAGTTAAGGAGCACTATCTCTCTCTGTAAATATTGGTATTGTAGGTATATATTTAATATTGTATATGTAGGTATGTATTGTTTAAGTAAGTATATATTCGTTATGTAGGCATATATTGTTTATGTAGGTATGTTCTTGTGTCGTTTGTTTATGGTAGTTTATTTTAGTTAATTTACAGTTGTATTTTTCACTTCATTTATTATTGTTTTTTTTCTCTTAAATTGTTGTACACATTGCATCTCCCTATATTACCAAATCTCTCTAGCCCCAAAGGTTTGCTGGAAGAAAACTCTTGTTAGGGTTAAGCTCGCCTATGTACATGACTTTTGAAATAACCATTTATGTATCATGTTTCTGTGTGCAATAAAGAATTACAGAATTACAGAATTCATTCCCTCTTTTTTTAGTTATTATAATATATAAAAGTAATTTCAAACTTACAATAAAACAGTTGAGACTCTTGTACTCATTTTCATCAATCTTCTGCTTGATGGTTGAGAAGTCCATGGGTCGTTTGATGATGTTAGAGTAGTTGGGAGCAAAGTTGTCATTCACTGGCCAAGCGAAGAACTGGTTGGGGTCCCGCTTCTCCAGGTTACGCAGCAGCTGCTCTAGGAGGCGGGAGAGGGGACGCCGCTTTTGACTGGCCTGGAATAACAGAGACAAGATCGTTACAGATATTTTGTGGTGGCTTAAAGGATCAGAAGTGGTGAATACACTATTTCTTTGTAGGGGCAATGCTTGTACATTGTTTCAACGTAGTGGCAGGGTTGGTGTTGATAATTATTTCCTCCACTTAACTCTATCCTAGACATTAACAATGGGAAGATTAGATAATGTCTTAATTAAACTAGTGTATAAACTCGACTTCCCTTGCCACAAATATTATAGGTGTTAAAGACATGTGACATGTGCCCGAAAGGATCCTCTATGAGGGGTGCACTTCTTTTTTATTTTTTTTATTATTTTAGTCTCTTTTCAGATTCTTTCAGTTAGGTTTATAATGTATATTATGTTTGGTTTTCTATGTTTCGCAATCTGTGTGCCCTCTGGAAAAGGCCTCCTCCAACCCCTTCCAAGTATTTCTATTTTGTGCTGTCCTCATCCATGCTCTGCCAGCAGTTAGCACTATCTCATCATCCCATCTTCGGAATGGCCTTCCTTGCTTTCTCTTCCCAGTTCGTGGGTACCATGTGGTTATAGTTATGCTCCATTTTTCTTCTCCTCAAATAGTGTGGCCTGCCCACCTCCATTTAAGTTGTTTTATTTTCAATGTTACATCTTGTACTTTTGTTTCTTTCCTGATGGTACTGAGTCGGATTTTGTCTATTTTCCTTTTGTTTGTCATGCTTCTCTCCATACTGCTTTGGGTTGTTTGCAGCTTGCGTTGGTGAGCTTTAGTGAGTGCCCATGTTTGGCAGCCATAGGTTAGAATTGGGGTATGCAGGCGTTGAAAAGTTTATATAATAATTTATAAAATTATTATAAAAATAAATACCTACTAAGTAATAATTGACACCATAAATGCTCCTTTTATCTGGGCACCATGTGAGCACCATGCTGCAGGCATAAGCTAGAACTTAATAACAATAAATTCTCATCATGGTAATTAACCCATCATAAAACTAGTTGAGAATAAGCTCATAATTCTAAAGCAATGGGTACTACAGGCTACAGAAGCACAAAGGTAGAATGTGCACTGCATACCTTGAGTACACAAGTGCGTGGCTCCCTATGCGATGCGGGCGAGTTGGGCCCGGGACTCAGGCGCCGCCGCAGTTTCTTGGGCACGCCTTCATCATCGGACTCATCCTCATCCAACTGCTATGAATAAATGGATTTAAATTTTATTCATATTTAATTTGGAAAACTTACAAGTCTTTTTTAGAATAGGCCCCTCCATTACTACCCGTGGATGTGTAAAAGGTTACTAAGGGAAAAAAATTAGGGGATGGGCAGCAGTGTTTCCAATCAACAATAGCTTTATCTGCGCTTGTAACCCACATGACTGTATATACCGTGTGGTGAGTATAGACAAATGATTGTTTGGGTGCAGGCTGTAGAAGTTTTGTTGCACTGGAAATCTATCGGGGAGGCCTATGTTTAGCAATGAACATCCTATAACTGAAATGATGATGAAGGAAGTAAGCATGCGTACAGCCAACCTGCTGGTAAGTGGTTGCCATAGCTGGACACTTGCAATGCCAAAGGATCACACACGCGTTACCAGTCCTGAGACATGCATTGGTAAGTCTCATAATGCCTGCTATTTACCAGCTTCAGCTTCATCACTTAAAAGCAGAACACATAATTGCAAGTGTTTCCGTTTGGCGCGGAATTTATAGGCAGGGTAGTTGTTGTTTGTTGTACTTCCCCGGACAGACTCTGCACAGGGTCCCCCTGCTCATAGCAATGGGTACTCAATTATGTAGAAGGATGGAGTATCTCACCAAATCAAGTTCTCGACGTCTTCTAGTCTTTTTCTTCGGCTTCTCTGGAGGCTCCTTGTAGTCGTCAGTGGAGTTCTCCATGTCACTCATATCTATTTCCTCCTCTGAAAAGGCGGTGATTGTTACAAAATAAGCACAAACCGATCGGATTCCAAACACGCTCAGAAACACTTACTACAACTTAGTTTTTCTAAGTCATCCATTGTCACTAGGTAATAAATGTTATAGGTAGGTGGATTAGTCTAACGGAGAGCGCGAATGTTGATTCGTTTATCTCAGAAAATCGAATGAATAAAATCCATTTACAATAAAATGTAATTATGTGCAAATTGCAAACAAACAAAATCGTTTTTTTTTATGATTTCCCTTTCGGGCTGGCTGGCTATGGCGTCCACATGGCATCTTATGCCTTCCTTTTAACAGTCGGTATTTAGTTGGCTGTACATTATCGGGTATGCAATATCAGGCTGTATAATATCGGGCTCATTTGTAATTTATCAAAACGAATATTAAACTTTTTCTCGTAATAATCCAAAGGGTAATAAAACATCAAAATTACTCAATTTTAGACTTTTTCCTTTAATTAAATCACAAAAGCTAATAAAATTCCGAATTTCAGAATTGTGACGTGACTGGAAGTAGGTAGGTACCGTAGAGTAATGTACCAGGTTTTTCATTTTTGCCATTTCCGTAAAAAAATTAGATATTCATGACCACATTTCTATTGCATTTCTTTAATGCAATGAGCTAGAAACATGATTTTTATACGTATCCGTGAGCACTCACGCTCACGGACCCTAATACCTACCTAGTTGTCTATATTACAAGTGGTTACCTTTAGCCGTTTCTGAGAAAAAGGGTCTTGACATACTGACAAGAAAGTGATCCGATGAGGGTGACGTTTTTTCCTAATGAGGTACGGAACTCTAAAAATTATTTTTTAGGGTTCCGTCACTGACTCGCCCACGTTAAGCTCGCCTACTCCTTGGCCTAGGTGTAGTGACAAGTTGCTGTCTCGCCACTGCACTCGTGTAATCAAAGCATTATCGTGCAGCCGAGCACACCGCTCTGGAAAAATGATCGATCCTCAATCCTCGAGCATTTGCACTTCTATGGCTTACCTCACACAGGGCGCCCTTGGTTTTACGCCTTTGTACGTACCTAGGTAGGTGGGAACCTATCTTGTACCTAAGTACCTACCAAAAAGCTCTACTTACCAGTCTATTATTTTTATAACAACAGAGCGAGGGTGGATGGATACCTATACCTTGACTAGGTATAGGTATCCATCCAAAGCTAGTCTAGAATAATAGGTACGTATGATACGTACCTATTATTCTAGACTAGCTTTCGCCCAAGGCTTCGCTCGTGTGATACCTAAGAAGATAAAAAGTAGCCTATGTGCTATTCTAGACTATAATCTCTCTGTGCCAAATTGCATTCAGATCCGTTAAACCGTCCTGGTGTGATTGAGTACCAAACATCCATCCATCCATCCAAACTTTCGCATTTATTATTCTAGTAGGATGATCTTAACAGCTTTTTACTCACCTACAGTAAAGTAGTGACTGGGTCATTTTAGGTGGAGTACCTAGGCTTGCCCAGCACCTATGCCATCCTCCTATCTAAGTCGGCCTTATCCACAGGAAAGACATGGTCAGTAGGTACGTGCGTAGCCGCGGGTTTCCGCACATACATTTTCCGAACAGAAAATTACATTGGTTCACGACCGGGATTCAAACGCACAACCTTCGGATTGGAAGTCGAGGTACCTCCGTAACCTCCCACTAGGCCAACAATTCTAATTATCAGTCACCATTATTACAATAGACCTGACCTCACACTAGGATTCCATGTGTCGTGGGTATCAGAAATTACGAGTACCATGGTACCATACCACAACACCCAGACCCGGAACAAATTTTGTCTTGCAGCGGAAACCCCTAGCGTCTCAGACGGGCCCCGCTACGCCAACGAGGTCGAGTTGGTACCTAACATAACAAAGTAGATTCAGTTCATTTCGCGTTCTGTAACCGCCTTCCGTGTGATCGGCTAATTAAATTGGCCAGTGGCCGCGCGCGTTAATAGAAAATCGCGTTTAATAAATCGTTGCGTTTCGCTCTTCCTGCTTCTCGCGACTACTCGCGAGATGTATTGTTAGATGGGGCATGAAATGGGTGATAGACCTACCGGCGAGCATATAGAAATGCAACTCGTTATCTCCGAATACTGACATCACGGCTGTTAGAGGGGAGTGGAAGAGAAAAACATGTTGTGCCGACCTCACATGAAGTGTGATAAGGGCAGGGAGAAAAAAGAACATGATGTAATGGTTTTGTCGAAACTTGCAGTGATGTTGTGCTCTCAATTTATTATAAAAAACTAGTGTTCAATTGAATAATATTCATATAATATTCTGTAAATAAGGTGTTCTAGGTAATATTGTTTTGGTAGAGCGCCTAGGCAAAGTGAAAATGATAGCGTGGATCGTGACTTTTAGGGTTGGCGTCAAAAGGCTAAAAAGGTTATAGTAAAATTATAGCCATGATCTTAACTTGCTAGAATAAAACTTCAATAAACATGAGTTGACCATGACTTAAAAATGAAAATAGAAGAAGAATGTTAAGTGAAAAAAGAAAAGTGATAAATATTTAACTAAGAAATATCGATAAGGCCTAAGATGCCATAGCCAGACCGAAAGGGAAAAAGAAATCCCAGCTAGGTAAGTTTGAACTACAGAATAGGCTTAGCACTGAAACGGGCGGCGGCGCACCTACCTACTCTACATCTGGTCAAGTGACTTAAATCCTCATTGGAATAGTCAAACGTTCGGCTGCCCTGTGGTTTGGATAGCAAGCGAGTTTCACTTCTATTTCAAATAACGTTTCTAGTAGGAAGGTGCGGTGTCGAGAGGAGCCGCCCTGTCGTGTTCTGATCATCACGCAGTGCTGGAGTAACTGTTGGATATTATTGTGTGAATTAAAGCTGAGCAATGTGAGATTATGTTTTAGTACGAAACAACATGTCTTGCGAATGAAATAAGCTAATGCTTTTGGGACACGCTATTAGATACTATTGAGAAGGTGCATACCTAGTAGTGTTATTAGTACCAGCTCTAACTTCATACCTGCCGTTAGTTATTTGAATTCTGCCACTAGTAGGTAGGTAGGTAGCTACATCAGAAGTTGATGTTTTTTCGGAATTCCGATTTTTTTTATCACTGCCGATGAACCGACGACACTTTAAAGGTTGCGGGAAGTCAGTGGATTGAAATGGCTCAATACCGTTCGTCGTAGCATTCTTTGGGACAGGCCTATGTCTAGCAGGACTTCCTGAGGCGGATGATGATGAAGGTTTATTATAATTTATCATGTCAATCAATGCTACTTTAAATCTTGGTCCCATCATCATACTTTACTTTTGATGTTGACTGTAGGTACTATTTTAGTGAAGGCACTAGAGTGGTGAAAAGATTCAGTGGCTCACCAGAGGACCCCACACCAAGTCTTAGGTCAAGGTACTTACAAAAACACCACTTTTTTATACAAAAGACACCAAGGCGCTCACTACAGGCGTTGAGCGGCCATTCCTCTTGAATTCCCCCCCAGACATTCTCCAAGTCTTTTGTCCAACCAGTCAGCCCTTTGTGCTTAGACCTCTAATCAATGAATTAGTGGGAATTCCGCAAGTTATTTAGCGGACGCAAAGCAAACAACTCTCAATGGAGGCTTATCTCAGAAATTCGAAGGCTCCGTCCCAATTAGCACGTGCGATGCGATGCGTTCGACACGACCACAGAATAACGTGATAGTGACATGACGGACACTACGCGATGCCATGCGATAGAGCCTTAGGGCAGGTTATTGCAGGCTATGCAGTAGATGAAGGAATGCTTCTTCCCGTTTCGGACACAGCATTGGACGCGATAAGAACTAAAAAATCTCTAAATTTCATCTACCATCGGTGACATGGCTCTTTTCACTTTTTCACTTTGACTGGCCTCATAGCTCAGTTGGTAGTAACTCTGCCTTCTGCGCTAGAGGGCGCGGGTTCGATTCCCGCACTGGACAAACATTTGTGACTAACACAGATGTTTGTTCTGTGTCTGGGTGTTAAATATATATCTATTATTTATATCAGTCTCTGGTACCCATCATACAGGCTATGCCTAGTTTGGGATCAGTTGACCGTGTGTAATATGTCCGGAATATTTATACCTATGTCCGGAATATTTCAAGGCCCCCCTGTATAAAAAATTTATAGGGATATTTTCTAGTCCAGTACAGTAAACAGTAGGTAGGTAGGTACTTAGATTGTTAAAATGATGAGAATTGACAGCACAATGTAAATAAATTACATAATTTCTAATTTCATTTATTTAATTAACTCTGGGCCCAGTCATAAAATAATAGAGATAAGATTCTAAAAGACGGTTTTGCAACCAATGACGCAATGTAACCCAAAATGTGCGAATTGAACAGTTTTGTTCTACAAATCGTATTGTGAAAGTGGTAATTAATTTTATTGGTGTGAGAACGAGATCCATCTGTCTCTAAGTATCTAAGCCAAAACAATACCTTAAGTTGTATCATTTTGTTTCACATTACTTTAGTTTTACAACGTAATTTTAGATATTTTAGTCATTTGGTGCAGAATTAGGGAATTGTGTTACTAGACTAACATAAATTATGTAACTCAATATTTTTGTAACCTTTTAGTTTTGCCTTGGCCTTCTGTGATCTTGCCTTTTTATGTAACCGGTGAAGATCCTACATAAGGTTATATGATAGAGCGTAGTATGAAATCTATTTAAGAATCAATGACCGGACTGACTGAATTGCGGAAGGACATAATTATAGGCAACGCTCGCCGCTGGTCAAATACTTGAAATTTGGGAAACGCGTTCGTCTTAGAGCTTACTTACTGCTTGCATACTAAGAAAGGAATTTCGAAAATTCGCATTATACGGGGATCCCAATGGAGGTTTCGGTAAAAAGAGTACTCTTTGTTTCGGAAACTGTTTATACATTATTAGACATTTGAAATTTTACACGTAGATTTATGATAAAATTATCAAATTTCAGATTCAAAATCTTACGGTTTTCAGTAGGTACTATTTGGTGAACAAAATATATATATAGCATGTCATACATGGCGACATCTTTAATGATAATATTTGTAAAATAATTTAAGTCGCTAAGAGTATATTTAAGTTTTAATTTTAGACAGTAGGCACTTTGGTATATACTGTAAGCTTGCTGTTTTAACTGAAATAAATAATTCTAATTCTAATAGCCTATAGCATCAAATGCGCAGTCATCCATGTAACTCTTCCCGAAGCCACCTAGGCATTCCTCCAGGAAATTCCCCGCGCATAGCTGGTCCATTCTCAACTACTTTAATTTCGTCGTTTACGAGCAGGAGAGATTATCTCTCCTTTGTTTCAGCCCTTCATAAACTTAATTGTGTTTGCGCAGAGTTTTGATGAAAAATAAAAACTACAGTGCGCAATGCCCGGAATGTTTTTGTGGGTGGAATGCGCGGTGCATGCTATGCAATGCAAATTAGAATTTCCTTAGACTTGCTTTATCTGGTATAATGAAATTTTATAACTTTATTATTGTGTTGTGATGACTGGAATGCCTAAACTAGAATGCTCTTAAAATCAAAATGTCATAGTAAAACATGTTCCGTAACTAGTAAATTACCTCAAAAGGGGCATTTATTAAAAAAAAGGAAAATTAAGTGTGGAAAAAAATAATAGCTCTTTCCATAGCCCGTTGCGTGACTTTGAGCTTGTATATGAGGCCTATAACGACCAAGTCTCAGTGCCATAAAATATCCATATCCGTAGAAGAACTAAGGTCACCGACATAGCTCTCAGAACCGACAAGTAAAGGTTCTCGAATGGCGACCACGAACCGGGCGACGCAGTGTTAGAAGGCCCCCCACCCGATGGACCGACAACATTGGAACATGGAAGTCTTTGGGGGAGGCCTATGTCCAGCAGTGGACTTCTACAGGCTGATGATTATGATGATGATTGAACTGATCTGACCCCAAAACAGCATATTTTTGCAGAGAGTTTTTTCAATTAAAATGTCGAATTCACAAAAGTCGTACAACAAACTTTAATGCCAATCGGGTGCCCATTTGGGATAATGTACATAAGTATTATGAACCAACTTGTATACCTACCTAAACCAAATCAAAATGTTAACACTGTTCTAACATAATACAATTATTACCTACGTTTGTTTACATAAGTATACTATTATGTACTAGATAAAAGTGGATTCAAATTGTTTTTTTTTCAGACTTATCTCGTAAAGTATTCTAAGTAGGGTTAGGTACCTACCTATCTATTCGTTTGTTGTGCATAATTATCAGAATGTTCTCAATAGTTTTCGCTTCTCAACGTGGAAAACCGTCATTAAAGTTACAAAATTTGCCTATTTTCCACCGATGATGTTATTGTATAATATCGAATAACAACAGGGCTGACGTCCTGGCAAAAGAGGGAGCAAAACTTGTTCCTACAGAAGCGGACAAGAGCCTATCAAATCCACCATCGGCGGAAATCAAAAACAGACTGAGAGAACACTTTGAAAAAGAGCACCAGAAGCTCTGGGAAAGCAGAAAGGACTGTAAGCAGGCGAAAGTCATGCTCCCGGGCCCAGACAAGAAGTCCACCAACACCATAATAAAGATGAAACGCGAGGACCTGCGAATGCTGGTGGGCATCATCACAGGTCACTGTGAATTAAACCATCACCTGTACAAGACAGGGGCTACTGACAGCGGATTATGTCGGGGCTGCCTACAGGGAGAAGAAACAGTAGAGCACGTAATTTTGCACTGTGCAGCCACGGAAGAGGCCAGGACCACATCGGGTCTGCGGGCCGTGATCGGAAGCGGCTCCCAGACACCGCTGCATACAGGGATACTGAGAGAATGTTACCAACGACCCAAAGTCCTGCTTCGCTATTTTAAGGAGCTGGGCTGGCTGGGGTAGGGTTAGCATAGGGGGACAATGCACAAAACACCCCACAGCGGGAAGTCAGTGCAGGTCTAACCACCCCCGATTAGAATTAGAATTAGAATATCGAATAGGTAGTAGAACTGGTTTCAATGCGTTTGAAATTAAACAATCAGATTATGTATTAACAAGATTATTACAGAACCTATTACGGCTTACGACGGTAACCCATTACCTATGCGTTAATGAAGTACTCAGTATTTTCCTACTTTATCGAGATCGTTTATGACGAAAATTTATGATAATCATACAAAAAGAACAAAAAAAAACCCAACAGTCACATACTGGGATCCCTGTGTCGTGGGTATCAGGAAATACGAGTACCATGGTACCACAACACCCTGACCCGGAACGATTTTTTGCAGATCATTCAAACATTTGTCCCGCAGCGGGAATGGAACCAACATCCCTTGCGTCTTAGACGGGCTCTCGCATATTGTGAAGGTTGCGGGAAGTAGGCGGATTTCGTAACGACATTCTTTGGGGGAGGCCTATGATCACTAGAGGACTTCATCAGGCTGATGATGATGATGAAAAGTATGTCCATCTCTATCTTTTGTTTTGTGTTAGAAAAGGACAGGGCGAGAGTTATCGAGCCTTTAATGTTAGTGCCGTGGTGGCCCCGGCTGAAGAATAGGCCCCTCCATATCTACCTATCCGCGAATGTCGTAAGAGGCGACTAAGGGAAAAAAGCTAGGAGATGGGCAGCAGCGTCCTTCATTTTAACCTACCCACCGTACCCCAGGGCAGTACACTTGGACCAACACTCTTTTTAGTTTACATTAATAGTCTATGTAAAATCAAAATCAAAGGCGATATACAAATGTTTGCAGATGACACAGTGATTCTTTTTCATGGAAAATCATGGGAGAAGGTACATGAACTAGCTGAAATAGGACTAAAAACTGTAACAACATGGTTAGAAAATAGTCTCCTTACACTCAACACAAGTAAAACTAAATACATATGTTTCAGCAAAACGCATACCACTTCACCGAAATCATTTGACCTACACATTCACTCATATCCCTGTAATCGTAAAAATAATACTTTTCATATCCCATGTAGCTGTCTTTCGCTTCAAAGAGTCTCTAATATAAAATACTTAGGAATAAACATCGACGATAAGCTTAATTGGAAAACTCACATTACAGCAACAGCAAAGAGAATAAGAAAACTTATCTACATCTTTAAAGAATTACGTACAGTCTGCGATGTGTCACTATTGGTACAAACTTACAAAGCTTTAGCCGAATGTGTTATAACATACTGTATATGCTCTTGGGGTGCAGCCGCAAAAACACATATATTAGAGCTTGAACGGGCGCAAAGAGCACTGCTCAAAGTTATGTTACATCTACCATTTACTCACCCAACGATAGCTGTATACGAAAAGGCTAAAGTTCTGTCTGTGAGGAAATTATACATATTTCTTACTATTAAAAGGTATCACAAAGAAATAGTACCACACCTACCTTCCTCGGAGAGTAGACGAGAACGCTTCCCTGTTCCCAGAGTAAGAAGTAAATTCGCGCAACAACATTATTGTTTTCAAGCGCCGAGACTATACAAACATTTTCATATCAAGCACCAAGTAAAAAATCTACCTTTCCTTAAAATAAAACCTAATCTTAAAGAATGGTTAAGCAAACTAACATACAATGACGCAGAGCACCTGTTAGCGATTGTGCAGTAGCAGTTAGTACCTACGTACGAACGCGTTACTGTACAGCTGAACGGGCACACACGTACACACACACAATTAGAGTTATACGGAGATAGCCTATACGCCTAGGAGAATTCACAACATTTCAAAAACAACTCTGCTCGCACATAGCTTTTACACACACCCACACATCCCCACCACCTCGCTCATGAACAAACCCTAATTTAACATTTAAACACACACATACACACACACACACACACACACACACATACTCACACACAAACACATACTTACATATTTAACCTACTTACTTAGTACTAGTTTCTTAGTATTTGTTACTTTAGTACTAGTTTCTTAGTATTTTGTTACTTTTATTTACGACCACTGTTATTAGGTACCTCTTAATGGGAAGGAACTGACTCCTGACATACAGCTCACGCTAGTTCAGGAGTCAGGGCTTATAAAGATTATAACTTTGGTTTTTAATCAATAAATTTTACTTTTACTTTACTTTTACTTTAACAACGATAGCTCTAACTGCGCTCGCCAACCCGCATGCCCAGCGTGGTGAGTATGGGCAAATCCCCCAACATGATAAGGAATTCGCTCTGTCTGTGGGGGAGGCCATGTTCAGCAGTGGACGTTTAACTGCTGAAATGATGATGAATGTTAGTGAATTATTGATGATTATGAGGATTAGTTTAATTTAATTTTTCTATACAAAAGACATCAACGCGCTACTCATACCGTATCATTTTCTGTATTTTTTTTTATCAACTTCCAAGGCCCAAAATCCTCCGAAAATCGAACCTCAGCATTGTAGCCGTCTTTTTTCTAAGCTTATACAATAAAGGTAGGTATAGGTATTTTTCCCTAACAAAGCAGGGTCACTATCGGTGCCTTAATGTGATCGGCGTAACCTGCCATAAAGAATTTACATTCACGCCGTGATTACGTCATTATGTTCTTGCGTGTGGCCAACACCCTGTTAGGGTTGCCACGATCACTCATGTGCGCATTATCTGCTGAGGAGAGATGGTCTTTAATCCGTCATAAAAAAGGCATTACAGAAGAAACTGTAATAGATTGTCCATTGCGAGAGAACGGTTTCCTTGGCCACAGCTCACAACTTTTTACAGGAGACTGGACCTCATTTTACTTGTGCCTTAATTATTATGGTCAATATTTTATATTTCTTGTGAAACTGCCTTTTGATCCTCGGGATTTGTAATCGAAATCCATTAGAATTTTGTTTGAAACTGGTATTTGTTTGTAGTATGTATTTGTTTGTTAATCGAGCTTATTTGTTGAGATCTTAGGCGTTATATAAAGAAAATAAGTTTATTCAACAAAAATACAGACAAACATAGTACTTAGTTATGATAAATTCTTAATAAAACAAAAATGGTGCCTTCCAAAAATATATCAGAAGAACCTAACAAAGAGTAGGTATGATTTGTCTGCGTATTAAAAAGGCAACAACTCAGCTTAATGCCTAATCTGAAAAACAGACGCTGTTTTCAGTTTTGCCTAAGTGGTCCCTTAGGCAAACAAAACTGGCCAAAAATATGTAGGTACGTAATTAAGGGGAAGGAAACCAGGAAATAGCATCTTCGCATATTATCAATCCGCTTACGTTTCATTCCACGAAGACGCACGCATTTTTATAATCACTTGAGGTGAATACCGCCACTGTAGTAGACACAACCATACACAGATCACATTGAAAAATCAAAGCTAAAGTAACACCCACGGTTAAAAGACAACCAACCCTAATAAGGAACTGCGGAGCGGTCAATGACAACTACAATACAGGGCACCTATTGCGACTTTGCGCTGGACAACTAATCCCCTAGAGAGACCCTTTCTTTTTAATTATAGACGACGACAAAGTGTTTAATCGTGTTCAAATGGTGATGGCTTACACCTTTTGTCACAGACTAGTTGGGAGCAAGAGTTTGGAAAGAACCAGGTGTACTGTTTTTTTTCGAACGGATTTTTAATTACTTATTTGGTATTTACTAATCAGTGCAGTAGCGGTCAATAAAAAGCTAGGTTGAGGCAACAAGCTCAAAGCATCTGGGTCCACCCCTGACAAATCTCAAATTAATCTTGTTATTATCCTATTTTCATAGGACAATTTTCATTGCTTATCCCTACTAATCAATTGAATGTCATGTAGGTAAAAGTCTTCCAGATAGGCACTTTTGCCTTTTACACGATGTATATTCACCGAAGTAGAAGTATCTGGCAGACTACAACATTTAATTGAATAAAATTTGCAAAAAGTTATCCAACCTGACTCGCTAGGAGCAAAATATTTTCTATAGATTTTTGAGTGTATTTGTTTTTTTTTTTTATATACAACAGACGTGGTAAACAAGCTTACGGCCCACCTGATGGTATGCGGTTACCGTAGCCTATGAGCGCATGCAATACCAGAGGCATCACGCACGCGTTGCCGACCCCGAACCCCCTTCCCCCCTAAAGAGCTCTGGCAACCTTACTCACCGCAGGAACACAACACTATTTGAAACAAATAATGTTATTTGGCTGCGATCTTCTGTAAGGCAGAGGTACCTCCCCAGGCAGGCTGCTCCAATTCAGAACGAGAAAATCTCGCTGTGCCCTACCTCCTCCTCAATTACATTGACCTGGTTCAAGCCCCATTCAAACCAAAATCCTGGATCGACCACTGTGTGGCCACATCAAGAAAAGAAAAATATTAGCTACAGTTAGATTAGAACTTAAAATTCGACTTAGGTATTTTTAGATATACATATTTACCTCCCCTGTAAGAAAATGAGGGCAGTATGGATGTGTGGAGTGACTAGAATGGACCAGATACGGAATGAGTACATCAGAGGAAGTTTGAAAGTAGCGCCAGTGACTGAAAAGTTGAAGAGCAACAGGTTAGCGTGGTATGGGCATGTCATGCGGAGGGAAGAATGTCATGTGACTAGAAGAGCGTTAAATATGAATGTGGAAGGATAAAAGGGAAGAGGTAGACCAAAGAAAAGATGGATAGACTGTGTGAAAGATGACATGAGTAAGAAAGGAGTGAATACTGATTTGACGGCTGATAGAGTGGAAGAGAAAAACATGTTGTGCCGACCCCACGTGAAGTGGGATAAGGGCAGGGAGATGATGATGTAAGAAAATGAAGGCAGATGATGACTCACGCAGCTAAACTTTAGCATATTTTAGAGCAAACGGGATCGCATGACATAATACACAGGAGCGCCCACGCTCGAACTAAATGATTATTATTGGTATGAAGTTATTGCATTAGCTGGCGAACCACCTCTGATAGTTCGCATAAACTCCAAGCTTTACTGGACTACAGCTTCCTTGTTGGCCAGTCTGAACGAGGTCTATCGGGAATTCAATTAATAAATAACACCCAACAGTCACATACATACTTCAGATCCCACGCTAAGATTCCCTGTGACATGGTTGTATCATGACACCCCATGACAATATTTGCAGATCAGCAAAACAATTGTACCGAAGCGGGTAACCCCTTGCTTCTCAACTGGGCACTCGCCCGCTGCGCCATCGCCACCCCGAGGTCAAATTAACATGTAAAATAGCACAAATAAAATAGGTGATTAAGTTTCTTCTAAGCAAACGTGCTACACCGTAGACCACATTGTCACTTAACATCAGGTGAGATTGTGGTAACACGTTAGTCTATTTTGTACAAACAAAAAAAAAACATTTTACCGTCCATGGTTCACAAAATCGCAAGCAAAGCTGAGACATTCGCGAACAAGTGTGGGAGGAAAGCGCAAATGAGTATGCAAATATCTGTATGTCAAATGCTGGGAGCGTAGCTGCTCCTTCATCTATGGAATAAACACTGCATATTTGTTGATCGCCCCTGACATGCAAACATTCGTAAAATGTGCGAATGTTATAGACGAACTCGTGCGTGAACTCGCGAGGCTTCCGTACACGGGGTCAGAAAATCAAAATTCCATTTGTAGGACGATTGACCGCAAATATAACTTTAACTCCTAATAATTCCACACGGATTTGAAATTAATCTGCAAGCTAAATATTTCTTGCCCGCAAAAACCAACAAAACGTAAATTATTTCGAAATCATGCTTCAGCCACATTTTTCTACAAACTTCGCAATCCAATCATAACAACGTCGAAATTCCTCAATTTTAGACTTTTTCCTTTATTTATGTCACAAAAGCTTATCATTCCAAATTTCAGAAATGTGATGTTACTGGAAGTACCAGCGAAGCCGCGGGCGGAAGCCAGTTTCAAATAAATTTTGAATCAATTGATGTTTTTTCCGCTCTATTCTTTCTTTTTAACCAAGGGGGTCACCTTTTCGGGATGGTATACATGTTATGAATCACCTTGTACAACTCAAGCAGGATATTACCTAGTAAAAGATACATTAGTCTTACTTGCCATTATTATAATACTAAGTAATAATTATGCAAAAACAAATCGATGAATTGAACAAACGTGTCACGAATGAATGAATGTAAAATCAAGATTTCTCCCTAATGATGAACAAGCAATTTGCAAATAGAATGCAGGATCTGATGATTAGCATCTGATCAGGAATTCATCCCACGCGTGGCCTTGACTGAGCTGAATGCGTGATGAAGAATCCTGGTGGCAGGTTGACTGCTAGAAACTCTGTGAAAGAGAAATTGGTGAAGTCATTTCAAGGAAAGTGCAGGTATCTGTCTAGCTAAATAAATTATGAACGTGGGGATTTTATGTGCATATTATCCACTGCAAAGAGTGAGTGCAAAACATAGCATTTTTTTATTGTTTTCAAGTTTCATTGAAATCGCTAGAGCCGTTACGATATGATTGAATAACAAACATTCAAACATCCTCACAAACTTCAACATTTATAATATTAGTAGGATCGTACTCGTACACCTACAACAAAACTACCTACTCAAGAAATTCGACGATATCGTGCCACGCCGCAAAAATTTGCGAAAAGGAATCTTATCTTCTGTCAATCCCCTGTTTACATGACATCTATCTATTACATCTTCAAACGACATCTTTATGAGAAAGCCAACCAGTACCTGCTTAGTGAAAGGGCACAGCCACAGCATCAGCTTGTTAGAGATGGGTCGTACTTGCTATTTCGCGTACCAGGTCTATAACGTACCGTATCTTACAAGTACCAGGTTCAAAAACCAGTACGAAATACATGAAAGTATGTACTTAGACCACGCAAGTCCACTGCGCAAGTCCAGTTAAATTACGAAGTACGAGTATCGCGCGTCGCGTCGCGTCCTAGGGGGCACGGTGGACTTGCGCGCCGTACCCGAGTATTTTTAAGACGGCTAAGTATCGTGAAGTCGTACAGTCAGCGTCAGAAGTTGATGATCAAATTTAGATTGTCAAAACTAGTGTTTGAAGTTTGTATCAAAAAGTGATAGCATAACAAGGTGACCTTTAATAGGTGACTGTAAAATGTACCACAATTGAGATGATGACACTAACCCCATAAGTCCCCATAAAAACCTGGTTGCGTAAATACAAACCATCTCTAGCTTGCACTACTCAGCTAGTTAGTTCCAGTGGTCCTGCCATAGCCCGCGCTGAGTTTGGCGCGGCGCAGGTCCACTTTCCCTACCATTGCTCAGAGATACCATCTCATCTCCATTGATGACCGTTGACCACAGCACGGAACTGGCAAACTAGGTTAAATAAAACTTCTTCTTTACATGAAGGTAAATAGATAATAGAGTTAAGTTCAAGGATTTTATGAAAAGTTGTGTGAGATATTTCGACTCACACGGGATTCGAACCCGCGACTTTCACCTAGAGATTTTTCCGGGATATTATGAAGTCATAGTTTTCCCTTCGCATGGCCACCCTACTATCCTACTAATATTATAAATGCGAAGATTTGTGAGGATATCTGGATATTTAGATGTTTGTTATTGAATCACGACGTAACGTCTCAACCGATTTCGTTGAAACTTGGAATATAAAGAGTTCTTTACCTAGAATAGCTTATAGGCTACTACTAAACAAGGAACCATTTAGTGTGTTTGTAAGTAACCACTTCGATTGCAGAGGTTTCGTAATGGAACCTCTGATAATAATTTGGCGTAAAAAAGATTTCGTGGGAAAAAAATGTCGATCCCATGTGGTTTCTCGCTCCGTGGTCATCCTGAGAGATGCCCAGAAGCAACAATCAACTACCACGCTAGGTGTTTCAACACAAGATGAGCCTACAGCCAGCTACTCAGCGAACGATCGAGCGTGCGCGCGCACCGCGACATAACGGCATGAGGCACCGGCCCGCGCGCACGTATCTCTAATACCGCGAAACTAACCGCGAGTGATAGTGCACCTGAACCGAACTTACTGCTTTATTTACTAACTGTGACCGTGTTTGTGCTCAAAAATCCTGTACCCTGAGATTGCTTCGACCTTCCGGCGTTTTCTTGTAAGTTTAATTTGAAAGCTACGCTTGATAAGTTTGTTATTTCTTGGTTGCGTTGGAAAATAGAAACTGAGTTTTCTAGGTCTGCGGCTAGAACGGGATGTTTAGATCGCGATCGGCCTATTGTTATGAAAGTCTACCCGCATATTTTTTAAATGCAAATCGTAAAGCATGTTTAACTCTAATAATATCTAAGTAATATTTTGAAAACTCTGTCCAAATTTTAAAGATTTTCACAACTTAAAATATTCCGTCTTAACGAGGTCTATTAGCATCATCAAGTGCTGTAAACGGTGAACGAAAGCATCCTGAGGAAACCAGTAAATATTCTTATAAGCGGCGACAGGCTTGCAACCTGTCACGTATGGAATACTCACTACTACAAAATGTGGGCATAGGCCAAATGTTTGGGACGTAACTCTGACTACCCCCCTTAGGCATCTTCAAGGATCAGTTCGCCTGGAGATCTAAGAGCTCCGCCATACTTTTATAGGTCTAATTATGTATTACAAGTTTGAAACAATTTGTGAAAATATTTGACTTATTATTAAGTTTAATTTTATAAAAAAGATTAATGTTATTTTAAGGGGACAAAAACAATTTTAACGTAAGCATTCTTGATTATTTTGAAACGTCTTAAATCTAGTTGAATTCACGTTAGTTTATTTTAAAGTAAGTTTTAAATCTTTATTAATGAGTTGGAGCATATTCAATCTCAAGCTTTTTGGTATCTAATAGGTATTTACCCTAGCTGTAGAAGTATACCGTAAGTATTTTATTTAGATGACTCAGACCAAGCAATAGTATTGTAAAGTAAGTACCTAGCAAACTGGAGTAACATAGAATAATAAATTCAAAGATAGGCATTCTAATTCTATTGTAAAAGTTGCCCTCAATAACGCACAACAATAGGTAGATGAGGTAGATTCAATATTATTTACTCTGGTGGTACTAATAGTGTCTAGTAGGTAATCTGTGGGTCATGCTGCTGATTCTACGCAGAAAATGCCGGTACACAAGATGATATAAACAGCGTTCGGTCTTCTTCATGTCGTGTCACTGATTCTTTCTTGGTCAGTGTATTAGGTCAGTGACTAGGTTGAGGTATGGTGGCCCTGAAAAGGGCATATGACCGTCGGTGAAAGAATCAATGTTGTGAAAGGATTAAAGTGCGCCACTTAGAGCCGCCTTTCGTGCACATGTCACATACATACATACATAAAATCACGCCTATTTCTCAGAGGGGTAGGCAGAGACCACGGCTTTCCACTTGCTACGATCCTGACATACCTCTTTCGCTTCATTCACTCTCATCACATTCCTCATACATGCTCGTCGGTTTAGGGTACTCTTGACCTGGCCTTTGTCCAAAACGTCGCCGATTTGGTCGCTAAACGTACGCCTAAGTCTTCCCCTTCCAACGGTTCCATTCACACTCGCCTTATACACCTGTTTCGTCAATCACATGTCACATGTCTTCTATTTTTTAGGTTGTAAGACATGCCGGTTTCCTCACTGCGTCAGGTGAAACTTTTACTCACTCACAGGACTGGGTAATGTTTAGATGGAGTAGGCTTGCCCAGCACCTATACCGTCCTCTCAGCCTAGTCGGCCTTATCCACAGGAAATACTTGGCCAATACGTGTAGAGCTGACTAAGCCACGGGATTCAACGTTCTGAGCATGAATTAAAGCGTACATACCTACATTTTTAAAAGGTGCAAGGTCAGGATTTGAGTCTGCGATCTACGGATCAAAAGTCTTCTCATAACACTGAACAAGTTGTAGTGAACCAGGGATCCACATGTTCTGTATAACAATTGGATAGAAGTACACGAGGCTTTTGGATGGGTGACTGCTATTGGCAATTGCAACAGAGCGCTGCCGTGCTGCAAAAGGCAAATTTTACTGTTTCGGCTACAATAGCCGCTAAGCCATGACGGAAGCCTTTGGGCGCTTAAACTTCAACGTGTATTGTTCCAAACAGCGAAATTCGCTTGAAATTAACTTGAAAAAAAAACTAGAGGTCCATTAAACTAAAACTGTAATTACCTACCGCAAAAGTTATTCGCAAAAAATGCCTTTTACTTTTATTAGAAACTCAATTTTTTGGCAACGAAAGTCGCTTCGATCCTCTCAATTAAAAGTTAAATTACCTTAACAATTATGGCTGGTGTTTGACTTGCTTGTAATTTGTACTGCTTTGATACACCTGTGCTGATACACGCACCATAAGTATGGTAAGTGGTAGGCGACACATCTGACCAAAGATCAGCCGAGTTCATTCGCCCGAAATACTAAATTGTCGATTTGGTAATACATTGCAAGGTCAAATTTCCTAAAAAAAAACATGAATTGAGACCCCAGAAACACATCTTCGTTATTGAATGCAAAGTTTGTAAAATCTTGAAACAAAATTGATTTTTTTTATGTTATACGGGGGCAAACAGGCTTACGGCCCACCTGATGGTAAGCGGTTACCGTCGCCTATTGACATCTGCAACACCTGGAGCATTGCTAATAAAGACAAGTGCGAGAACTCGCGCCCTGAGGCATCCGTACCATTGGTCGTGGGTTTGAATCCCGGTCGTGCACCAATGGGTTTATAAAAATTCTAAGTGTAGGAAATGACAAACTTTTATTTGCGGTCGCTCGCCTAGTCATTGTATGACATTGACCGCAAATATAACTTTGTTTCCTAAAAAACTTCGAAATTCCTCAATTTCAGACTTTTCTCTTTACTTGCAAAAGCTACCTACCATTCCAAATATCAGAATTGTGAGGTAACTGCACGTACCCTAGAGGCTTTTGATTTTTGCCATTTCCATACAAAAATTATACATTCATTGCCACATCTTTTTAATGCATTAACCTAGAGATTTTTTATGGCAACTTAAGCCCACAGACCTTAATATGTGGTATAAATTACCTTAAGTTGATACCTTTAGCCGTTTCTGAGAAAAAGGGTCTTGACAGATGGACAGACAGACAGACAGACGGACCACAAAGAGATCCTATAAGGGTTCCGTTTTTCCAAATGAGGTACGGAACCCCAAACATCATATTTCTGACAATATTATCAATAATCTTAAACTTTATTAGCGACTGTGAACAAGCCGGCGGACCTGGATAAAGCTAAGGATTTCAGCTATCATTATTCTAATCCACCCCGTAATTACGGCGTGATTGAGTAATAAACATCTTCAATTCCTCACATCAAAGTCAAAGTCAAAAGGCGTTTATTTCAATAAAATCACTTTGAAACGTCTTAGAAACTAGGTGAAGCTACGCCTGTTCCTCGCGACCATGCCTACAAGAATCATCACCCTCACATAATTACAAATTTTTAGCATTTACAATATTAGTAGGATATTTATAGGTCTGGGCTGCTTGCTTCACGACGACCAGAAGCATCAAATTATTGTAATTTAATTCCATAGGCGTTTAGTAAAGCGACAATTAACTTAAACATAAAGCATAACTTTCTTCCGTGGAATTCAATTAGTTATGCGACCAGCTGAAGAATGTCTGACAGTAGGAATTTTCGAAAGGTGAAAATTTGGAAACAGCACTTTCTTAATTGAGTCAGCACGTTCCATAGGCTGACCTTCTGAATATTTATTGATATATTATAATTTGTTAAATAGCTAGGCATTATAATATGGTTGATAACATATTAAAATTTAACAAAAAAAAAAAACATCATAAGAAAAACCTTGCCTGGCGTCCGACTTTTGGCGGGAACTTGAGAAAGTGATGTTGTGCTCTCAATTTATTTTACAAAACTAGTGTTAAATTGAATAATATTATGTGATTATGGTGGTGTTTTGCGTAATATTGTTTGAGTAAATCGCACAAGTGAAGTGAAATGAAATGATTGCGTGTATCGTCATTTTTCGAGTTAGCGCCAAGAGGTCCCTTGAGGTTTTAGTAAAATAGCCACCATCTTATCTTACTAAAACTGAATTAGACTTGACTTGACGGTGACTTGACTATGACTAAGAAGTAAAATGAAGAAGAAACATAAAAATAACTACGAAGAAATATAAACGTAAGACTTGGCGGTAAGGCCTAGATGCCATAGCCAGCCCGAAAGGGAAAAAATTTAAAAAAAAAAAAAATTGCCTGGCCTCCCTGATTCATGCTATATAATAAATAAATAAAAATAAATAAATATTACGGACATATTCACACGGTCAACTGATCCCAAACTAGGCATAGCCTGTACTATGGGTACCAGATACTGATATACATAATAGATATATATTTAACACCCAGACACAAAACAAACATCTGTGTTAATCACAAATGTTTGTCCAGTGCGGGAATCGAACCCGCGACCTCTAGCGCAGAAGGCAGAGTTACTACCAACTGAGCTATCAGGCCAGTCGGCCTATACTTATTATTAGTATTGCTAAATTGTCCGCTTTTTGTTGGGTAACTAAAAAACATAAATAAAGTTAGTATGTTAGTAAAATAAACCAATTTAAATTGCTCAACTGTTGTCTCTATTGTTTTCACCTGTAGTCTACTCCTACTTGGTAAATTTATTTAAAAACTAAATAACACCAAAAAGTAGGGAATTTGAAAAGGAAACAAAAAATATACAATTGTTGGTATGTGTAATGAACAAAAGAGCTCTAAATAGTAGTTTTCTGTGACAGGGTGGAATATAATTTTGCAAATTTGGGGGCCATTTTGCAATAATGGCACACGTGCCCCCCTCTCAAAATCAGGGTGGCGCTAGAAAGGCTAACTGTAATAGTAAAGTTGTACAATATGCTTCAGGCTCATAATAGTTATATTTAGATATTTTGTTAATTAACTTTTTTTGTTTGTTCTTTTCGTGACTAATTTGATTTATCCAACTGGTAATATTGTCAGCCGATGTGACGGTGTCTACAGAGTAGATAACGTAGGCGTAGGTATATTTACTTTAAACCAGTAACTGGTCGTTTATACTAACTTTTTATCTGTATTTGGTCTATAGGTAACAATTTATATGGTTTCAACTATGGGGGAAGTAGTTGGTACGGTCCTATAAAGAGGGTGCCAAGAATAAGAACAACTCTCTTTGTTCAAATCCACAGTTCTCGGCAGGGATAGCCAACAATTGGCAAGTGGCAGTTCTTATAACCATATTCATACCAAAACCATAGCCATAATGTATTGGGCGGCCTAAACTGCGGGACAGCCGATAATTGGAGTTTTTTTTTTTTTTAATTTACTTTTTGTGGCTATGGTGTCACTGCGGCCACAACTGGCCTAAGTTAGGTTAATTTTATAGAACATCTTAATAAGGCTTCTGTGTACATGTACTTCTCCCTTTGTAGGTATGTACACACGATTGTTGTTTTAAACGGAAGGGATAATGTTTCACTCTACATCACTGCAAGCAGACTGTAAATCCAGGAAGTACGATTAAATGCGAAAGTTTGTCCTACTAATATTATAAATGCGAAAGTTTGTGAGGATGTTTGGATGTTTGTTGTTCAATCACGGCTAAACGGCCGAACGGATTTGGATGAAATTAGGTACAGAGATAAATTATAGCCTGGAGCTATTCCAGGCTATAATCTATATATATATATATATATATATGCTACTTTTATGTAGTAGGTACGATGCGAGCGAAGCTGCGGGCGGAAACTAGTGCATTATAAACGTCATATCTTTTGCGTAGCAATACATAAGACGGCGAGCGTGAGCATGTGGCAAGGCATGTGAAAGCTAAAACAATTATCAATAAATCGAGAAATAAAGTGAAAATCGACGAACTGAAACTGAAATATGCACACTCATTATGGACTTGCGGCGTGGCGGGCGAGTGTTTAGCGGGCGGGTTCGATCCCCAGGACGCGGCGGGACATATGTTTGCGGAATCACAGTATTCGTTGTTTCTGATACTCACAGGGAAACTTAGTGTGAGATCGCCTACCACATACAGAGCTATGATGTAGGTATGTCACTTTATTTTTTATTCATTAGAAAAGCTAGAGTCATCTAGACCTCCAAAGGACTATAAAGATAGGCATCAGCAGTCAGCCTGCCAATGACGTTATTGATCGATCACACACTCGCTTCATCCACTATCGCAGATCTCCTTCCTAGAACACATTACTAACTGGCATACCTACAGCGCTACCATTGCTCTTCAAAACAGCTTGCAATGTAAAATGAGCTTTACCCCGTTGATTCTAAAATAGCTTAAAACATTTTAGTAACCTTACTTAGTAAAAATCGCAGCCGTTGATTAAAATAGTGTCAATGGATGATAATAAACGAAATGTGTTCTATAAAACATCACCTAAGTGATATACTTTACGAGATATTTAGATTTAAAAATAATTTTCTTGTATTTTTTTTTTAGTTTTAAAGAACTTTATTCTCATACAAACACAGGGTTTACTTAAAATGAGATACATAATGAGCGAATATACCTAAGTTTTACAATATTCTAGCCTCTGGTACCTAGCCTAAATTATAACTAGTTAATTAACATTAAAAATGAAGTGTTAACAGAATAAATAATACATGTATTATTATTATTCAATTTGTAAAAACGAAACAGTAAATTAGCCAGTAGGTAGGTACTTAGGTAATTATTAAATAGGTATGTTTTTATTTTAGTGTTACTTAATATTAGATAGGTAAGCATTGAAAGCATAGTATGTATTGTTACAGAGTATGTACGTGTAATTTAAGTTTATTTTTAAAGGCATTCAAATTTTCACATTCTTTTATGTTGTTTGGTAAATTGTTAAATAATGTAGCTCCCTCTGATAGTATTGTTTGATGATTGTTTTAGATAATTTTTACTATCAAATGGCACTAGTTTTATCAGTGGCTACGAAAACGTGTTTTTTTCAATATGGTGTAGGCCAATATGGCTATACCTCTTCCTAACTAAAAAGCAAAAGGGTGATTGGATTTTTGATTTTATTGAGAACTAGCCTCTACAGGAGGCTTCGCTCGCGTGGTACCCGGATAAAAGGTAGATAATATGTTATTTAAAAAAAAAAAAACCGGACATATTCACACGGTCAACTGATCCCAAACTAAGCATAGCCTGTACTATGGGTACCAGAGACTGATATACATAATAATAAATCATAATACTTCATGGCTATTTACTATGTACATAGATAATTTCATTCCAACCCGTTCAGTGGTTGCGGCGTGAAAGAGTAACAAGCATCTTTACAAACTTTCTCATTTTATAATATTTGTGGGATTAGTGGAATACTATAGATGCGCACGCTGTCTATTTTTGTGATCTGATTTGAGCTGTTTTGAGCTGACTTTAAGGTTAAATTTATCTCGCGTGGTCTTTTTTATTGTTTTTGCTGTTTTCATGCCTGAGTGACAATTTACTATTATTAAGTTGTTGTGATCCTACAAGCCGCTGGAATGTAAGAATCAGAACAGGTGGCGGAAATCTGGGTTCTGTTAGATCTAATGGCTTAAGTACGCTTACGGAAAATATGCGTTTAATAGATGGGTTATTAACATGGGTGAGGGTAGGATTATTTTCAGGGGGTGCATTCTGCATCTCATCATCATCATCAACAACGACGAGATTACGAGATCCTTTCTCCCTCATACGTGCAAATTGTGGAATGAGCTTCCTTCCGAGGTTTTCCCGCTAACCTACAACATGAAGAGCTTTAGGAAAAATACAAAAAGATTTCTCCAGGGCAGGCAAAATATTAGCAATGCTCCAGGTGTTGCAGATGACAATAGGCGACGGTAACCGCTTACCATCAGGTGGGCCGTAAGCCTGTTTGCCTCCGTATAACATAAAAAAAAATCCTGTAGAAGTCCACTGCTGGACATAGGCCTCCCCCAAAGAGTTCCACGACGAACGGTCTAGAGCCCTTTCCATCCACCGACTTCCCGCAACCTTTACAATGTCATCGGTCCATCGGGTGGGGGGCCTTCTAACACCATTCTGCATCTAGTTTTATTCAAATGTGACTATGATAATAGAACAAATATTAATGCCATTATTATTAATGCCACTATTACCATGTCTTTCATGTGAATAAGGTTGACTAGGCTGAGTGGTTGGTATTGGTATAGAGCAGGCCTACTCGCTCAAAATAATGTCCCAGGCACTACAACGTCTTGTAAAACTGTTCATCCTGACGCTGAATAAATCACCTAAAATAGATGTAATAAGACCTTACTACCTACTGTAATTTGCCACCTTTCATCTAAACTTCGGTACATATTTCTAAAAGAGAATAACTAAGTCACTCATACACTCTACTTTCTATTTGCCCGACCGAATATGATGCGGTTCCGCGCCAACGGGTACAGTGATATTGCGCGACACACGTGCAAGTTTTTAGATATTTGTTGCGTCAATAATTTGTTGCAATCGACAAGCAGGCGACAATTTGTCGCAACACGGCGGCCGCGGGATGCAGGTAATTCTGTAATTGCAGATACAGTAGCCTGGCCTAGTCTAACGCATTCTTATAATCTGGTTTGCAGAGAAACGACATCTGTATGGCGGCCATCTTTATTTATTTATTTATTTATTCTTTCACACTTAAACTTAGTGTAAGGAGGACTTAATGTTAAAGCATTTTCTACCAGTCATCCTGGGCGTGCAAAAAAGATGGTGAGGCGTGACAATTAAACTAAACTTAGAAATAACTTACCTACTTAAATAGTTTACATACTTAGTTATAGTGATATATATACCTACGTACAAGTACCCACGTAGGTGGGAGAAAAGTGGGAGAAAAAAAAAAAAAAACAATTTAGTACCTACAGAAGTGATAACACTTAAAAAAAAAACAAACACAATACCTAATACCCACAACTTGGTACCTACAATATGTTAGTTCAGAAATAAGTACACACCTACTTAGTTCCTAGTGATTTTTGATGTAGTCTCTTACCAACCTTTTGAAAGCTTCCCTTGTGTCAATCCTTCCTTTATGCGGAGACAGAAAGAAAACAAAGATTTTCAAACAGAAGTGGCTCGTTAGCTTAGTCGGTTAGAGCATTCATATCTAGGGGAATGTTACGGGCTTAAACCCCGTCTGAGTCGAAATTAATAAATAATCGACGTTATCGTTGCCTCAAGTACGAATCGTTCGATAGAATGTGTACAAGTCCAGTCTTAGTCAATGATATTGACAATGCTTAAAATCTTTGAGTTTTGATTGGCCAATACTTGAAATTTACTGTAATATCGTAAGCGTAACACTATCGTGAATTATTTGTGCTTGGACCACTGTTGCATGTTGTGACTATGACCGTCGCGTCGCGAACGTGTTAGCGTTGTGTTACACGAAATTGAACCATACATCTTTGAGACTGTCAACTTCCACGGCCTAAACGAAATCGCAAAGTATGCCTTTGATAGAGAATGTAACTGGTCATTGATCTCAAGCAAACTATCAAACAAGTAAGACGAGCATACTAAATGCAAAGTATCACGCAACTAGACATAATTTCTTTTTGTCCAATTTTCTCGCTCGGCAACAATACACAATGAAAATTATTGAGCTCTTGTATCAAAACAAAAAGGATATCGACAATAGTATTGTGTTGTTCGTTTTTGTGTTGACTAAGGTCGATCGCTCTAATTAATCCGTGGCTTCGATTACATGTCAATACTTTTACTCGGGTTTAGCAATAGTTGTGGCTTCTTGAGCCACGGAGTACAATAGTTAAAACCACGCGTATTTTGTCGCAATTCTGTGTATTGGCTGATGTTACTCAATCTCCATTTATAAAGTTATATTAGGTAGTGGATAATAAAATTGCGATTGATATAATTGCGTTAGAACATAAGGTTATCAAGCAAGAGCATGATCAAATGGGAAAAAATATATAAAATATGAAGTGGGATTGAAAACTGCTTGTTTTGTAGAAGTCAAGGAGGCATTCATCAAGCCTACGGCAGTGTTCAAACATCGTGCGATGTATAACTGAAATTTATTTAAAAATTATATTTAAATGTTTTTCTACAAAGTATTTTTGATATTGTTTGTTTTTCGTGTCACTGATTCTTTCTTGATCATCCCCTGTAATAGGACAGTGACAGGTTGAGGCATGGTGGCCCTGAAAAGGGCCTATGACCGTCGCGCGTCGGTGAAAGAATCAGTGTAGTGAAAGGATTAAAGTGCGCCTCTTAGAGGCTCCTTTTGATATTCAAAGTCACACTAATAGTAGGTAACCAGACTACTCTAGGTCATTGGTATAATAGCCACGAGCAAATCCTTGCTAGCATTCTATACATAGGTAATGTTCTAGTTTAAAATACAGAAAGGTCCATAGCCGTATGTGTGAATTTTCTCATGTTGATAGCGACAGCGATGTGCAACCACTATGTAGTTAGTTTTATGTCCCAGGCGGTGATGCCATAATTATAGCCATAGCAAGTGTATATTGTGAGTGTTTACTACCATGGATCTTGTACAGTACATTGATGCTTCGATTCATAGATTTCATAACTTCTACCAATGTGTTGCTTAATGCTTCTTTGAGAAAACATCGCTTCCATTTCCATTTATAAAAAAGTGATGAAGATACAAAAGAGATATGTCAGGATCGTAGCAAGAAGAAAGCCATGGTATCTTCCTACCCCTCTGGGTAACAGGCGTAAATTTATGCATTTACTAGCGTACGCCCGCGGCTTTGCTCTTGATAAAAAGAGGCAGTTTTGAAAAACCCTAAAGTCCGTATTTCATTATTTTACTTTATGAGTATATTTGTACCAAGTTTCAGATAAATCTCTCCATGCGTTAAGATTCTCCCATACAAACTTTGACATCTCATTACACCCTTTTAGGGGTAGTTTTGAAAATCGAAAAAATACAGTTTTTCCTTATTTCTATCATTCATTAGTTTTAGTTAGTTTCAAATCTGTAGGTTCAAGGAATTCGATTTTTCAAACTAACGTTTTAACCCCTTTTCACCCTCTTAGGAGTTGATAAATAAATAAAAATAAATAAATATTCCGGACATATCGCACACGGTCAACTGATCCCAAACTAGGCATAGCCTGTACTATGGGTACCAGAGACTGATATACATAAAAGATATATATTTAACACCCAGACACAGAACGAACACCTGTTTTCATCACACAAATGTTTGTCCAGAGCGGGAATCGAACCCGCAGAAGGTAGAGTTACTACCAACTGAGCTATGAGGCCAGTATTTTGATATTTTGAAAATCCCTCCTTAGTGGATGTGTTTGGCATATAAGGCAGCTACTGTCCATATTTCAGCTTTACAGCTTCTGCGGTTTGGGCTGTGCGTCAGGCCTTGTTCTTTTGTATATACAGAAGATGTATTCTACATAAAAATTTGCGATTATATTTAGGCGGTGACGAAAGTTGAGTGTCTCATTGACAGGCCCGCTTTTCAATGGCAACAAGATGGCATGGTAGGGACCAATGCTACTCAAATAATCAATTCTTGGAGGAGGTAGGGCATAGCACAGCGAAATTGTCTCGTTCTAAATTGGAGCAGCCCGTTTCGGGAGGTACCTCCACCTTACAGAAGATCGCAGCCAAATATTTGCTTCAAATAGTGTTGTGTTCCCGCGGTGAGTAAGGTTGCCAGAGCTCTTTAAGGAGGAGGGGGTTCGGGGTCGGCAACGCGTTCGTGATGCCTCTGGTATTGCAAGCGCTCATAGGCTACGGTAACCGCTTACCAACAGGTGGGCTGTACGCTTGTTTGCCACCTCAGTTGTATAAAAAAGAACCACCGGCCACCTGTGCCTTACAAATTACATCATCCAAAGTAGGGTCGGAAAATATGAACAAAAACTTGCGTTCACCGTTGAGTAATGCTACACCGGTACCAAGAGTAGTTACTTGGCCATTGCACATGCGCTTTAGAGCTTGTCGGTGAAGGGAACGATGTTTTCATGGAAAATTATCGATGAATGGGTTCTGCAGAAAACAGTACCGCGTAGAATTAACTTTTTTCGGTTGTAACTATGTATTGGTAACGGTATAGAAGAGTAAACTTATCAGGTTGTTCAATAAAGTAAGTTGATGAAAGGAGGCTTTTTAGCATCTAGTACCAACCGCATCATCATCATCGTTACAGCTGTAGGACGTCCACTGCTGAATATAGGGCTCCTCTATAGATTTCCAGCAGGACCGACCTTGTACTGCCTGCACCCAAACAATCATTGGGGGGGGGGGGGGGGGGGGTTTGGCCCATCGGGGCATGCGAGTTGCCGAGCGCAGATATTACGCTATTGTTGATAGGGTGTGCTGCTGCCCATCCCCTAGCTTTTTTCCCTTAGTCGCCTCTTACGACATCCACGGGTAGGGAAGGGCCTATTCTTCAGCCGGGGCCACAACGGCGCCAATCTACCCAGTAGAATTTTTATCATTGAAGTTTAAATATTTAGATAGTTATAAGATTGAACTCTGCCTTGGTAGTCGGCCAAATAAATAAATTTTCAACTTTCGACCTGTATATTTTAGTTAAATGTAATTACTTGTTTTTTGACCGTGGTGGCCCCGGCTGAAGAATAGGCCCCTCCATATCTACCTATCCGCGGATGTCGTAAGAGGCGACTAAGGGAAAAAAGCTAGGGGATGGGCAGCAGCGTCCCTCATTTTAACAACGATAGCTCTAACTGCGCTCGCCAACCCGCATGCCCAGCGTGGTGAGTATCGGCAAATCCCCCCACATGATAAGGAATTCGCTCTGTCAGTGGGGGAGGCCATGTTCAGCAGTGGACTTCCTAAGGCTGGAATGATGATGATGACTTGTTTTTTTTAAGCTATGTTATTTTGGTTGGAATTTTTGCTTATCTGATTCTTTTTTATTCTCATTTCGCACAGAGCATAGAAACACCTACAAGTTAAAGAATTAGTTACAACAATAAGCGGAATTCGGCTGATTTGGATCAAAGATGCATGTTTCAGCACATACTGGTGCGTGGTAATTAGGCTATGCCATAGAATAAGCCACGATTGCCTAATCACACGTGAAGTACCAATACGTAACAATGCGTGCTCTAATTTGTGCAGAATCGAAGCGGGCCGTGCGACGAACGCGGAAGGCATGTGCATGCGTGTGTATGCTGTGGTATTGTGTTGTGGGAACATTGGCCAACAAGGAGAGCATGGGATGCCATGGGAGTTACAAGTTGGGTAATCAAATAAAGCAACTGCAAGATCCAGTCCCAGATTTTGTTAATGAGATAGATGATTGATGGTAGCAGGTTTCCATCTGTTTAGAATTAGTTTGGCTAATTTTTAACCGACTTCAAAAAAGGAGGGGTTAATGCATTCGGCTGATATGTGTATTTTTCTGTATGTACACCAATAAGTCCGCAACGGCTGTCCTAGTTTTGATGGTTTTTAAAATATTGTATAGCGAATAACATAGGAAGTCGCTCTTGAAATCTGTGGGAGGCCGATTTTCAGCAGCGGACTTCCAATGGCTGGAATGATGATGATGATGATGATAATAACTTCAACGTGGTCCCACGTTAATTTTCTTTGCGATTTGATTGTTACTTCTCCAGTAAAGTAAACGTTAAAAAAGTCATCATGTCTTAAATCACGACTTGCCCAAACAGTTTTTGGTGGATGATTTTGATATACTTTTGTTTTAATATTGCCAGCATCCTGAACGATATAAATGAATGAATCCTGAATCCTATGAACTATCATCCTGTAGGTACATAGTGAGTTTCTTTCTATGCCTACTCGACTTCTTTTTCAGATTACACATAAAGGGAGGTAATCAAAAATAAATTCTTAAAAGAAAATACTCACTAACATTAGCTTGCATCCATTACATTAATTTAAGTGGTAATTTCCCTTAATTTGCGATTAAACTAACCAGTGCCAGAAATTCCTACAGTTACAAAAACTTAATAGTGCGGCTGATGACCAATCAAAGGCGTATTTTGAGAACCTCTCAATTTGTGTGTAACGGCACATCAGTCGATTTCTCACGGCGCCGGCGTGGACACGTCGCTCCGTTAATTTTAACTGGCGGTTCAAGTTGGCAACTTTTGATGTTACAATACAAATCAAATCAAATTAAAATGTGTTTATTTCAATAAAATCACTAGAGCCACTTTGAAACGTCATAGAAACTAGGTAAAGCTACGACAGTTTCTCGTGACCAAGCCTGGAGGAGCAAAGCCAAGCAGGCAAGAAACACGGCTTTGTGCCAATCATTTTTATCGATGATCCTTTTTAATAAAATGGAATGTAGAGCTTCAGTGTGGTATCGGTTGTTATCTAAAAAATAATTAGGTAAAAGTTATTTGTTTGTATGGAGTAATCTCTGAAACTATTGATTCGATAAAAAAAAATATTTCACTTATAGAAAGCATACTATCCCTGTGACACATAGGTTGGAAGAATAGAAAAGTTATTTTGATTAAAATATTGTTTATTTCAATATTTTAAAATCAAGTCATAATACAAAATACACAAGAAACAGTTGAGCCATATAAAGACCGTTACAAACGATCTATAGATCTATAGATAGCTCAACTGATCCAGATCACTACCAGTCGGAAGCGTCCCCAAGTTGGATGAAAAATTTTAGTAAAGGCTAAGGTCAAAAGAAACTATTTTCTAATCTATGACAAATAAGAGATATTAGAAATCATTTTTAGAAAAAAAACAAAATTCAGTCAAGTGCGAGTTGGGCTCGTGCCCTGACGCTTCCGTACTAACGTAACACGGGGTCGGAAAATCAATCACAAGTGAACGAAGTGACAAGAAGCTAGGAACATAGGTATCTCCTAATACAAGCAAACATTTGCTTAAAAGGAGACTCCAAACCTTGATTGTACCAATTTATAAGTTACTGAAATAAACATTTATAATTTTTAATTTTAATTTTTAACATACTTGAACACGCAGACGGAGTTGCGGGCAAAGCTAGTAGAATGTGAATTGATTCTTGCCGTAGAGACCCGCTGCCGAACCCGCCTTGCACCATCCTTTCTATAATTGTTGTAACAGTGCTAAATTGCGTAATGCGATGTGTAGTCACACAGACATGTAGATTTCTTTGTAAAACTTACTTCTTTCACGATTTAATGGTTAGAGAAGCCCACGGATAGGTTTGTGAACGCACATGCACGATATGCGCATGGAGATTATTTATAATTCTATTTTCAGTAATTCAGAAATGAATACCCTTCATTGGATTATGGATATTTTGTACAGAAAATGATATCGGTTAGAATTTGTGGACTTCGAAACATAATTTTTAAATCACACAGTGATTTTATGTTATTAATTAAGTAATTATTATTTGTAACTTTAATATGGTCTGACTATAACATGGTCTGAAATAAATGAATAATAATAATAATAAATCAATCCTGTAATATTTTATAACAATTTCCACTGGGTCAGAAGTTGTGATTTGTGTACCCACAGGGGACCAACGGGAAGATTTTTAGTAGTTTCAGTTTCAGTGTTCATTTATTCATTGGAATCTCCTGGGTTATTTTGAAAAGTCTTAAATCTAGTTGAAGTCACGAGTTGGAGCATATTCAATACCAAGCTTTTTTATCAGTAGCGTTCGTCCTTTATGGGTCCAGCCTAAAGTGTGATTATAAGTGCGATAGACTACAGAATAAGTTGCAAACGGCACAGACGTTTTGCATTGCGATCAGTACCGTAGAAGAAATGCAGCGTGACAGTATTTCAGTGCAAACTGTAACTGTTTCACTCGGTAATGGCGCTTATTGTGATCCACTGGCAAAGAGATAAATTTATACCTATCTCCAGATTGAGACTTCCTACTCAACCTTTTCTACTAGAGATAAGCATTATTTTGTTCGTTAATTTTCAAAGAGAAAGAAATATTTTTTTGTTTATAAATATAACTATTGCTCGTGTTTTCCGGGCTAGAATTAAGCCGTGTTCAAACGGCAGATATATCCTTGATATGACATACAAAATTAGTTTCTAAATGATCCTTACCTATGAACAAAGTCAATTTGAGTATGACATTTGGGGGTGTACGATATTGCTCAACTCAAAATTAGTTGGTTCAGAAGACGTAAGGATCATTTTAAAATAAAGACACATAGGTACATTACGTTCTAGCCCGTGCTTGAGTGGCTAGTTTTCTTAGACACTATCAACGAAACTACAGTAAATATACCTAGGTAGGTAAGAATTCTCTGAACACCCACAAAATACGGTTTCTCTCGCTGAAAAGTGACCTTTGTGAAGATATACTTTCTCTCTTCGTGGCTCGGACGCACGGCATCGCAGAATACGCCGCAGTGGTCACAGCTCTAAGGTCGTCGACACGTCCAAATGACACAGCAAATGAACGATCGATCCAGATTCCGTTATTGTTTGTATCACAATTTGCGATGCGATTAAGGCTGCCGTAAGCCGGAGTGATCACTGATTTCCACTTTAAAATAAAATAAAATAAATAAATATTCCGGACATATTCACACGGTCAACTGATCCCAAACTAGGCATAGCCTGTACTATGGGTACCAGAGACTGATATACATAATGGATATATTTAACACCCAGACACAGAATAAACATCTGTGTTAGTCACAAATGTTTGTCCAGTGCGGGAATCGAACCCGCGACCTCTAGCGCAGAAGGCAGAGTTACTACCAACTGAGCTATGAGGCTAGTCAAAATATAAAAATATAAATATTCCGGACATATCACACTTCACACACGGTCAGCTGATCCCAAACTAGGCATAGCCTGTACTATGGGTACCAGAGACTGATATACATAATATATATTATGTATATCATTATTATATAGATATTTAACACCCAGACACAGAACAAACATCTATGTTAATCACACAAATATTTGCAAATATTTCGAACCTCTAGCGAACCTCTGCTAAAGAAGGCAGAGCCACTACCAACTGTGCTATGAGGCCTGTCACTTTAATGGGTGTTTAAACAACAAACTGCAGAGATATCGCTTAAAAGTCGTTGAACTGATGTTTAGCTGTGCTGTTCTATTTGACAAATGTATTTATATATAAGATATATATTTATTCAACTAGCTTGCGCTTCGCTCGCGTTATCGAGATAAAAGAAGCCTATAAGCTATTCTAGGTAAAGATCTATATATATTCCTAGTTTCATCGAAATTGGTTAAGCCGTTACGGCGTGATTGAACCACACACATTCAAACATCCTCACAAATTATTGCATTTATAATACTAGTAGGATTTAAGTAAAATTTAGCAATTTTTTTTACCTACTTATTAATTCATTTGTCAATTTCTTATATAAATAGGTATATGATAAGTTGTATGAAATGCATTTTGTAGAAAGATAGTGCACCGATGCGGTATGACAAACACGCATATTGTCACGTTCCGACCTACTGGTACAGTTTCGACACGCTGGCCATTTGTACCAATGTTAATGGATGCAAATTTATTTTATTTGTTATTAATGGTTTTACCTCTTTTGCTTAGGCACCAAGGGGGTATGTAACACAAAAGTAAGTACTATGTACATTAGCCGCGGACTTATTGCAGTTTAGGTACCTACATAATAATCTATATAAATATATATCTCAGTATTTACGTGAAGTATGCATAACAGTTATCATACTATTACGAAGGTAACTGTTAAAAAAAAGCCGGGATTTATATGTATAGGAGACATACTAAACAGATATAGTATAGTTATATACTAACTAGAATGATGTTAGGACGTTAGAAGTCTAAGAAAATTGGACATAAATGTCCGAAAGGTCCAAGTATGTGGTTAAAGAACTTTATTCTCAAAATAAATTACATTTCACTTCATGAGAAGTTAACAATTTTAACTTAGTTATTATAAAAAACAGTGAGCATGCAGTACTAACAATTGTTAAGATACAGGTATATAGGTATCAGTAAGTATCTACCTATCATCGTAATTATTATGGAAGAGTTAACATACATAATTTTAGTGAGGGTAGTTAGTAAAAAAAAGATAGCATACATTGAATAAGCGGACGGCAATATTGTTCAAGAATGCAACAACGCGCAGGGTCGGATTTAGAACTTAGTAAAAATGTGTTTTTTTAGTTTGGATTTAAAAATGTTCAGACTGTTGGATGTAGGAGTATAACAGTATATACACCCTTTTCTGACACTATACCTCAACCTGGTCACTGACCTAAGGCAGGGTGACCAATAAATGCAAGCAAGCACAAGATGTATACGGACGTGGCTAACCCAATGTGATTGAGGTGCTCCAATTCAGTCCAAGTCTCACTTGCTGGTGTGTCTTTTGTGACCATATACCTGCACAAGAGAAGACCTCAATGCGGCCAAGGATAGTGCGATTGAGGTGGCCACCTACTGCTCAAAATTAATATAAAATGAAGCATCGACACGAAAAGAAGAAGAACCATGTTTGATTACTCAAAAGATTTTGATACTCCAATTTCAGCTGCTTAGGTTCTTATTAGAATCACCGGTCTGGTTCACTGCACTGCTCTCACGCTGACGTAACCGCGGATAGCGTCACAATTGTATCGAGTTGCCAGCGAATTTCCTAAGAGCCACTTACCGACATAGGACGGCTGTACAAAAGGAAATGAAGGAAAAAATAAACTGATATCTTCGTGTCGTAGCAATGGTTCAGAGCTGATAACGCATCGATGGGTGGCCGCTGGTGGTATTTATTATTATATTTATTTATATCTGTACATATGTATCTGTGTACTATAATAGTAGCCATCATGATATATATATAAAGGCCTAAAAGATAAGGTCTAACACTAGGACAATTAAATGAACGAAAATTATGAACTTACTGAATGAGTGAAATATTTATTTTGTTATATTACTATTAATTTACAACGAATAATAATAATGCTCTTTTTATTAACTAACATGAAATTTGCATGCTGTTAAGTAGGAATGGCTGAAGGTACTCTCCTACTCTTGACATCTTTGATACCTGTGTTTGGCATATAAATAAATTATGAAATATTACAAAATAAGCAAGAGCGAGTACCTATAGCTAGTCAATTGCTTAGACGCATTTAATTCCGTATATTACGGCCGCTTTAAGGCGGAAGCCGATTGTTACGAAACGGAAAGCCTAATATGCCATTTTATAACCATTGACATACATTAAATTGGATTATCGTGACATTGTAATAGCGTTAGGTATTTGAATGCTCGGCTTTATTTATGGCTGATCATAGTTTCACAAATCGCTCAAATTGTCATTAGAAATGTGCGTGAGGCTCTCGTGGCATAGTTTGCCTAGTTATTTCTTATAACGGTCAAAGGTCGCAAAACGAATGGGTGGCCACTAGTGGCAATAACGAAGCGCCGTTCCGTGCTTCGGAAGGCATGTTACGATACTTGTCCCGGCTATAACAGTCGCTAAGCCATGATGAAAGGTTTTTGAGCTACCTTCAACTCCATGACACTAACGCACGAACGAGTGCCTAAGGTCAGGGGTTACGCATGTCATTATTTTATACTCAAACGCCTAAGGAGAACATCATCGTCAGTAAACCGGCATGTCCTACAACATTTGAAGACATGACATGTGCACAAAGGAGCTTCTAAGACTCTTTCACCACACTGATTCCTTCACCGACAACGGTCATAGGCCCTTTTTAGGGTCACCATATAAACCTGGTCACTGACCTAATACAGGATGACCAAGAAAGAATCAGTGACACGACAAGCGAGCACGGTCGTTATATACCGAACAGTGCATCTTAGTAGACCGTTGTTTAACACACAGAAAGTCACTGTACCCAAATTGATTTCGTGCCATTGCGTAACTAAATTTAGCACAAGTTGTAAAGTATTTAGATGCTCCGTGGTAAAAAGTGAAAGATAGTTTTCCCTAAGCCTGTGAGTTTCCCACATGTCAAGTAATGGCCTCATTGTTGCGTATATAATAAACGTTTTATTGTAATTAGTCGAAGTTATATCACGGAGGAGCATGCACCTTGTCAGAATTACACACAATGTTTACGGCCCTGTCTATTGTTGCTGTAAAATTAAATTCTTAGGCCTTATTGCATGTATTCTTGATGAGTTATACAGTGACAAGTGGGACTTTTTACTCGCTTCGGACGCTGTAGTGCCTGGGAAATTATTAAGATGAAAGTTTGCCCAGCACCTAAACCATCATAGCCTAGTCATCCTTAATAAATTACACATTAATAAATAACAATTCCACAGTTATCTCCCAACTGAAATGAGTACATTATGGTAACTTGTGCAAGTACTACCTACATAGTAACGAAAAAAAAACTTTTTGAGAAGGACATCTTATTTATGGAGAAGCCACTGGCTCCTGAAACATAGTTTTTACTAGTTCGGGAGCCTATGGATTCATTTACTTGTCCAATATTTTATGTCAATAAATAGCTTTTTGTTTGTTTGTTTGATTGTTTATGGGCTACTAGCTTCCGCCCGCGGTTTCGCTCGCACGGTACCTACATAGAAGTAATCTATATGCTATTCCAGACTATAATCTATCTCTGTACCAAATTTCATCCAAATCCGTTTGGCTGTTTAGCCGTGATTGAACCACAAACATCCAAACATCCTCTCAAACTTTCGCATTTATAATATTAGTAGGATAGGATTGTAGCCGAGTTATAGTTACGTATTGTACTCGCTATGCTATATCCGCTGCTATATACAAATCATTACGAGAAGGCGGTTGTTCGATTGAATACGTGAACCCGCCTTTTGTTCCACTACACTCGTGTAGCTTGCGTAACGTGAAACTTTTCGGATGACCCAAGGCTTGCTCATCATCATCATCATAAGCTTGTAGAAGTCCACTGCTAGACATAGAGCTCCACGACGGTGGGGGGCCTTCCAACACTGCGTCGCCCGGTTCGGGGTCGCCATTCGAGAACCTTTACTCCTCAACAGTTGTCGGTTCTGCAAGCTATAAGGCTTGGTCATTTGAAAGGTATTTTCTTGTGGAATAGTTATGTTCCATCACTTACTTAGTATGATAAATTCATTACAAAAAATGAATCTAGCACTATTGGTTCAGTCACAGAATGATTTTGGTTCTGAATTACAGATATTTTATATTACAATATTTTAGCGCACTTTGTTTGATCGATACTATACTGAAGCTCTACATTTCCTCTGTGTGAAAAAGGATCATCTAAAAATTTCAAAGCTTGGTCCCGAGGGACTAGTAGCTTCATCTAGTTTCTAAGACGTTTCAAATTGATCCTAGTGATATTATTGAAATAAACACTTTCGAGATCTATAACATTGAATAATAAGTTTTCAAATTTCAAGGCTTGGTCGCGAGGAACAGGCGTAGCTTCATCTAGTTTCTAAGACGTTTCAAATTGATCCTAGTGATATTATTGAAATAAACACCTTCCAGATCTATAACATTGAATAATACGTTTTTTTTGTAACTAGTTGTAAGTTTAACAAGTCAAAGTATGAGGTACTAAGGCTCGTATTCAGAGACACGACTCAAGCATAGATTTAATCACAAATCAGCTGAACTCTATTTAAGTATTGAATCTCTTCTCAAACATAGCTTTTATTCAAGAACGGTACATAAACTACTCTCAGCTGAAGCTGAAGCTCACTGAAGCTCAGTGTAGATCTCATTTTCCTTTGAATAATGTCAAATCAAATCTAGATTTAAGTACCGATTTCGTCTGATTGACGTTTCAGAATAAGTATTTACTCAGGTGAACTGGGATCATTGAATATATACGTAAGTACTGTTCAAGAATTAGAATCTCGACTCAAATCGAGATTTAAGTACAGATCAATGCTTGAGTCTTGTCTCTGAATACGAGCCTAAGACAATTTAAAAGCTCTCGTCACCTGTAACTTGGAGTACAGGCAAGCAGGTCTCCCACGGCAGGAGCCCTCACCTTGGGCCACACAATTGTAACAATCACCGCAATTAGCCGATTGTTTCCCAAACTGCTCGAAGGCTGACTGATCTCGGACTCTATGATACTTTAGGACGCCTTTACAAACAAAGCAGACTGCACCAGTGGCCACATACAGGCGAGTCAAATACAGATAATCTCGGTGTTATTTTGAACAAAACCGGTCCTCTTTAAGCACCTGTCTTCTTTATTATTTACTAGCTTTCGCCCGCGGTTTCGCTCGTGTGGTACCTACATCAAAATTAGCCTATAAGTTATTCTAGATCAAGAACTATAACTATTCTAAGTTTTAAGAAAATCGGTTGAGCCGTTACGGCGTGATTGAACAACAAACATTCATACACCCTCACAAACTTTCGCAGTAGGATGCCGGCTATACAAACTATTGGACAATTGTAAATTAGTGTTAAGCAACATTCAATTAAATTTTAAATTGATCTCTACGCCTTTTATTTTACGTATATTTTAAGTTTGACTTGCGATATCCTTGAGCTATATCACACGCCCCAAATGATGAATTAAAAACTGACTTTGTTCAGTAGAGGTAAGGATCATTTTATATGATATATCAAGGATATATGCATGCCATTTGTACACAGATTTAGGCTTAGTGCCGGTATCGTTAACCGGTAGACAGGTATAACTGTTGTCTGTGGTAACGCAGCCAGTCGTGAGAATTTAGTAAACGGTGCTACTATTTGACGTGCAGGTCGACGGTGCACAAAAGGTCAAAAGTTACCGTAAAACTAAGCCTACTGTTGTAAGCTCGGCGTAAGATTATTATGCTGATGATGGCATACCTGTCGGAAATAAAAAACATACTTTAAATAAATAAATAACGCCCAATAGTCACATACATAAGCCTGACCCCACACTAGGATAACCTGTGTCATATGGGTATCAGAAACTACGAGTAACATGGTACCACAACACCCAGACTTGATGGTGTGGACGCTCCGTCTGGATGTGTCTCCGTAGCTTAGTTGGTTATAGCATCTCTGTATCTAGGAGAAGGTTGCGGGTTAAAAATAGTCGAGTCGAAATTATAAAAAATCATGGTATTCCTTTAGTCTGGATTATCTTATCACTTTAAAATAAAATAGAAATACATAATTTTAGCAATTTTTCAAATAATTTTTCAAACTAAAGCATCTTTAGTTAACTGTTCTAAATTGTACTCTGATACAGAAAATCTGCATTTACAGTAACAATTCCATCTAAAATATCCAGGAAATGAAGCACAGTAGCCGAGGAGGAAGATTTACACATCCTGGAGTAACTGTTTTTCCTGTTACAGTAAGACCTCAGGCAAATTGAAACCATTTCCCGAGTACTCAACACTAGAAATAATTTGTGTTATTGCTCCAAATATACACTTCTTTATGGAATAGATGTCCTGTACCTAGGCCATCGTGAAGTTAGTTGTCTTTGTGCGCAAAAGATAGCATAAAAAAGCATGCAATATTTTTACAATTTCCAAATGTTTAGATACATGTTATTATGCATGATAATTTCAGAGCCCGCGCTGTATAGATGTTAAGTCCTAGCTGGGAAAGTTAACTCGTTTTTTTCCACTGTTATTAGACACAATAATATTTTTATTCCAATGGGTAATTGACGGATGTGTTGCATTTTGAAATCTTCCTTCAAAATCACGACAACCATGAATACGAGCCTGAAGAAATGACGGTGGTCTTCAAGCGACCCAGTCTTGACAAACTCATATGAACTTAGTTACCCCGTTATTTCCTTATCCATTTTCTATCAGATAAATACGGCTGAGGACATAAAGAACGGATGTAGGCCAAACGGAGATTGAGATAGCCCGAAGTCCTTGAATTACCATAAAGGTATCAGCCAAGTGTGTGTCTTAAGATGCAGGTAGGATTATGAAGGTATTTCTTATATTTTTGATTATTTTAAAAGTTCTACAGAGCTTCATTCATAGCAGTAGTTTCAGGGGAGCCCATAACCTGCATTCTGAATGATCATTTTCTTTGGGAATACAAAGGCGGAACAGGCGCTCCTGGAACCTGATCATATAAATAGTCAGGTTCATTTCATTTCATTTAGTTAATTTGATAACAATTATTACAATTAATAAAAAATTAACACATTAATTAACTTTCCACAAAAAAACAACTATAGTCTTTGACCTTCAACAAAGTTTTATGTAGTGTTCCTCACCTCTTCTAGGGGCAAGTACAATTACAATATTTTACAAAGCCTTTTGCCTATTATCCTATGCTAAGGGCTTCTAATCTGAGGTGAGCATAGCCATAAACACGGTCCCGTTATTCGATCCCTTATCCTGTCTATCACACAAATACGCGACACATCGGCCAATTACAATGGTGTCCGCGCCCACGCTGCCACGGTGTGAACGCAGCTTTATCTAAGGGCTTTGAGATAATACGGAAGCAGAGATATTGAGCATCGTATTTACTAATTAGTTGGTGGTTTGGAGAGTGCTTTTGCGCTGCCTTTATTTATTTAAATATACAAAAGTTTTACATGCAAACGCCCTGCAATTATTTTATTAGATAAATATATTTAAATAGAGAGTCATTCATATTTTTCATCAATGTCCATAAAATTATATGCCTATTATACAAGGTGATTCATCCTACTAATATAAGAAATGCGAAGGTTTGTGAGGATGTTTCTTGAGGATGTTTCTTGTTCAATCACGCCGTAACGCCTCAACCGATTTCGTTGAAACTCGGAATTTATAAAGTTCTTTACCTAGAATAGCAATCAGGCTTTTTATGTGTACGTACCATGCGAGCGAAGCCGCGGGCGGAAGCTAGTAATATATTTTTTATAATGTATTTTTTCTTTTTATAAATAAATAAAATAAATATTCCGGACATATTCACACGGTCAACTGATCCCAAACTAGGCATAGCCTGTACTATGGGTACCAGAGAGTGATATATATAATAGATTATTTAACACCCAGACACAGAACAAACATCTGTGTTTATCACACAAATGTTTGTCCAGTGCGGGGATCGAACCCGCGACCTCTAGCGCAGAAGGCAGAGTTATTACTAACTGAGCTATGAGGCCAGTTTTGTTGATAGAATAACCCCCTGTCTGCATGGTTTTTTATGAATGACCTTGATCTTATATCATAATTTTCTAAATCTGAAATTCATTTTGATAATAATAATTAATTTATGTTTTGTTAAACTGTATTTTAAATGAAGGCGTTTAATTGTGGTTGTTCTAAGATTGTGTCCTCCAAGCGTAATCCTCGTCTGTTTGTTATTGACTGGCCTCATAGCTCAGTTGGTAGTAACTCTGCCTTCTGCGCTAGAGGTCGCGGGTTCGATCCCCGCACTGGACAAACATTTGTGTGATTAACACAGATGTTTGTTCTGTGTCTGGGTGTTAAATATTAATATGTTATGTCTATCAGTCTCCGGTACCCATAGTACAGGCTATGGCTAGTTTGGGATCAGTTGACCGTGTGTGATATGTCCGGAATATTTTATTTTATTTTTATTTATTCCTCTCTCCAATAATAATGTCTCGCAAAATAACCCAATTTATCGTATGTTTCAACTGTATAACAAATCTTCCAATGAGTTTGATATTTTTCATCAAAATATTAGGAGTTTCAAAGCAAGTTTGTTAAAACCTAAATCAGAATCAGATTAAACCATTGTTTATACTTTTAAAAATAAGTATTAATAATTTACGTTATTTGCAACAAATGTTATTTCCAATGTCGTGTACAATTTTAGGGTTAATAGATTTAATTTAACTTTTTCTAATAAGTTTGTTTTTGGCCATGTATTAGTTTGTTTACTGTTTTTATACTTTAAGGTGAGGGCTTAATTGTTTTATGATTTTTGAATTGTTTTTTCTCAATAACCGCAAAACGCACAGTTTTGATTTTTATGACAAAGATAACTTGAGCATTCTATTTACGTAAATTCAAGACAGAAACGCGATTGGTAAAACTTTTCTCGATAGTTTTATTTTTTTAAGTTGGGTCCTCTGCAACAGTTTTTTCGAAAATACTAAGACTATCTAACAAAAATAACTTTTTCTTAAATATTGTGTTAGACAATAGCATTGGGTACCTAAATCCAAGACACTTTAAAAAAAAATAGATAGTTTTTAAGATAATCGATATTTTCTTATATTTCGCTTACGTCGATGACTTTCGAGCGCCTTCTAACGCTTGCTATCTCTTTCCGCATTCAATTATAGTACATAGCGCTGTCACTTTCTTCACTCCACCCACTCAACATTTTATTATGATTTGTGTAGCGCCTTAAATAAATAAAATAAAGACTAAATAATGTTTTGCAAAAAGTTATGAAGATTAGTGCTCGCAGATCTTGAAAATTGTCTGAACGCACTTTCGTATTTTGAAAGTTTTCATACATCCATACAAATGTAAAGGTTACTCAGGTATAATCACACGCTAATCAGATAGTTTTGCGAGTTACTGATTATATAACCTACCTTTCAACAGAGGCTTGCCTTTCTTCTTGAGAGAGATATGCCTTATTTAATCTGACATTTGAACCCATGATAGGTACTGACTAATATTAGGAAGGAAGATAGCTGTTACTGTGTCGGTGTGAGACGACTTAGAATACAAGGTGATTCATAACATGTAAACCGTCCCGAATTGGGCTTATTCCATCAACAAAAATAAAGAACTTTAGCAAAAAATAACCATATTTTTTCAGTAATTCAGTAATTCATTTATTGTTTGTGAATATTTAACAGTCAGATTCTGCCACTTGGGCGTACAAACATTTAATTAACATTTCAATTATTAAAGCATGCATTAATTTAGTTATCTGCCTTTATTACATCGTCAACAATTAATATACATCTAAAAAAAAAAATCATTTAAAAAAAAAATTCTCAAACTTTCTCAAATTACCTGCTTTTGGATTTTTATAATCTTTATAACTAACTACGAAACTTACTTATGAGAAGTTCGACATCAAGATTGCAACCTTAAATAGCTGATTAATTGAGTTTGATTGAACTGATTTGAACCCGAAACAGCTGATTTTTACATAGAGTTTTTTCAACGAAAAATGTCGAATTCCAAAACTCATAGAACAAATTTTATTGTCAATTGAATGTAGAATAAGCCCCTTGCGGGATAGTACACATATTATGAATCACCTTGTATAACCCTAAATGTTAATTTTGCTATCGGTATGATACACATTTGCATAAAAACTTGCGATAAGTAGGTGCACAAGGCATGCAAAACTGCAACATTGCGACTTAAACACGAATAAAACCTCAACGCTATAAGTGTTTAATTTAAAAAATGGCACGTTTTGCCTTAAAGCGGCACGTACAAAGAGACACGTTGTAAATTCACAGCCTAGTGCATAAAATAAAAAATATTGTGTATTTTTGTAATATCACACCTCGATAAAGCTCCTTGTATACTAGGTACACTCTACCCTTTAGTGCACTGTCCATACATTAACGTTTTCGAGTAATAAAATCGCGTAAATTTCAAATTCGCTCATATTGTTAGTCGTCAAAAGTGTAATCTTCAAAAGATTTCTGAAAAGAATTAAATTGACAGAGATGAAAATAATGTAAGTCTGAGTGGAGTGAAAAATTTCACCTAACTAAAAATACGGGGATCAAACTACTGTGTGAGTAAGGATGTATTTCTTATACACGTGTGGTGCATGCCTAGTGATAAAAATTTAAATTTTACTGCACATTGGTGTAATGATCAGAGCAATCTTAACATAGTTTTGATCAAATCTCCATTCTTCGACAGTGATATTCAAAAGTATCAAGTTACTATTAGACAAGAACGATTCTGCATACGATCTTCGAGTCAAACCTTGTAAAAATCAAGTTTTATTTAAATTCCTCTGGGTTAAATAAAGCTGTGTGACTAGTTATGCTAAGCAATGTTTTCGCTATCCCAGCAAATTTTGCCAAACCTAGAGAGAAAACTTTTATGAACTTTCGAACAAAATTATGCATAGAAAAGCTAGGGAAAAAACGGCAATAAAGATATATTATATCAACTTGGAGAAAGAAATGAATCATTCATGACTTTTTGTCATCGTTTTGTGAATACTTTTTCTTGTTAACATCAGTTAGGGCAGGTGCGGCGGCTGATTCGGCCGAGGACCACAAAAGGCGCAAATATGTTAGACTCTATAGTATAGAGTAATAGTACATAAGCCCTATATGGCTTATGTATTCGAGCCTGTTGGGGGGGCGTTTGATTGAAGTGACGCGTGACCCGTAAGCTGGCTCCATTTTAGCCCAAAGGATTAGCATTGCCATCCAGCGTGGCAATTTTGCTAGCGTCTTGGACACGCTACGCTGGTAGTGGTCCGGAAAAATTGAGCTGTCTATAATATTTGTTCTGTAAATAAATAGTTTATCTTTGTTAACTACAGAACGATTGCCAGCTCTGGTGGTCTGCCACTTCATCCTAGAAGCTCCAGTAGTCTCTGAAAAAAGTTAATCTGCTTTACATACAAAAACACAGCCTACAATCCCCTTCAAACTGGAATGCGGTCCCATTTCCGACAGCTCGCGCCTATTGCGTACGCGCATTACAAAAATGGTTCTTTTAACACATTTTTAAGCGCTATTATCAACGCATCAGGCTCGCTGTCGGCTCCTTGTGTCTCGAATTAAATGAACGAGTTGTGGTTATTATAAGTCTGAATCGTGGAACAGTATCTGTAACTTGACTTTGACCTTTCGGGACTGGTCCAGTTTGTGTGAACTGTAGATATTAATCTCACTCTTTTGTAAGACAAGCAATCTTGTTGACGTGTAAGGGAAAAAACTGGCGAACATGTAGAGGATTTACTCCATATAAAGCTATGTTCAAATGGCGTGCGATATGTCAACTAATATTAATTTCAAAATTATCCTTACGTTTACTGAATATAGACAATTTGAGTATGACTTTTAGAGGCTTGCTTATTTATTATAGATATCATTAGGTATGCTGTACAGCACGTTACAATTGTCAAACTCAAAATGGACTTAAACAAATAGATGTAAGGATAATTTCGATAAATTTTACTTGACATATCGCACATCGTTTGAGCACGGCTTAATCTATTACTAACCTATACTGTGAAGCAAACTTTGAAATTATTCGTAGAAAAGAAATGAAAAGACTGTTGATAATATTTTGTTCATCATCGTTATTTGTCTTTCGTTCTTTAATGTTATCATCGTTTCTAATTTTTGTTTTCTTCATTTCAGGTGAACTCTGGATTTTATTGGCAATCGGATCTAAATTGTAAGTACAAACTCAATATTTTGAAAATATCATACGGTATAGTTTTCCAATTTACAGCGAGATTTTCTCGCTCTAAATCGGAGCAGCCCGTCTGGGGAGGTACCTCCGCCTTACAGAAGATCGCAGCCAAATAACATTATTTGTTTCAAATAGTGTTGTGTTCCTGCGGTGAGTAAGGTTGCCAGAGCTCTTTAGGGGGGAGGGGTTCGGCAGGCAACGCATTAGCAATGCTCCAGGTTTTGCTGATGTCTATAGGCGACGGTAACCACTTATCATCAGGTGGGCCGTAAGACTGTTTGCCTCCGTATAAAAAAAAAAAAAACAACCTATATACGAATCTATTTTTGAGATTTAGCTGACCTTCTTGTCGGAAAGTCTTTGAAATCATTGAGTTATCACTTTTCGACGTATATAATTACGTTGTATATTATATATACGTTGTATAGATTACTGGTATTCGTAGGCGCCCATTTCGTGACTCCATACAAAACGGTAATCTTTATAAAAAGTGAGAATTCATTGATTTCGAAGACTAGGGCCTCTGAATATTCATCTTATCTCGAGCACTCGACGTTAAGTACCGGATGCTGCAGTTCACTCCTCATCCATGTCAATAGTTATAGAGCCCGAGCGCGTGATGCCACAACGTTTTTGCACCGCTCCCGGTGGCATAGTGACTCTGATACGCAGATGGGGAAAGTTTGCTATTTATTCTTTGCATCATTGAGCATGCGCTTACCTATCACCGGCACCAAGCCGTGTTTATTGCCTGATTTTTCTAGGCTTGGTCGCGAGGACCAGGCATAGCTTCACCTAGTTTCTAAGACGTTTCAAAGCGATCCTAGTGATTTTATTGAAATAAACGCCTTTTGACTTTCGTCTTAAGACTCTTCTCATACAATACAGGCCAAGATGCCTTAACCTGGGTAACTTCATATTATTTTTATGTAGCTGTTATGTCTTCATTGTCCGCATTTATATCTATTAAAGTCCGTACCTCATAATTTAAATCCCCTACTTTGCCCCTTTAAGCATGATTTTGCAAAAAATGCTGAAACACGTATTTCTTCATCTCTTACCAATAGCCTAAATATGAATTTTCAGATCCCTAAGTTGAGGAATAATCGATTGCCCATGCAAACTTTCAAGTTTCAACCCCAATTACACCAAAGGTAGTCGTTGAGCCGTTTAGTCGTGAAATTGTAAAAAACAAACAAACATAGTTTCACATTTGTTATATTATTAGTATGGATGAAATCCTAGAACGTAAAACCAAACATTCCAAACAAAACCAGTACTATCAAAGTAAAGAACACAAAGACATCAAAACCACAGGGGATCCGATCCTCGATTATCTATACCAGTCGCAAAACTGGCCACAATTTAAACACTTATCATCAACATTTTTCCACACTAATACTATCACGTATCGGTGATCCAGAGTCACGGATCCCGTCACGTACGCATTCCGGACCGGCGGCGCGGCGGGATGCAGGGTCGTTCCCACGAAATGCGATAGACGCCAAGCTTTGCGTTCCTAAAAAACGGTGACCGTAATTAAGAATAAGAATTTATTTATTTGACACACACATACAGTACAAAAATATTAATGACACATAACAATAATCACATACGCGAATTAGTAGCGAAGTAGTTAGTAGTTCGCCCTGAACTGAGATCTCGCGATGATGTAAAAGTTGATGCATTTGATTGTTGAAGCAGTAATAAGATAAACTTTGAAAATTGCTCCAATTAGCATGTTCTAACTAAAAGTGCATAGTACATAGCACAGACTCTAACAAATTCAAACATACGACGCCGATTCGTCCAAGTTGCTTGAGATATCGTCGCTCGCTTCACTCGCTTGATCAATTACACGATTGTGACGTTTCAAACGCTCACGACGTGTAACAAAGCGCTCGTGGGTAGATTGATCGAGCGATCTTTAGCAGGTCTACTGGGCTTCGCATCGTTCAGCACGGTATATACTGGGATACTTGGTAATGTTGACGGCCTCCGCTTTTTGAAACCATAGTGTAATTGGTATTGACGGCGGGCGATGTGGATAAATAGTTGTAAGATTGGGCCTGACGGTCCTCGGCGCCGCGCCCTTGCGAAATAGCTCTACACGAACGCAATGTGTTCTGTAACTAGTATGCCATTCAAAAAGGACTTTTTCTATGAACAAAAAAACAATAGACGAAAAAAAACAATGTTGTTATTTTTTTGTTTTTTGTTATTTTTTTTTTGCTCGCGTGTTACCTGATGAGTGGCATATACCTATGTTAGTCCAGGCTGTTTAATACATACATTGCAATCCGGTCAGTGGTTGTGGCGTCAAAGAGTAACAAACATACTCACATCTTCATACTAACTTTAGTTTATGGGATAATCTCAATTTAGAACAAGATTTATTGCCATGATATGTAGAATAAATCCCTTACGTGGTGAATCACCTTTTTATTTTATTTACTCTCTACTAAGTGTAACATAGTGTTACGGGTAATTTCTACATTAATAGATACGACTTAGTGAGCCGGAAGCGGATCGCTGTAACCTCGCTATACAGGCTCTTAAGAGACCTAGTGTGAGGGACAGAGCTCAGCCAAGGTACATTATAAAGTCTTGAATCTTTTGTATCTTTTAGAAATAATAACAGTCCATGTACCAAACAGCCTGTATAAGTTTAAATAAACATTTTTATCTTATCTCATCTTTTATCTTAAATAACACTTTACTGGTACCTACTGTTTGAAAGCCTAAATTCTGTAACTGTACCTCATTGGAATTTTAAAATATAGTATTCCTTACAATTTTTCGATGAAAAATGACAAACAAATCTATACTTGAGTCCCAAATGAGCGTAATGTCAGATTTCGATTTTATGCCATTTTTGCGTTACGGTTCACGCTTGAGCGAATCCTAATACTTTATTTACCTTTTTTAAATCACTGACAGACCCTTATATACTCATCCATAATTATTGCCTAATTATCCGTGACCGCTGCTTTCATTCTGAAATCAAGAAAAGAAAAAAAATAGTTCCTGCCCTCCGGTAACGGACGATTAGATGCGAAAATTTTGGTAATTTTATAGTTGAGCTAAAAACGAACTCATCTCAGACAATAGTATGGTAGAGATCCACATGTCTGCGGTCACCGAGCCGGATCGCAGATGCGGCTGCGTGCACCCAGTCGCATCGGTGTCGCGGTCCACTTACCGCGCGGCACCGACGCGTAAGAAACACACAATGGGCTACTGGAGGATGTTCTAAGCTACTATATCGATAAGCACGGAACACGAATTGAGCTTCCTGATATTACTCTCGTGGCGTAGCTTTTTTTTTTATACAACTATGGTGGCAAACAAGCGTACGGCCTACCTGTTGGCAAGCGGTTACCGTAGCCCATGAGCGATTGCAATACCAGAGGCATCACACCCGCGTTTCCGACAAACGAACCCCCCCATCCCTAAAGAGCTCTGGCAACCTTACTCACCGCAGGAACACAACACTATTTGAAACAAATAATGTTATTTGGCTGCGATCTTCTGTAAGGCGGAGGTACTTCCCCAGGCGAGCTGCTCCAATTAAGAACGAGAAAATCTCGCTATGCCCTACCTCCTCCTCCTACCTGCCTTGGGGCTGCCTAGCAATTCCATCGTCAGAGTTGGCACTGTCTTGTACAAACACACTTTCAATATGGCAAGTACTGCCGTCTGCCCGCGGTTTTGCTCGCAAAGTATCCTGATTAAAGCCAAGCCTTTTTTTAGTCAATGGCCGCAAATTAATTCTGTTCTTTCAACCTACAAGGTGATTCATTATGTATACAATTATCAGCGCAATGCCTTAGAGAGGTGGTAACTCCAGACTCCAGTCTGAAATCTGAGTCATTTGAGCTTACGCCTTGCTCAACACCCTCTTCTATACTGCAATTATCAATATTGCTAGAACGCTGTTCAACTATTTAAAAAAAAAAAAAAAAAAAACATTTATTTCAGACAACAAAAAAACAATTTAGGGCCATAATATGTTAGTCACAAAGTTTTCTTAGTCTATGTTAGTAGTATTCAGTATTCATAATTCAGTGACACATCGTTAGAAAGACCAGAGTGCCGTCGCGTCGGCTCGAGCGTCGAACCTGCGCAACTGGCTTCAATCTAATCGCCATTACCTCATTCAAGGTCTTTGAGAAAGTTAGTAACAGCTTTGGCTCGTCTGAATGGACCTAAAAGGTCAGACATGTTATTTCTCTATGAATTTCAAGATAGAGGCAAATTTAAATAAGGCCAATGGTCATCACCTCTAATCGGGCGGTTACTTTAACCATAGGGGGTAGTCAGAGGCAAGTGCAAACGTTGCATTTGGTAATTCCATATGGACGTACATGCTACAAGCCCACCGCCGCAGAATAACGCTTTTATCACGCTGTTTTTATTCACTGAGTTAAAGACGGGTATTTATTACTATCTAAATCGTTTGATGTTCGTGGTGTTCGAACCCAAGACCTCCGGATCAAAATTCGTGGTACCTTCCACTAGGCCAACACGATTAGATCAGCTAACAATCTAAGGTGGAGTACGACACAAAAAAGCTTGCTTGATTGTCGTCTCACTGATTCTTTCTTGGTCACCTGTATTAGGTCATCGACCAGGTTGAGATGTAAATCCAATCCCTTCCGGACTGAGTGCGTTTTTATGATCGCGAATGTAATACTGTAATTCGTAATATATGTATATTATATTCGCTAGTATGGACTAAATAACGCTGCTGGTAAGGATTACATTGATGTCTATGTAATTGATTTTCCTTACAATTATTTCTATGATAGAAATCGAAAGTGCTACCATTTACTACAAGCAACATTATTAAAAGCAAATAGCTACATTTTTATGAACTTAGAAAGCTAATCAACCGAAAGTGGTTCTTATCGATAAGCGTGTGACCAAGATTTGAAATTAAATACTTGTTTCGCGATAATAAACCTAAGGTAATTGAATGAAAGTCGAAATTGCGCTTTCTTTTCACTTGTTTATTAACGTCTAGGTGTGGCTATTACGAGTTTGTGTGATAACTGTTTTGTAATTGTAGAGTTTGTATTACGAAAGTAAGAGTGTTTGCAAATAAAGGATTTGTTCAACACAAACATAACCGATTGTTTACTACTTGACATCTTTGCGAAAAGTTGAAAATGTTTATAATAGAAGAAAGAAAGACAATACATTTTCAAGTAAGTGGGGTACAGCGAGATTTTCTCGCTCTAAATTGGAACAGATGGCCTTGGGAGGTACCTCCGCCTCGCAGAAGATCGCAGCCAAATAACATTATTTGTTTCAAATAGTGTTGTGTTCCTGCGGTATGGTTACCAGACCCCTTTGAGTCGCTTACCTACAGATGGGCCGTATAACTGTTTGCAAACTTGGTACCTAGTAAAAAAAATAAGTTCATGACTTTTATCCCCATGCGTGGTAGACAACCTCTCAGTTCTTCAGGCGATCAGATCCATGAAAATGTCTAAAGAGGGTAGTCAGAGGCACGTCCAAACATTTTTGGCACATGCCCACATATTGCAGTAATGAGTATTCCATACGTGACAGTTTACAATCCCATCGCCGCTTTTAAGAATACTGGTTTTCCTTCACCGTTGAAAGCAATACGCACTTATTTTTTTCGAACATAACTCATTGGTGCAAGACCGAGTTCGAACCCAAGACCTTCGGATGGAACTAGGCCAAAACGACTACAGCAATTTCGATGGTAAATATTTTGTATTGTACCTCAGGTAGGTACAATTCAAAATATTTACCATCGAATTCCATTCACATTCACATCCACATCCCTTAGCACCAGTCCGAACCCCTTGGAATTGTTTGCGAGTTGGTCGCGAATATTGACTTTAGTCTTTGACTCTTTCTTATTTGACTGGTCTATTTGACCAGTTGAATTATACGATTTGTATTAGCTAGTAGCTTAATTAATACGTTAGGATAAGAAAGTGAGTAGCTTGTATGCGGTTAGCTTTATGACAGCTTCTGAGTGGTGACTAGGCAACACTAGGCATATGACTGCTAAGTTGCGGAGAAACTCACCGTCTTCGGAGTGTACAAGCTAACGAGCATGATAATTATTTAGACTTGACTATCGCTTTAAATGCATCTTGTAACCGACTACAAAACGTGGAGATTATAGAATAGAAAACGCCTATTTGACATACACACAAAACGCAGAACGCACATAGGGACATAAAATTAGTAAGAACACAAATGACAACAAAGAAAATACCTAATACACCTACCTACCTATACGAAGGCAGGTATCCACCACACCAGCAGGAGCCAACCAATCTTGCTCTGTCGGGTGCAGCCAAACAGGCCCTGACTCAGCTTGTTGCTGCTTTACATCAAAGTGTCATGCAAAGCAGCGCTGGTTAAGTCAAAGTTAAAGTCAAAAGGCATTTATTTCAATAAAATCACTAGGATCACTTTGAAACGTCTTAGAAACTAGGTGAAGCTATGCCTGTTCCTCGCGACCAAGCCTAGAAGAATCAGGCAACAAACACGGCTTAGTGCCTATCATTTTTATCGATGATCCTTTTTCACAACCAACATACATATAAATAGAACCAAGCAGAATATATGCTTTCAGCTAAGCAAAGCCCTCATGCAGTCACTAAATGGATGGGTGACCGATTTTGGCATCAACAGCTTAGTAGACAGCTTGGAGGACACGGCAAGCCACGTCACTAGCTTATATGAATTTACTTTTTCGTCTGCCAAAACAAATTACGCCATGTTTTATAGCGGCCAGTTTATGATGGTTGTTGAAACTAAAAGTGACCACAGATCATGATACATCATCGCAGTCCCACGCTGTATTGACTGAGACAAGCCAACTAGAAAGTGAAACCGACCAAACACCGCACTAACGCATTTTTCGATTTGACTTTCCCATAACATTGGGTAACAGTTTACTTGCGAAATGTCTCGGCACTTTTTAGACATTTATATTTATCTTATCCAATTTTTTTTTTTTTTTAATGTTATACGGAGGCAAACAGGCTTACGGGCCTCCCGATGGTAAGTGGTTACCGTCGCCTATTGACACTAGCAACACCCGGAGCATTGCTAATGCGTTGCCTGCCGAACCCCTCCCCCCCTAAAGAGCACTGGCAACCATACCGCAGGAACACAACACTATTTGAAACAAATAATGTTATTTGGCTGCGATCTTCTGTAAGGCGGAGGTACCTCCCCAGGCGGGCTGCTCCAATTTAGAGCGAGAAAATCTCGCTGTGCCCTACCTCCTCCATATGCCTATTACCTAGTAGCCTTACATAGACAACATAGATAGCTTTTAGATATGTAGCTACATTTTTTTTAAACATATTCACACGGTCAACTGATCCCAAACTAGGCATAGCCTGTACTATGAGTACCAGAGACTGATATACATAATAGATATATATTTAACACCCAGACACAGAACAAACATCTGTGTTCATCACACAAATGTATGTCCAGTGCGGGGATCGAACTCGCGACCTCTAGCGCAGAAGGCAGAGTTACTGCCAAATGAGCTATGAGGCCAGTATGACATTATATAGAGGATAACTTTTTTCAGCTTCACCTAGTTCGATCGCCACCACACTGAAGCTCTTCAATTCCATTTTGAGAAAAGGAATATCGAAAAAAATGACAGGCACGCGCGCCGTGTTTGTTGCCTGATTCTGTCGCGAGGAACAGGCGTAGCTTCACCTAATTTCTCTAAACTTTTCCTACAAGTTTAGAGTGATCCTAGTGAAATTATTAAAATAAAAACCTATAATCTTTGATACAAAATGTAAGGCATCGGCATGAAGACTAAAAAGAAAATACCACAATTTAGGGGTTAGTATCAGTTTGGATGCTAGAGATCGCAGACCAATCCTGCTAAATTATATAGGGCATATTTCTAAGCGCGCCTATGCTCGTTCCTGCACACACAGTGACAGTTGCTACCGTGACGAGCGTTTAGGAGCTGGTAGTAAACGAGCTTATACACGGCGAATAAACGCCTAATCTGTAATGTTATGACACCAGGTATAAGCCCTGATTCTACTAAGAAAACCTTCAATATTCGTTATCATTCTCAATGGTTGAACAACTTCTTCGGAAGCAAAACAAAATCATTGACCTTTACTCCAAGGCGTCGTCTACTTAACAAACACCAAGCAAATGTTTTGAATAAATTATTTAATAAAATGTGTAGTTTTATTATCTAATGGAATTAGTGCTTTTCACATGCGTAAGATTGCTGTGTAAATGTATATGATTTGATAGCCGCAGGATTACTTATTAGGTAGGGCATAGCGAGATTTTCTCGTTCTAAATTGGAGCAGCCCGCCTGGGGAGGTACCTCCGCCTTACAGAAGATCGCAGCCAAATAACATTATTTGTTTCAAATAGTGTTGTGTTCCTGCGATGAGTAGGTTGCCAGAGCTCTTTTGGGGTGGAGGGTTCGGGGTCGGCAACGCGTGCGTGATGCCTCTGATATTGCAATCGCTCATAGGCTACGGTAACCGCTTACCAACAGGTGGGCCGTATGCTGGTTTGCCACCTCAGTTGTATAAAAAAAAAAAAAAAAAAAAACTACGAAAACTGTAGCCATTCTTGTAAGTCGTTCACGGTTGTTCAATTCAAGTCGCTAAGCAAGACATTGCTAAGCCATGACGGAGGGCATTGAGTGGCTTTATAACTCCGGCACAAGAGCTGACTACTATAGTCCACGTAACAAAAGAAATTGCCTTCTTTTCCTGTCGATGCTTTACATTTATATTGTTTTGGATGCCACCTCAATCGCTCTGTCCGTGGCCGCGTTGAGGTCTTCTCTCGTGCAGGTGTTTGGGCATAAGGGACACACCAGCGTGACATGGACTGTGTTGGACCATAATCACATTGGGTTGACTAATTAAGAAATTGACTCATTGAGATGTTGATAGAATAACCCCCTTTCGGGATGGTCGACTTTGTACATGCCTGTATTATTATGTTTTATTTCTGTATGTTTTCTGTGTACAATAAATAATTAAAGAATGGTATACATGTTAAGAATCACCTTATATTATTTTATGTTATGGCAGCCGTGCACATGTGAAAAGGCACGCAGCACGGTGATTTGCGTGGCGAGAGGACGTATCGAACCTGTTGTGATTCACTTTCACATGCACCGGGCGTGGCAGTGCTTTCGCGGTTAGCTCACGTTGTTCATTCAATACATTACGACCAATAGCGCTTTGTACAAATAAATTGTAACTTAGGCTCGTATTCAGAGACACGACTCAAGCATAGATTTAATCACAGATCAGCTGAACTCTATTTAAGTATTGAATCTCTTCTCAAACATAGCTTTTATTCAAGAACGGTACTCAAATTATTCTCAGCTGAATCGAGTCTCAAATCTGTACTCAAATGTTCTCGTTTACATTTTGATTTATTTATAATTTTCGATTCGTTCTACGCAGAAATTCAAACAGCCAGGGTGGAAATAGAATAGAACAATAAAGTGAAGTATAAATATGCATCAAAGTACGTGTAACGGAACGAAAATGTCATTTGATTAATGTCAAATCAAATCTAAACTCAAGCACCGATTTCGTCTGATTGACGTTTCAGAATAAGCATTTACTCAGGTGAACTGTGATCATTGAATCTATACATAAATACTGTTCAAGAATTAGAATCTCGACTCAAATCGAGATTTAAGTACAGATCAATGCTTGAGTCTTGTCTCTGAATACGAGCCTTAGACTCTCCTATTACCTACAAAACTAGATAGATACTCACCATAATGAACGGTTTCCTTTATAGGTATGTTCTAGCAACGGCTCTAAAATGATTACTAGGTATACAAAAGTTTTGATACCACTACACCCAGACCCAGAACAAATATTTGCAGACTAGCGTACGCCCGCGGTTTTGCTCGCGTGGTATCTTGATAATAAGGGGCAGTTTTTAAAAACCCTTAAATACGTTTTTTCATTATTTGACTTTATGAGTATTTGTACCAAGTTTCAGATAAATCTCTCCATGCGTTAAGGTTCTCCCATACAAACTTTGACATGTCATTACACCATTTCAAAGGGTAGTTTTGAAAATCTAAAAACACAGTTTTTCTTTATTTCTGTCCTTCATTATTTTTAGTTAGTTTCAAATCTGTAGGTTCAAGGAATACGATTTTTCAAACAAACGTTTTAACCCCTTTTCACCCTCTTAGGAGTTGATATTTTGAAAATCCCTCCTTAGTGGATGTGTTTGGCATATAAGGCAGCTGCTGTCCAAATTTCAGCTTTATAGCTTCAGCAGTTTGGGCTGTGCGATGATCGTGGAATCAGGCCTTGTTCTTTTATAAATAAAGATGATGCAGACATTTGTCCCGCAGCGGGAATCAAACGCCTTGCGTCTCAGACGAGCACTCGCTACGCCACCGAGGTCTTCGATCGATAAATCGATAATCCATACTAATATAATTAATTTCTGTTTGTTTGTTACCTCATCACGAGAAAACGGCTAAACGGATCGTAATGAAATTTGGCAAGGAGATGGATTATATCCTAGGGAAGGTAATAGGCATTTATTTTGTCTCTAAAATTATCTTGCAGGCGTGAAATAGAGGTTGAAAGTTTTTATGGGCAACCCATTATTCCCAAGGATCTGAAAATTCAGGTAAGGAGGTGAAAATTATTATGAATACGGACGAAGTCGCGGGTAACAGCTAGTTCAATATAAAATACTTTACTCTGTTTACGCCCAGATAGCGGCATGTGCTTTAAATGTGAAGGCTGGACCTTTAACGACTTACCACACCTTCGATAGTTTACCATACTAACTGCTATTCAATCTGAACCTTCACGATATTGACTGTTTTTATTCTGTCTTCGAGGAAAAAAGTGTTGGACTTGTATCAATCAATATTGAATCGTTTTGTTGATATTCAATGTTTGGTTAGGACGCTTCGAGGATTGAATGATTGACAAATATTTTCGTGACTCTTGGTTTATTTTGATGCGAGGACATTGTTGGAGCTGTTTACATTTATTTAGGTTCTCAAGAGTATTTGGATGCAGAGAAGTACTTACTTGTGTATTAAAAGAAAAGAACAAGATTCCAAAAGGTTCTAAAAGAGCAAGAAACATGGCTTCACTCGCATAGTACCTATGAGGATAAAAAGTAACCTATGTGCTATTCCAGACTATAATCTATCTCTGTACAAAATTTCTTCTAGGTCCGTTTAGCTGTAGGTACTGGCGTGATTGAGTAACAAAAAATAAAATAAAATAAACGGGCATTTATTCACCAAGAATCCTACACACAGTTATAAAGATACAATTGGTAATTTACAGGTTTTGGTATGTATGTAGGTAGACAGGTGAAATGGTAGAGGGCTCAGCTACGCTGCTTTTCAGCCTCGCCATTAAATGTCTGCTGTCGTCACAGCAGGTTTGATCCTCGGAAGCCATCAGCCGTTATCAGGCGATGAAGAGAAGGGCACAGATCATTATTATAACCTTTGTAAGTAGGTAGGTAAGTATGGTATAACATCGAGCTAGCAGCAAATGGCATCCGACATCCAACAAACGTCCATACATCCGAACTTTCGCATTTATAAAAAATTTAATTGGAACAAGAGCATCCTATCTTTACCACCAGTTGCTAATGATATCGAAAAGATAGGATAATCAATCCTATTAATATTATAAATGCGAAAGTTTGTGATGATGTTTGGATGCTTGGATGTTCAATCAAGCCGTAACAGCTCAACCTTCTTCGATGAAACTTGGAATACAGAGAGTTCTTTACCTAGAATAGCATATAGGCTACTTTTGATGTAATACGCGAGCAAAGCCGCGGGCAGAAGCTAGTATAGCTATATTTTGGAAGTCATAGGAATTAATGGTGACCTACGCTACCTGTTGGCAAGGATGCGCGCGCGCTGACCTTACCACAAAAAGTCGAACAAAAACGTAACCCTCCGTTTAGTAGTCGGGCAAAAAACCGGTAATCGATCGATTTTACGGTTCAATCGACTGTTTACAGGCGTTTTTTGTGTGAACGATGTTATTCAATGTCTGCGTTGAGTGGTTTTCGTTGTCATTGTGTTGGTTTGGGTTTGTGTATTGTGGCATTGAAAGGTGAATTTGATTCATCCATAAAATAAGAGCACTGGTGAAGGGGTGGTAGTGGCCCGGCCTTCCGATCCACAGTCGTTAGCCTAATTTTAAATCAAATCAAATCAAATCAAAGTAGTTTATTGCGTAATATGGGTTAGGTACAGTTGTTACATAATACAATACAAATTAGGAGCAGCCATATTCAGCGTTGTACGCATGCAATATACATATTTTCAAAAAGATTAATTATGTATGTAAGAGCTTTAAATTACAATAAAATAGTGCTATTACAAAAAATGTCATTAAAATAATCATGGGTTGAATAGTAAGCCCTTTCCAATAGTAACTTTTTCAGTCTCACTTTGAATACTACAAGGCTTGAAGTATCAAGTAATGGTTTAGGTAGGTGATAAACGGAAGGTAAAACGGAACACTTATAGTCTCAACTACGGTGACTGTCTGTCTGTGTGTCAGTCAGCACCTCCCAGAGCTAAACCAAAAAAGATAGAGAGTTGAATTCTGGAGTTTTTGTGAGGGTTTATATATGAATCAAATATTCTGAAATTTAGGGGTTACAGTAAAATAATATTGGGAATATTTATATGACTGTTGTTTATTTTGTGAAGTCGTTTGCAATATTCTGCTGAATTTCTACTTTGAATTCTCTGCATAGTGTGAGATCCACAGATATTATTCCCGTCTCAGCCACTAGATCATCCTTACACCGTAACGTGCCATAACCATATTGTACGTCTGATCATAAACTGCATCATAACGAGTCATTTCACTTCCTGCTCTACCACTTCTTATCAGAGTTCTGAATTGCATGACTCCTTCAGAACTTGACTATTCGATCCGCGTAAGTTTTATCAGGTTCGAATAAAGTTGAATGCTTGATAACTGAGTCAGCGTGGAACATGTATCGTTTTTCCGCGGCATAGGGTCGAGATTGGCTTGCGAAGTGTTTTACTGGGTGTCGTAATGGTTACACACAGTGCAGTTATATGAGATCGTGCGAACGCCCGGTTCATTCACGGTTTTTGCATAAATAGCGAGAAATGTTACAAAATACGAGGTATTGTTCGATTGTGGCTCGGTTTGTTTTTAGTGGCGTGGTTTGGTTTGTATAGCTTTGTATGAGGTTATGGGATATTAACTTTTGAGATTGTGGTATTTTGCTCTGCTTATAGCAATTTCTTGGTATTTAGCTCAAGATTTTCACATGATTTTGTCATTTACTCAGCATATTATTTGATTCCTTTAAAACATTAGCCACTCTATATATATTTTTTATTCAATATAGGCTAACGTTTGACCACAATTTGTGGTGTACGGTCAAGCACGTTTGCCTAGAAGAAACCTATTCACTATGGTCTTGAAGTCAGCCAAATTATAGGTAAGTATTCAGAATAACAGACGCCGGCAGTGAATTCCACTCTTTGGCTGTCCACATAATAGATATCTCAGATAATAGCGGTTGATCAAATTAAAACTAAGTACATCCTAATCATCATAACTAGATGGAAAGATGATCTAATAAAGGTTGCTGGGAGCCGTTGTTCGAGACCTAAATTCAGAGATGGACGCGTCGGTACGGCTGAAATGATGATGATGTCATAATCTTTCAAAAATAACTTTACTATATTTAATCGCTTCTTAGAAGGGAGAAAATCGTTTTGCCGTCGGTAAACTGGGCTTTCGAATAACTTTTGATCAATCTCTTCACCACTGTGGTTCTTTCATTAACGTTCACTGTAGCCCTCGGCAGGAAACTAACTCAGTTTGACCATAAAACTAAATCATTCATTATATCACGCATCTTCCTCTCCAGACAACCACTCTTCAGAATAAGCACTTACTTTCATAGTCCAAGCTTCACTTCCGCACTACGCTCGTAAACTTTAGTACCTACCTGCGGCTATAATCTGAAAATGCTCTCGGACATCCTCATTGCCCACGCTTAGTGTCGCGTTATTAGTTATTATAGATTTCAACGATAAGGCCGCCCACAGAATAAACAATTCAATAACAAAAGCTAGCTTTAGTTTATTGACGAGGAGTGTCAAATGATTATTAAATTTTATGGATATTAAAAAAATCATGATCATACACCAAGAATGTCAATCATACTCGTTCCTGGAACTTCAGAAATCATACTCGGTAGATGTAATAAATTCTTCATTCATTCACCAAACCACCGGTCTAATTCAAACACGGCTCTTTACTTGGTGAAATACATCAATCTTCGAATCGTTGACCTGTTCGTTTCGACATCAACATGACTGCTCACATTTACAGCCAACATAAAACACGCAGAGAGTTTAGCTGTGTATTCACCGGCTCATCATCATTTCAGCCGTACGACATCCACTGCTGAACATGGCCTCCCCCACAGACAGAGCAAATTCCTTATCATGTGGGGGGTTTTGCCCATACTTACCACGCCGGGCATGCGGGTTGGCGAGCGCAGTTAGAGCTATCGTTGTTAAAATGAGGGACGCTGCTGCCCATCCCGTAGCTTTCTTCCTTTAGTCGCCTCTTACATCCGCGGATAGGTAGATATGGAGTTGCCTATTCTTCAGCCGGGGCCACCACGGCCATTCACCGGCTACCACATAATAAAAGTTAATATTTTTTATATTTTTTTTTCATTCCGGACTTATCGCACACGTTCAACTGATCCCAAACTAGGCATAGCCTGTACTATGGGTACCAGAAACTGATATACATAATAGATATATATTTAACACCCAGACACAGAACAAACATCTGTGTTAGTCACAAATGTTTGTCCAGTGCGGGAATCGTACCCGCGACCTCTAGCGCAGAAGGCAGATTTACTACCAACTGAGCTAAGAGGCCAGTTAATTATATCAAAATGATTGTGTTATCAGCACATCTTCAGGGATATCATGCTATCCTACTAATATTTATAAATGAAACGGCTCAACCGATTTGGATTACACTTGGAATAGATAGAGTTATTTGCCTAGAAAAGCATAGGCATAGGCTACTTTGGAGCGAAGCCGCGGGCTATGCTTGTAGAGAAATATAATTACTATAACTTTGTCTATACCGTGTAGGATTATATTGTTTTTCCTCAAGGTTATGAACTTTATACGTTAATGAGGTACCCGTGTGTGTGTTTTTATAAGTTCTTATTTATTAGGGATTATAATTAGATAACTTTTCTTTTGAGCCTCACCTAGTTCGATCGGCACCACACTGAAGCTTTAAATTCCATTTTGTGAAAAAGGATCATCGAAAAAAATGATAGGCACCAAGCCGTGTTTGTTGCCTGATTCTTCTAGGCTTGGTCGCGAGGAACAGGCATAGCTTCACCTAGTTTCTAAGACGTTTCAAAGTGATCCTAGTGATTTTATTGAAATAAATGCCTTTTGACTTTGATTTTGACTAAAGGAACTATTATCATGCATAGTTCCTTTACACACGGGTATCTCCTGTTACTCAGACTCTTATGAGACTGGTGCATCAGGAAATCTCCAACGCACTAACACCTCACACACACACGCATCCACACACACGCCTATATATATTATTAAACATACACATCAAATATGTACAAAGTACCATCACATATCTCACCTACTACCTTGTGTAATGTTAAAGTATGTACTCGATTTTTTTTCTTTCTTATGTAGTTTAGTTACTATTATAATATGTAGTCTTTGCAGGAACATTTATTTGTATTCACTTAGTCCTAGGAGGCGGGCGTTGGTGATTGCGTCACAGTTTTTATAACTATTGCAAATTCCATCGTTTTTCCAAATCGTTATAATGTACCTCTATTATTTTTGTTCCGAAATAAAAATTATTTTATTTTTTTTTTATTTTGACTTCATTCTTGAGACTTTGATTCTCTTCCAATAACGGTTATACGTTTTCGTCCATTGTGGAAGCTAAACTCTTGGAAAAGCTTTTTATTAGTGAAATTGTGTGTGATCAAAGCTGCGAGAATCAGCTACTACCTAAGTTATAAGTATCCGTTGTATTATTTTTATTATGGAAGGTCATTATATAAATTTAATTGCATACTTTGTTAGCTGTAACACTATAATTTGATCGAGAGAAACTATTATCAATCGGAAATTAAAGGGAAAGTCACACACCTACTTAGTTCTCAAGGTATATGTACCTATAATAGGTAACTTGCAATTTCTTTCCGAAACTAATTTAAGTATCCGTAGGAAGCCCTTATCGCGTCAAAGACACGTTTTTTTTATTAAAACCGGGTTTCAATAAATTTTTGTTACTCTCCGGCCTTAAATTCAAATATTTAGTAATAAATTAGTACCTAATCAATTTTTTGAGTTAGGGTTATTATTATGGTATTATGCTCTATAACATATTTTTTGTATACGCATACAAGAAACAGTTGTGCTATCTAAAGACCATTTAAAACGATCTATAGATAGCATTGGATTAGCATTGCCATCAAGCGTGGTAATTCCGCCAGCGTCTTAGGGACGCTTCCGACTGGTAGTCATCATTTCAGCCGTACGACGTCCACTGCTGAACATGGCCTCCTCCACAGACAGAGCAAATTCCTTATCATGTGGGGGGATTTGCCCATACTCACCACGCTGGGCATGCGGGTTGGCGAGCGCAGTTGGAGCTATCGTTGTTAAAATGAGGGACGCTGCTGCCCATCCCTTAGCTTTTTTCCCTTAGTCGCCTCTTACGACATCCGCGGATAGGTAGATATGGAGGGGCCTATTCTTAAGCCGGGGTCACCACGGCTGACTGGTAGGGATCTGGACCAAATATTAATTTGTTTGAATCTAGGATATTGAAAATGTTTTAAAATATAAAATTTTTAAACCGTGTTGGGTAGGTATGGATTGGTCAGAAGAAAAATTATACTAAATAAATAAATAAATAAATATTCCGGACATATCACACACGGTCAACTGATCCCAAACTAGGCATAGCATGTAATATGGGTACCAGACTGATATACATAATAGGTAAATATTTAACACCCAGACATAGAACAAACATCTGTATTCATCACACAAATGTTTATCATGTGCGGGAATCGAACCCGCAACTTCTAGCGCAGAAGGCAGAGTTACTACGAACTGAGCTATGAGGCCTTCAATACTACCTATAGAATAGACTACTAGATAGATTAAGTAATTTAACTCCAAAACAGATTTTTGCAGAGAGTTTTTACAATGTAAAATGAGAAATTTTCAAAAGTCTTACAACAATCATTATTTCCAATTGTGTAAAGAATAAGCTGCAATTGAGATTAGTATTATGAATCATCACTACGAAGAGAGCTAAGTAATGATTACGCGGCGTACATATGGGATTATGTAATTAGAAAAATGCGCACATTAGAGTGCACGATGGTACACAGTGGTACTTCTGTTATTAGCTGCTATTAGGTGATTATAGTATCGGCTATTTCTAGAGTTTTATAATGAGGCTATTTTTTCCGCTACTATTTGCAGTAATTCGCTTACTTTTTCAGTTTAATTTAACTTGAAATTTAGTTACATAAAAGCTCCGCAAGCCTTATTCTTTCAAGTTATATTTAAGAGTAGCATACTAACATTGAGTTTATTATTATTATTCATTTATTTCAGATCATTAATTATAATCCATACAATATACACACAAAACATACACAAAGCTAAATATACTACAAAAAAAGCTAAGTATACTGAGGTAAACGACTTTTTCATACACTGCTTTTTATTGCAATTGTTATCAATTCGGAACATTTATGCACGCTATACTAGTGCGTCCAAAACGGTGAAGGAAAACATCGTGAGGAAACTGGCATGTCTTAGAACCTAAAAATTTGAAGACATATGACATGTGCACGAAAGGAGCCTCTGAGGCGCACTTTAATACTTTTAGTACACAGATTCTTTCACCGATGGTCATATGGCCCTTTTCAGGGCCACACCACAACCTGGTCACTGACCTAATTCAGGATGACCAAGAAAGAATCAGTGTCAATCACAACAAGCAAGCACTAGAGTATGGGCACCTATATTTTGTAAGTGGAAGCCGTCATTCGGTCGTTACTTCTTACGATCTACGTACTTTATTGGCCAAAGTTAAAGATTTTGGCTTGCCCACTAATATAAAAATATTCACGAGAAGACGGTTAGTTTGAATTAGTAAAGGTAAAACTAGCTGCTACTGGTAATGACCTTAAATTACAGGTAATATGGTAATAGCTGTTATTACGCGATTACGCGGTGTCGATGTCGGGGTCACCGACTGATTTAATCCTATTGCACCGGCTGTTTACAATTTCACTTTCGATCGGTCGACGGACGCATCGGGGCTAGGGCTGTCACAAACATGGGTTTTGTTTTTTTTACTTTACCAGATTAAATTTTGTTTCTTTACGTTTCGGGCATTTTTGAAGACAAATGCCTCTGATGTAAATGAGATTATGAATTTGCTTGGATTCAAAATGTTCATTAGTTTGTGTTCGAATTATAATATTCGAAGCACTCTTTTGTATTTTTTATGGTTTCCAAAAATGCATTTATACTTTTTTATTTATTTATTATTGCTTAGTGGTTGGTTCAATTTAATATTTTATTTATTTTGTGTTTGATTTGTTAAATACCTAACTTTACTGCAGGCTTGCGCCATAAGAGGCTGTTAAGTATATCTGATGATATAAATAAAATAAAATATATTCCGGACATATCACACACGGTCAACTGATCCCAAACTAGGCATAGCCTGTACTATGGGTACCAGAGACTGACATACATAATAGATATATATTTAACACCCAGACACAGAACAAACATCTGTGTTAGTCACAAATGTTTGTCCAGTGCGGGAATCGAACCCGCGACCTCTAGCGCAGAAGGCAGAGTTACTACCAACTGAGCTAAGAGGGCAGTCAAATATACTTAAGCCATAAATTTCTTTAGCCATAAGGCATATGAGATCAAAGCATAAACTAAAATACAACGATCGCCCAGTATTTCAAGAGAGCACAGTTTTGGCAACCCTGATATTATAGAAATCATGTAGGATGGAATGAATGCATAATCGAAAATAAATAAATAAATAAGTACCTACAAATCTGACAACACCTTTCTAATTCCATTAAAGTGTGATCTTGATCAATCCCTAGCATGACATCGATCGTTTCAAATTGATGTACCTACTAACTTACTTTGTGTTATCATCATCATCAGCCTGTAGAAGTCCACTGCTGAAAATAGGTCTTCCCCAGTGTTCCATAACCTACTTGTACCTATCATAAGGGATTGGGGGGGGGGGGGGGATCATAGATGAAAATTATGTCATTCTGAGGGGAGGGAGAAATTTCACTTCACTAAGATGTTAATGTTAAAGTATGAACCGCGCTGTACTGCACTTTTGAGGAATAAGACTATACAAGGCAGTTTATGTTGTGTTTTATAAAAACGGAACGGACCTTACAAAAACAGTTATCAGGAGGAAAGTGAAATATTTTGTTTTTCTCAGAATATATTAAGCAATAATATATATTAATAATGGCCGTGGTGGCCCCGGCTGAAGAATAGGCCCCTCCATATCTATCCGCGGATGTCGTAAGAGGCGACTAAGGGAAAAAAGCTGGGGGATGGGCAGCAGCGTCCCTCATTTTAACAACGATAGCTCTAACTGCGCTCGCCAACCCGCATGCCCAGCGTGGTGAGTATGGGCAAATCCCCCCACATGTTAAGGAATTTCATCTGTCTGTGGGGGAGGCTATGTTCTGCAGTGGACGTCGAACGGCTGAAATGATGATGATGATGATGATTAAGCAATAACATTGCGCGGCGCAGGCGCAGGTGCTGATTGCTTCATAAGGAACGATTGACGGTTTCGCGGTAAAAATGCAGTGTAGCACTTACGTCCAATTTTTCGTAATCTGATGGTTATTGCAACATTATTAAGATGGGTATTGTGGATTTTGCCAGTCTTATGATTTTTGTGTAAAGAATTTAGCGTTATGTTATAGAAATACTGCTTTGGTATACAAGGTGATTATATGTATACCATCCCGAAAGGGGCTTATTCTACAACCAACTGGCAATAAAGTTTGTTTCATGACTTTTGGAAATTCGACATTTTTCATTGAAAAAACTCTATGCGAAAATCAGCTGTTTTGGGGTCAAATCAGGTCAAACTCAATAAATCTGCTGTTTTAGGTAGCAATCTTGATTCCGAACTTCTTGTATGTTTAGTTATTAGTATTAAAGATGATAAAAATACCAACAACAGCTAATTTGATAAAGTTTGTCAAAAAAATAATATTGATGTTTTTTTTGCTTATATTATTTCTTTTCGTGGATAGAATAACCCCCTTTCGGGATGGTATACATATTATGAATAACCTTGTATAGTACATAGTACAGGGTCTAGGCGCTTTTATCGCTTTAGTTTCTACTTCATGTGACATTCGTTTCAATGCAACGGAGGGCATAACAAACGTAAAAGAATTATATCGTTTTGGATTTATGACGGCCGCCTGAAAATACTCCCCAAGAAATATGACAAAAAACTTTATTCGAGGCTCAGAAAAGTAGCATCAGCATCGTCCCATTCCCACAGTATACGTAGTTAACTTCGTAAGTAAATGATTTGTGTATGTTGTTGGCAGGCGTGCGGTATCGAGTTGCAAACAAACGGGCCCCGTCCCCCGGTAGAGCGTACGTGCCGCGACGAGGAACCACGAGGTAAGCATCGCAACTATGTACATTGTAACCAAGCTTGTAACTCGTGTGTTTAGCTATTTAGATACGAATGGATTTGGGATATGCCCACGTAGTCACAGCTACAGCAGAAAAAATTGAGAATTGAAAAGTCTACGTCAATAGTAATGATTAAAGTTCCAAAATTATTGTATGGATTAAAAAAAGTTAAGTTTCTTGGGAAACCGTAGTAAGTAACTCAGCGGAATAGACATCAACGCGCTCAAGCAAGCAGGTACGCATGTCTGTTGGGAAAACTGGCAAATATTGCAAGAAAAATGTAAGCCTTTTCACATTTAAATACGCGTTTTGCGCGATAAACATCACACCAAACACCGGATTTTTAAAACCATTTGGCTGAATATCTAACAATATAATCATCAGTGTCATTTGGAACTCCATTTGGTTTTCCGTCTATTTAGTGTAGTTTTTTACTAACACGCTAACGGATAATAATTAACGGAAATTTCCTTTAAGCCTCCTAGTTAGATTAGCACCTAGTTACATTGGCACTGAAGCTTTACATTCCATTTTGTGAAAAAAGATCATCGAAAATGATAGTGACGCGCGCCGTGTTTGTTGCCTGATTCTTCTAGGCTTGGTCGCGAGGAACAGGCATAGCTTTGCCTAGTTTCTAAAACGTTTCAAAGTGATCCTAGTGATTTTATTGAAATAAACCCTTTTTGAATTTGATAGACCTGACTTTACTAGTGGACTGCCGGTGAATTTGTTCGCTGGAAGTTCACCTGAATTTGTTAGCAAGATTAAGGGGATACAATTTTATTCCTGTACTTGTCTATGAGTAGATTCAGTAATAATAAATATAAATTCATTTATTTTCGACAACTTCCATAGTCCATATCCACACAAGTCAAAATTATTAAAAAAATTAAAAAAGGAAAGGAAAGTAAGTAGGTAGACTAACTAGGTGTCTACTTCAGGTACTGCGAGTGTACCATACTACAATGGTTCATGTACTCGCAGTCAAACCTGGTTGAAAACTCTTAGAATGCTGTTGGAGCTGGCCCGGATTCTGCGCCCCAGGGATGTGCACCGCTTGCGCATGGTGCTGTAGAAACAGTCCACACTCAGTCATTCAGTGTACTACGTGGATAATTCGACAAAAATTTCGTCAAGTGATTTACGAAGCAATAGTTACATCTGGTGCCTAAATCAGGCGCTTGGCTACATTAGTGTCCGACACTGATACCCGTTATTATCGTTATTATCTGTTATCACGGCTGTTGAGTTAACTGACAACCTGCATTCTGGCGCGACGGGACGCGGCGACAAGACGCCACTGCTGAGCCCGCAGTGAAGTATGGTGACAGCTCTGTCAAGATATTGGTTTCGTCTATTGTAAAGTAGTTATTTCATGCCTCGGTGGCCCAAGGAGGGTACAGTTAGGTTATCAAAAATTGCCTGGATTTGTTATTTGATAGTGCCCCCGCTCTCACTCATGACCCCGCTTTAGGCGGTGACCTTGATTAAAGCTTTGTTACCGGTTATGTATGATTACGGGCGGATAGATGAACATGGCCAAAGTTAGGGTACCTCATACGACTTCAGAACCCTAATATCAGAGTTTTACCTCTAACTAGAGGAGAAGGATACTTTATAGGACTTTAGAACCCAACAAATGGTGTGTGATTGATTATTTATCTACCCATCTTTTAGACACAAAGTTACTCGTTGACTAAATACTACGTTCGCCGTCAATGTGATAATGCAAATCCTTCCTTTGTCACAAGTTCATATGTCTCATGAATATTTGCAAACAAAAATACTTTGTAAGTTGCTTGTACTTGTTAAAGTTATTCTTCTAGGCTTGGTCGCGAAGAACAGGCGTAGCTTCAAATAGTATAGAATATAATATCATTTATTTGGCACATATAAAACACAGAAAATACTAATTTCAAATGAAACAACCTTAGAATTAATTAAGTAGATATATAAGTGTATACAATAATAACTAAAAACGACATAAAATAGTTTCTAAGACGTTTCAAAGTGATCGTAGTGATTTTATTGAAATAAAGTCTTTTTGACTTTGACTTTGAGTAAGTTGAGTTCAGCGCGCAGTGCGAGTCTACGTGTCGTCTATGGTTGAGCTGTTCTTAATAAGCTGTGTTCGATATTTGATGGGAACTTGGGGAACAGTGCGCTATCGTTATTACGTCCGAAATTACAGAGACGTATGAAGTTGTGAAATGTAGCTCTGTGATCAGGCGGCTTTATTATATGGTTCGTAATAGATTTTGGGCAACATCCCTCAAAGGTACCGATTTAGATTTTTCCCATGTCATCATCATCATCATTTCAGCCGTATGACGTCCACTGCTGAACAAGGCCTCCCCCACAGACAGAGCAAATTCCTTATCATGTGGGGGAATGCCCATACTCACCACACTGGGCATGCGGGTTGGCGAGCGCAGTTAGAGCTATCGTTGTTAGGATAAGGGACGCTGCTGCCCATCCCCTAGCTTCTTTCCCTTAGTCGCCTCTTACGACATCCGCGGATGGGTAGATATGGAGGGGCCTATTCTTCAGCCCGGGCCACCACGGCTATTTTCCCATGTATTGAAGGATTATTTCAGTGTTACAATGAGACATAATAACTTGCTTTGTATTATGCTGAACCCGATGTTTTTTTTTTTTTTTATGTTATACGGAGGCAAACAGGCTTACGACCCACCTGATGGTAAGTGGTTACCGTCGCCTATTGACATCAGAAACACCTGGAGCATTGCTAATGCGTTGCCTGCCGAACCCCTCCCCCCCTAAAGAGCTCTGGCAACCTTACTCACCGCAGGAACACAACACTATTTGAAACAAATAATGTTATTTGGCTGCGATCTTCTGTAAGGCGGATACGTATTACGGCAAAAATGCTCAACTAACCTGGTCACTGACCTAATACTGGATGACCAAGAAAGAATCAATGTAACGACAAGCAATCAAGCAAGCACCTTGTCTAAGATTGCAAGCTGTCGATTGGTATTCATTATATTATTATGCAAAACCGGAACGGCACTTTACACATTTTGCAAAACTAATCTAAATCCTGAATAGCCGCACATTAGATGCCGATAACACTCAATTTGACCGGCCACATAAATAGCGACGCTGCATTCCTCTCCCGGGCAATCTTCACTAACTGGTATAAAATATACTAGGCCTAACTTCCGCCAGCGTCTTTGCGTGTTACCTGTATTAAATGAAAGTCCAGAAACGAATCCCCGGATTCTTAGTGAAGTAAATGCTTACTGAAGTATAGTAAATAAATAATAAATAAATATTCCGGACATATTCACACGGTCAACTGATCCCAAACTAGGCATAGCCTGTACTATGGGTACCAGAGACTGATATACATAATAGATATATATTTAACACCCAGACACAGAACAAACATCTGTGTTAGTCACAAATGTTTGTCCAGTGCGGGAATCGAACCCGTCGCGGGTTGGATTCCCCCTAGCGCAGAAGGCAGAGTTACTACCACTGAGCTATGAGGCCAGTCTAGTGACTTTATTGAATTGTTAGCAAACAGCATACAAGCAGATCTGGATCAATTTGGCTATCTATAGATGGTTTGTAACGGTCTTTAAATAGCTCAACTGTTTCTTGTGTATTTTGTTAATATTTACTTGTATAAGTTTTAATTCTTTTTCATATGTAACAAACAACAAAGTGTATGGATCTGAGTGTTGGGCAACCAAAGGGACGGATGAAAGAAGAGTGCATGCTGCGGAAATGAGAATGTTGAGATGGATGTGTGGAGTGACTAGAATGGACAAGATACGGAATGAGTACATCAGAGGAAGTTTGAAAGTAGCGCCAGTGACTGAGAAGTTGAAGAGCAAAAGGTTAGCGTGGTATGGGCATGTCATGCGGAGGGAAGAATGTCATAATATCTACGCCATATTCGTTCCTATGTTTAAAATAACAAGGCTTTATCAATAATAATGCACACAATTTTTACATTTATAATACTAGATTTTGCCCGCGGCTCCGCCTGCATGGTATCCGGATCATCATCATCATCATCATCATCAGCCTGTAGAAGTCCACTGCTGGACATAGGCCTCCCCCAAAGAGTTCCATGACGAACGGTCTTGAGCCTTCTCCATCCACCGACTTCCCGCAACCCGGTACCCGGATAGTAAACTTTATACATTTCCAGACCACAAGTTTTTGTCTATTCCTCATTAGAATCTGCTGAAAACATTCACTCCAGAATGCATTTATCCATTTATCCATTTTATAGAATCCATTGCATTATACCTAGTAGTGTACTTGACGTTTGAAGTTAACAAACAAACACACAAACTTCAACATTTACAGTATTATAAGCAAAAGATAACTGGTATGAAATACATAATACCTAGTATGTATTTCATACCAGTTATATTATAAATAACTGGTACGCAATATCTATTTAGTGTTATAATAACTAACACATCTGCGTTGCTTTCTCACGGGCGCGCGCGCGTGGGCGACCGGTGACGTATGTCTCTGCACTTTTGTATAAGGTTACTGTTATGGCCACCACTGCAATATGAGAAAAGCTTTTTTGAAAGAGATCGATAGTTTTTTACGAGCAGCAAGATATCTTTGTAGACATGGGCTTCGTTAAATTCATAATGACCGCCGTAATATCAGAGAGAGCGTACGTCAGTGGCCCGTGAACATAACTCACGATAGATTTACGCTTACGATACGATAGCAAATGTCAAATATTTATCATCATTATTTTAGCCGTAGGGCGTCCACTGCTGAACATAGGCCTCCTCCACAGATCTTGTACGGCCTGCACCCAAACTATCATTTGGCGGGTTTCGGCCATACTCGCCACACTGGGCATGCGGGTTGGTGAGCGCAGATAAGGCTATTATGGATAGGGAACTCTGCTGCCTATCCCCAAGCTTTTTTCCAAGTTGCCTCTTACAACATCCACGGGTAGTAATGGAGGGGCCTAAGAATAATTCTTCAGCCGGAGCACCACGGTGCAAATATGTAAGTCTCGCATTCGTCATCGCCATTTCATTGGCTAATATTTGACTTTTATTATCGTATCGTAAGTGTATTGTCAATTATTCGTAGGCTTAGGGTACAGTTGTATTCTGAATTACATTATACTTTTATTAGGAGGAGGTAGGGCACAGCGAGATTTTCTCGCTCTAAATTGGAGCAGTCCGCCTGGGAAGGTACCTCCGCCTTACAGAAGATCGCAGCCAAATAACATTATTTGTTTCAAATAGTGTTGTGTTCCTGTGGTGAGTAAGGTTGCGAGAGCTCTTTAGGGGGGGAGGGGTTCGGCAGGCATCGCATTAGCTATGCTCCAGGTGTTGCTGATGTCAATAGGCGACGGTAACCACTTACCATCAGGTTACGTAAGCCTGTTTGCCTCCGTATAACATAAAAAAATAAAAAATTACCATAATTCGACAGACCTTAGAGGCATAGAAAGCCTGAAACAAATATAATTTTCCAAACCCAACAAAATACCGAGTACCTTCCACTACAGGTTATAACGGATTCTACACAGTACTAAGAAAGTTGGAACATTAATTACATAGGCGCTAAAGAAGCCATTTCATTCTGGGCCTGGTCCATGTACACTACATAGAAAAATTTGAAAAAAATAGGAGATTACAAGAAAAATACAATAACATTAATTTGAAGACAAATGCGATGGTACAAGAATAGTTCTTCTGGTAAGTTTTTTACTATGTGAACACTATTTGAAGGCCGCCATGTTGGTTTATAATTGGCGTTTGACATGACATTGACATATTTTTCATGTCATGTTGTTTGATTTGATGTTTTTGTTTTGTCAGATAAATGTAGGTTGTCAAAATGACATTTCACGCACGTCCATCCGCCATATGTTTGTAGCGCTGTGTGTTGCTCTCTTTGTCGAAGAAAATCTTAGTGTACCTTATAACGAAGTCAATTTAAATAAAATAACCAAATAAATACGTTTACTTTATTGCTTAGCCATATTTTAGAGTAGTGTACACAGTGCAGGCCCAGGCTCCATATATTGATGAAACGTCTCTTTTTGTTTGTTTTTCATAATTAGCTACCTACAATACGTGTGATTACACGGCGTACCTCCCGTACCTAATTGTAGCGTTTATAACAGAAATGGGAATTATAAAAAAACTACACTAATTATTTAAAATGTCACGCTTTGTTGTCTAGTTGCATTGCGTGGGAATGCATTAAAATGGGCATTTTAATAAATCTCATTTTAATGCTTTGGTAATGTCGCAGTGGTCAGTCTCACCGCATTTTTGCCGCTCATTTGACCCTTACAAAAACATTCCTGGCTCTTTTTATCGAGGCTGTGATTAACTCAGCGGGATAAAGGCGCATCGGAGATCATTTAAGGTGAATTAAAACTTAAAACTGCTACGTCTCTATGAACCTACACCTAATTAAAATGCGCTATAATTTTCCAACTCAAAATAGATTACTCATTCCTGCATGGCTAGCGATAATCCCAATTGCCCATCTCAATCTAAAATGAACTTTAATACAACCGTCAAAGACGTATTTTATAAATTCCGACCGCACTTTTATAAATATTACCTTGTCAGTGACTTTGCAAGTGTTATTAAAAATCACGGACAAAAGGGCTGCTTTGTGCCCACTGCAACTTGAGCTTTCAGGATATCGTATATCAGCAAAGATAGTCCACATTAAATATTTAGATAGAGATCACTTAATGCTGGTTTCATGCTGAGACAATACACCATGAGTGGTCGAAAGAAAGTGTGAGAGAGTTATTAAGACTTGAAATCAAGTGTAATATTACATCTTGAGTGGCCTTTAATGGTTCGTGTTTGATTACACATTTGGCGCGATGAAATGGTCGGGTTTCACTTTAGTCTAGCTAGATATTATTGGTATTATTAGTTGTGATTAACCAACAACCGTTGGCGAGTAAAGGTTCTCTACTGGCGACCACGAACCGAGCGACGCAGTGCTGGCACGTCGATTGACCGACGACGTTGTGAAGGTTGCGGGAAGTCGGTGGATGGAAAAGGCTCAAGACCGTTCGTCGTGGAACTCTTTGGGGGAGGTCTTTGTCCAGCAGTGGACTTCTACAGGCTGGTGATGATAATGATAAGCAGTTTATATTCTGTACTTACTTAGACAATTGAAAAGAGACGTTTCATCAATATATGTAGCCTGGGCCTGCACTGTGTACACTACTCTAAAATATGGCTAAGCAATAAAGTAAACGTATTTAATTGGTTATATTATTTAAATTGACTTCGTTATAAGGTACATTAAGATTTTCTTCGACAAAGAGAGCAACACACAGCGCTACAAAAATATGGCGGATGGACGTGCGGGAAATGTCATTTTGACAACCTACATTTATCTGACAAAACAAAAACATCAAATCAAACAACATGTCATGAAAAATATGTCAATGTCATGTCAAACGCCAATTATAAACCAACATGGCGGCCTTCAAATAGTGTTCACATAGTAAAAAACTTACCAGAAGAATTATTCTTGTACCATCGTATTTGTCTTCAAATTAATGAAATTGTATTTTTCTTGTAATCTCCTATTTTTTCTATGTAGTGTACATGGACCAGGCCCAGAATGAAATGGCTCCTTTCAGTGAAAATATACAGAGGATCGGCCACCTCACAAAAAATCATCGAAACTTTTGCATTTTCAATACGGCACAAAGTGCCATCATCAATCATATACTTTGCCATCGTACGTTTTGGTATTTTTTTTTAATGAGTAAGGATTAAGTGAGTGTGGTGATGACAGCTAACAGAAGAGAGTGGACAAGAAGAACATGTGCCGACCCCACTGTGGGACAAGGGCAGGAAAATAATATTAATATTTTTTTGACTATTTGGCTCTTCAGCTACTGGCTTGCATTCTGATATTTTCTAAGCTTAGTTTCTAAGCTTCGTCAGTCAGCTGCATTCCTAGCTTCCGTCAATTCTCCGAGACTAGCATTAGCATACGTCTTCAATCGTAACAATCTGTTTCGTCAATCACTTCACTGCGCTAGAACGACGCTTTCTGGGAATATTGAATTTCAAATTTACATTGTAAAGGAATCTTTAATACCCAAGCGCCGATGTAGGTAATCATTATTCTAAAAGTTGCGTCTCGTAATTGGGGAGTTGGCAGTTGCCACGTCTCCTCTATTATTATTAATTAATTATTAATATCTTTATTTCAGGCTACTTGACATATTACACATACATGTGTAATATGCCATGGCCCATATTAATACATACCTTACAGACTAACATACATATAATATTAAACTTAAATAACTACACCACATCTAGAGTCAGGGACTTTCTTGATCGTGAGCGCCTCCCTGTAGCGCCGGTATACAACTTCAGCTGACCAAAAAAATTCGGGCGCGAGGAACACCTCTTTGTACTTGGCAGCTACCTGGATCACGTAGGACTTGAAGTTAGTCGCCCTACTCGACTCCAGGCGTTTCAGGCCATGTACAAGAACCTCTGGAGCTGGACTGATCCTCTATGAAAATTATTTCTACCGCCACCTCTCCGATGGAAAGTGACGATATGATTGAGGATGTAGCATGCTTGCCTTAAAGATACCTTCGATTTGAAGAGTCCGAGACTGCAAATAGTACGTGGCAACTAGTTCAATTACTTTGCCGTTCGAATTAAGTATCATAGTGTGATGAATACGGATGTTTATTCTGTATCTGGGTGTTAAATATTTATCTATTATGTATATCAGTCTCTGATACCCATAGTACAGGCTATGCCTAGGATTCTTTATTTGCCATCCTGTTTTAGATCAGTGACTAGGTTGAGGTATGGTGGCCCTTGAAAGGGCCTATGACCTTCGATGAAAAAATCAGTGTAGTGAATTGATTAAAGTGCGTCATACTTGATGCAATACGACAATCCACCATCATATTGACAATAACCATTTACTAATCCTATCGTATTAATATTAAATAAATGCGAAAGTTTGTGAGGATGTTTGGATGTTCAGATACTTGGATGTTTGTTGTTCAATAAAAGCTCAAACGATTTCGTTGAAACTTGGTATAAATAAAGTTCTTTACCTAAACTAGCTTCTACTTTTTATGTATTACCACGCCAGCGAAGCCGCAAGCTAGTTCGAAATAAAAGCTTGACTAGGTATCGATCCCAATCATAAATACCATCTCATCACTTTTTGCCGTTATCAAAACTCTAACGCCGGCGCCACTCACCTTCCAGAGCACAGCTCCATTGAACGCGCGATCACCGGCAGACCGGCAATAGTCATAAAACATTGTGTAAGGTACATTGAATGTGCTATCGTCGATCTCCCGGCGACAACAGACTATAATATAGTCACTAGCAGTAGAGCAACTTCGTAGACTTTAGCGCTCGCACACCGTGCGTAAACCAAGTGCGTTAAATTTAGTATGGAACGCTTCTATCCCTTCGAAGCATCTTATACCACACGGACTGCTTTCCCGCCATCATGCGTAATAAACTGCTTCTCTAATGAGTAGAATGCAGTCATCTCCGCTCTGGAAGTGCCTTTTGCGGAAGGTAATTAATGAAGGAATCATTTTTTTAAATTTTTTTTATTGATAATGGTAAGGCGTTTGGCCACCAAGTCACTTTTGCAAGTGAGATGTGGCCGAAGATGGAGCACGCTTTCCCAGAGTGAACTTATTGACCCTAGATTTGAAGACTTCTAGATTGTACTCTTTCGGGAAAACAGACGCAGGCAGATCATTCCACTCTTTGGCAGTACTTATAATAAAAGTGGAGCAGAAGCGTTTCGTTCGACACTGTGGTATGTCGACCAGGTAAGGGTGGTATTTACCTGTGCGTCTGCTTGCTTGTGGAAGGGGGAGGGAGGGATGAGGTCATGCAGATCCCGCGCACAATCACCAAAGTGGTACTTATAGAACACCGACTGTCTGGCCACGCTATTTCTTTATTAATAATTCTTTGCATTGTTCCTCTCCATTTGTAAGGAGGTAACTATTTTTAGACTACCAGACTACCAGACTACATCTACATTTATTTATTTCTAAAAATTTGAAATAGTTTTATGTGTAATTGATATGGACTGGTATGTTAATAAATTATTTTCTTATACCAACTGAAATACCGAGCCCGTGCACAATTATGAGAAATATGTTACATTCTAGAACTATGAACGGCTTTAGAAATTAGAAGTTGAGGTTATCCATAGTTATCTCAAGGATAAGTTACGATACTGGTTCCGCGTGAGTGGTGCGGAGTGCTGGCTCGCGTGGCGACCACACGGGCGGGGGCCGTCGGCGCGGCTTGTCAGGAACAATGGACACAATCTTGCATCTCCCATATTGTCTACCAAACGCTCTAATAGCTAGCTTTGTACACCACAACAGGGAAACGCTGGATATGGCAATATAGATTGCAGATGGACAGGGAACTGATGCTGTAGCCTATTGTCACTATATATTTTTCTTTATTCTTTATTGTACAAATAAAAACACATACAAAAAAACAAAGTTAATAAAAGGACATGTACAAAGGAGTTTTTTCCAGCAGATTTTCTTGTAGTAGGGGGAAAATCTCTGACTATTCCTATGAAATTGAAGACGTCCCAGTCAGAAGTGATGAATCCAATGAGCGTGTATCTAAAATGTGAAGAGCATGAGTCCTAACCATCACACTGATAAAGTCCACTGCTAAACATAGGCTTCCCCCAAAGCCTAGATACTCAACAACTTAAAGTATATAAGAGTTTACAGTGTGTCACTGAGCCTTAATTCTTCGAATGAAATACATATTTGTCAACTTTAATAAATTGTTTTATAACTTCTTTGTCGCATAATAATCATCATGTAATTAATACATTAAGTAACAAAGTATCCAGAAGGGCCCAACGAGACCCAACAAGATGTTACCTGGTGATTGCAGCTACATTGTAAGTCCAATTATCCCGTGGTTAGCCGCTAAGTTATCGCTGGAGGATTGCGACATAGAATTTTCAGCTAGGAATTTAACCAAGAAGCTTTCGAAACCTCAAGTTCAATGTGACTTAAACCACAGAAGCTAGCAGTGGATATAGCGTGAAGGTATGTGTCATCATCAGGGACTGAAAGCGGTAGAGGTTATAGGTACCGTTAAAACATTTCGCTACCATTATGCTATACCGGTAGGGCATTACGGTACCGTTATTTCATACCGGTAGATTTCGGTACCCAAATTTTGAGCCGCGGCTAGTTCGCTAAGACAGTCGCGCCGCGGTGGCTGGGTGGCGGCGTTTCATTGAAGAAAACCTTTATAAACCTTTATTTAGTTCGGTTATAGGTACCGGTAGCGAAATAAACCGAAATGAACTGCGAAGCCAGATTTTCCGGTACTGTTATATTTATCGGTAGATAAATATTCGGGTAACCGGAATTTATCGGTATGACGTCATATCGTTATTTAAAGGTACCTTTATATTCCGGTTATTCAGTCCCTGGTCATCACCATTTCAGCTGTATGACGGCCACTGCTGAACATTGCCTCCCCCACAGATTTCCAGAGGACTTCCTATCATGTTGCCCCCAACATTTTTCTCATACTCACCACGTTTGGCATGTGGGTTGTCGAGTGCAGTTTGAGCTATCTTTGTGAAATAGGGAACGCTGCTGCCCATCCCCTAACTTGTTTCCCTAAGTCTAGCCTCATAGCTCAGTTGGTAGTAACTCTGCCTTCTGCGCTAGAGGTCGCGGGTTCGTTTCCCGCACTGGACAAACATTTCTGACTAACACAGAGGTTTGTTCTGTGTCTGGGTGTTAAATATGTATCTATTATGTATATCAGTCTCTGGTACCCATAGTATAGGCTATGCCTAGTTTGGGATCAGTTGACCGTGTGTAATATGTCTGGAATATTTATTTATTTATTATTTTATTTAGACTTACTATATCGAGTTTGCCCTCCTAACACTTACGTCGAACTTACCACGTACCCCAAAATCATACAAGCTTACCTTATAACCTCATTCTGCAATAATCTCCGGTGCATTAGTCTGATCAGTCTAGCATACCTCTTTCCTTATTCGTAGCTCCACCACAACACTAGATTCGCCCGCGGCGCGGCTCATTGTTCATCGCGCACCTACCGTACCCTATTGTTCACTTTTCGCCACCTCTCCCCGGTCTAATGGTGCATTCAACAAAGTAGGGGGTTAGATCTTAGATGTAATAGATTACGTTGCTTTGGTTGACTTTGACTTAGGAACTACACTGCCTGAACCAGGTTGATCCTTGAATATATGAGGATAGTATAGCAATCTATGTCTTTATACGTAATAGATGAGACCAGGCTAAAATCTGCTTACAAAACTCAAAAACTATTTAAACGGGCAAGAGTAACTTCTGCATGGCTCCTTCCATATACTACACATTACCTAGGACATTGAGAGTGTTACCACGTTCACTGTTTCAAAGAAAGTTGAAAAAACAAAAATACGTGGCAGAATACATTGTTTCCAATATAAAATGATACCAACACTTCTGTCTGTACTTATTTACATGTATTTCAAGCAATACATTTTTACTTTACTTTATTTTACTTTAATAGTGTTGTGTTCCTGCGATGAGTAAGGTTACCAGAGCTCTTTAGGGGGAGGGGGGTTCGGGGTCGGCAACGCGTGCGTGATGCCTCTGGTATTGCAAGCGCTCATAGGCTACGGTAACCGCTTACCAACAGGTGGGCCGTATGCCTGTTTGCCACCTTAGTAGTATATAAAAAAAAAAAAACTAACATTAGAGGAGTTTTTGCTAGTACCTAACGCTTGGTTGTAAATAGGAAAAGTTTGCCTAACTCTGAAAATCGAATAAAAGCGAAGTTAATTTTGGCTTATGCAAAATAGAAAAAAAACAAGTTCAACGTATTATGGATGTTACGAAATCAAATAAACTTAAATTGAACTGTTTCTAATTTTTATATATGCTAAAAAGATTTTTATGGAAGTAAGCTTGTAAAATCATAAATTAAATACAGGACTTACACTTCAAACAAAAATAAGGAAAACATGCAGATACCATCTGGTCTGAGAACAGATGCATCCGTTCGTCCGCGCACAGGTGCGGTGATCAATTAGCGGCGATCGATGGCTGAGATTGTGCGCGTGCGCAGCGACGTCGACGAGAGGAAGTCGCGAGGTGTGCAAGCTGTGAGCAGCAGCGAGCAACGTCTATCGGTGATCAATCGGTACGCATGCGCTCGAGCACGGACAAGGATGTCAGGTGATCAATCGATGGCTACGATTGTGTGTGCCATGTTGTGAAAGACAGCGGCCATGATGAGGAAAGCAAAAAAGTCATCCAACATGCCCGAATGTAACAATGTGTTAGTATTGGAGTGGGAACTAGTGGAATGCCCGCGACTTCGTATTTGGAGTTATTTTCTATCATATTTTAATCGCCTGCCGCACTCCTTTAGAAGTTGATCTCTAGGGCTCTTTTCTTGGTGCTCACCTAGGCTATGAAGAGAGGGTAGTTTTGAATTGGTTAAGTTAGGCTGTGCATTGATTATAAGCGATCAATCATAAAACGATTTTATAAATTTAGAAGCATGAAATGTGAACCATTTAGTGATAAGTGCAAGGCCATAAGAACTTCCTTGAACAAGATAATCGTTCCTATTTTTGTTTTCTCTCTGCTGAATACCGCTTGCGCCCAAATCGCAAACGTTACGCAACCGGCACGCCTCGATGTGCTCGTACAACAGACTATTGTACGACGAATCGTTTGTATTTCAAAGTTTATAACTTACACCACAAAATCACTGAATGCTAAAACTATTCGCAGTGCCCAATCAGTCGATGTTTAAGTAGCAGATCGCACTGATCGCAGTAACTGGCAGTGGCATCACTAACTTGTAAAAAGCACAAAGTAAACAACAAATCAACTCTGGAATGTTCCGTTTGAGATCTGAGATGTCATGAGAGGCAATGGAAATAAAGAGATATTATTTTTATTTTTTTTTATACAACTAAGGTAGCAAACAAGCATACGGCCCACCTGTTGGTAAGTGGTTACCGTAGCCTATGTACGCTTGTAATACCAGAGGCATCACGCACGCGTTGCCGACCCCTTAAAAAGTTCAAAACGCCCTTTTTGAAGAACCCCATACTGTAGTCCTTAGGGAAAACCTCAGCAGGGAGATCATTCCACAAGCTGAGTGTTCGCGGGAGGAAGTTCCTCTGAAACCGCACGGTACGCGACCAACCCGGCTCCAGGGTGTGAGGATGGATCCCCTGCCTATGGCGAGAGGTGCGATGATAAAAGGAAGCTGAAGGCATCATATCAAACAATTCTTCAGAACACAACCCGTTATACAGGCGGTAGAACACACATAAGGAGGCAAAGTCCCTCCTTAGGGTTAAGGGCTCAATACCGCCTGTTAGCTTGGGATCATCGACAATTCTCATAGCGCGTCTTTGAACCGAGTCAAAGGGTCCCAGCTGGTACTCAGGTGCTCCTGCCCAGAGGTGACAGCAGTACTCCATGTAACTTATTTTAAAACTAGCTTGCGCCCGGTTTGCTCGCGTAGACAAAAAGTAGCCTACATGCTATTCTGAGTAAGAAACTCTACCTGTTCCAAGTTTCATCAAAATCAGTTGAGCCGTTACGGCGTGACTGGACCACATATATCCAAACATCCTCACATGAAGAGCTTTAAGAAAAATACAAAAAGATTTCTCCAGGGCTGGCAACGCATTAGCAATGCTCCAGGTGTTGCAGATGTCAATAGGCGACGGTAACCGCTTACCATCAGGTGGGCCGTAAGCATTTTAGCCTCCGTATAACATAAAAAAAAACCCATTTCCACCTTTATAATATTAGTTGGAAGTAGGATAGTAGGATTACGAAGAAAGATCAAGTTCATAGAGGTTGAAAATTACCTGCCGTGTTGGCCTAGTGGGTGGTACCCTGACTTTCAATCCGATGGTCGTGGATTCGATTCGAAACAAGTGGTGCACAAATGAGTTTTTTGTTTTTAAAATCGACGTGCCTCTGACTAACCTCCCATAGATATTATCAGTTCGCCTGGAGATCTGAGAGGTTTCTAAACCTACCTCATTACTACTACTACGATTATTACGTGACCCGAGAGCTGGCTCTTATTTAGCCCAGCGAATTAGCATTGCCATCCAGCGTGGCAATTCCGCCAGCGTCTTGGGGACGCTTCCGACTTGTAGTGATCTGGATCAGTTGAGCTATCTATAGATCGTTTGTATCGGTCTTTAGATGGCTCAACCGTTTCTTGTGTATTTTGTAAATATTAACTTGTATTAGTTTTAAGTTTCTTTCTGTAAATAAAGTATATTCCTACTACGATTTATACAAATTTAAGACATGGGTGGTCAGTGATATGAATTTGATTATAAGCTATGAGCCATTAGAAAATAACTTCAGGTGTTAGTGTTCTTGAATTCGATTTTTTGATTACAATAATTATCTACTTTTGTAGTTATTACATGCAAGTAATTCCCGGGGCATTCAGAAAAAAACTATAGCATTGTCATATTCACAGAGATGGCAGAACATAATGTTGTCACAACACAAATCTAATGTCACGGAAGCCACGCATTGTAAATCGACTTGCAAGTTTGCATTTCCCATGCTCACTGCCAATTGCCATAGAGCTAGGCTACTTTCAAGATGCGCAAAAGTCAGCGCAAAGACCAGCGCAATAGAGATGGCGGAATAAGGGCAACACCAACACAAATCCATTTTCCATTTTGAGAAAAAGGATCATCGAAAAAAGGCTAGGTGGTAGCGAGGAACAGGCGTAGCTTCACTTAGTTTCCAAGACACACGGTTCGTGTGGGATAGCACAAAAATATATTAATTGCGAAAGTATGTAAGGATGTTTGGATATTTGTGGTTCAATCACGCCGTAACGGCCCAACTGATATTAGTAGAGTTATTTTCTTATAATAGCATACCGGTTATAGGTACCGCGTGAGCAAAGCCGAGGGTACCAGCAAGTGAAGAGAAATGATAATAAGTACGTTCTCAAAAAACCTCTGATACTGGCTCTACATTAAATTTCAGAGGAACCTATGAAACTTTTAAGCCTTTTCGTAGTTTGTTTTTTTTTTCTCTCTCTGTTCTGGGATATTGCGTGAAAATGTAAATGGTTTTGTGTGCTATACTTGTCTTACTCTTATTTTACAAAACCTTTAGCTATTTATTTGTGGAAATAAACTTATCTTTTTTTAATTTAGCCAAAATTCCGGGGTAAACCTTCTCTATGGTCGATCAACACTGGCCAGAATGGCCCAGCCGCGGCCAGCGTGTAATCGAATCACGTATAACTCAAATGCGTCAACGGTAGTACGGTAATGCATCAGCTCGGAAGCTTAGCATTAGTGACGGTTCCCACGGGTACCTACATCGCTTGGAGCTAGACAATTTGGGACCACTTTTATCCCCGTATATTTATTAGAGTTTAGTTTTCCTAACACTGGACATGTGGCGTCAATATTTTGCAGCAATTGATTCTCCTAAGAATACTCAAAAACTAAGAAAACGAGCCTCCCATTTGCAGCACTGGATGCAAAGGTTGCATCATGATCAATACAAATAATAATGACAGTTTTGTTTTCGTAAACAACAGAGAGCATTTCATAACTTTATATTAAAACTTACCCAACATTAATGAAGTTGCCACTTGCCTCCCTTCTAAAAGTACAGTGCCACAATATCTTTAACGTATGCAAACGCTATCAATAAAGCAATCGTTCAAACCATCAACAGAAATCAAAACTGTAAATAATAGCCGCTGCTAGGTACAGCTATTCAATCGTAAAAGCTCTGTATTGAATGAAACCGTAGCATCGAGCATATGGCGATGCGGATCACCTTGGCCAAATTGTCGTGACTCGTTCCACTCGCATACCGCTGCGAAGCCAACCTGCGCTGCTGACCCATCGGCAATCGGAGAAAAATATACAGAAAGACTTTAAAACCTTTTCATAAAACCTCAGAACTCTTTTTAAGACTTGTACAGCTGGCTGCTAACACTTTAAAATTTAAAACTAAATGTTTTACTTTTAATTTGCTCAGCGTGAATTTTTTCGGTCACAATCAGCCAGTAACATCTAAAAATTTGTATTTAAAAAAATCATGCAAGTAGGTTTCTCGCCGAATGAAAAAATAATGATTTCTGTTCCTTAGTTTTATAGTCGTAAAATTATTGTTAGGGAATGAAGTTCTGAATATTGTTAGTGTGTATGCACCGCAGACTGGATGTGATGATGTAGTGAAAGAGAAGTTTTGGGAGGATTTTGATGCGGTGATGATGGATATACCACAGAATGAGGATATATACATTGGGGGGGATTTTAATGGACATGTGGGAAGAACGAATGGAGGATATGAGAGAGTGCATGGGGGGTGGGGCTTTGGGAGCAGAAACAGAGAGGGAGAAAGCCTGTTACAAGCTGCGTCTGCTTTTGATCTCGCAGTAGTAAACACCTTCTTTGAAAAAAGAGATCAGCATCTGGTGACTTACAAAAGCGGCAATCATACCACCCAGATTGATTATTTCCTGCTGAGACGAAATAAATTAAAAGCAGCGAAAGATTGCAAAGTTGTGCCGGGTGAGCCCTTAGTCTCCCAACATCGATTGCTTTTACTAGAGGTGAAAGTAAAGATGGAACCTATTAAAAGCAAGTCAAAGCCCCTACCCAAAGTTAAGTGGCATTTGTTGGAGAAAAACGAGTATGCAAGAGAATTCCAAAAGCGTGTGGTAGATAAGATGATTGCAATGAAGGATATGACAGAAAATACAGTGAATGAATGTTGGAATGAAATGGCGATGTGTATAAGAAGTGTGGCGAAGGATGTTTTTGGAGAAACGAAAGGGAAAGGAAAGATAGATAAGGATACGTGGTGGTGGAATGAGGAAGTACAAAAGATTCTGAAAGAAAAGAAGAATGCATTTAAAGAATGGAAGAGTGTTGAAGACTGTAACGTCAGTATAAAAGAGAGTAAAAGGTTAATATATCTGGAATGTAAGAGAAATGCTAAGAAATCTGTGGTAGTTGCAAGGGCTAAGGTACAGGATAAACTGTACCAATCACTAGAGAGCCCTCACGGCCAAAAAGACCTGTACAGATTAGCAAAAGTGAGAGAGAAGGATGCAAGAGACATTATTCACATAAAATGTATAAAAGACGACGGAGGAAAGGTGTTGACGAAGGATGAAGAAATAAAAGATCGATGGAAGAGATACTTTGAAAGGTTAATGAATGAGGAGAATGACTGGAGTGGTGTTTTAGTGGAAGCATCAATAAACATGGCAGTTGTGAAAGAGGTGAGTATAGATGAAGTCAAAAAAGCTGTGCAAGATATGAAGAATGGAAGAGCTGTAGGACCGGATGGTATACCTGTTGAAGTATGGAAGTTTTTGAGAGCAGACGGATGGAAGTGGCTGACTTTGTTTTTCAATAAGTTGTTACATGAAGAGGCGATCCCGGAAGAATGGTGCAACAGTTCGCTGGTGCCCATTTTCAAGAACAAGGGTGATGTACAAAACTGTAACAACTATCGAGGAATAAAGCTCATGTCACATAGTATGAAGATTTGGGAGAAAGTGATAGCGAGAAGAATGAGAGATGAGAGTGAAATAACACAGAACCAGTTTGGGTTTATGCCTGGACGGGGGACAACGGACGCCATATTTGCTCTGCGCCAACTTTGTGAGAAATACAGACGTGCGCACAAAAACTTGCATATGGTATTCGTTGACCTAGAGAAGGCATACGACAGGGTGCCCCGTAAGGTTCTGTGGTGGGCTATGAAAGAGAAGGGAGTGCCTGGGAAGTACGTACAGCTTGTACGTGCTATGTACGAAAGAGCTAACACACAAGTCCGGTCCGAAGCTGGAGTTACCGACAAGTTCAATGTGGCTGTAGGCTTGCACCAAGGATCGGCTTTAAGCCCTTATCTGTTCCTCCTGGTAATGGATGCTCTGACATCAGACATACAGGAGGACGCCCCTTGGTGCATGCTGTTCGCCGACGACATTGTTCTTGTCGGAGAAAATGCACTTGAGGTCCAGAGCAGGCTGGGAAAATGGCAAGAGAGACTGGAGAGTGTCGGATTGAAGATCAGCAGGACAAAAACTGAGCATCTGTTCTGCGACTTCGGTGGTCCCTCCGGTTTCTCTCCTATTGCCTTAGATGGTGTATCCCTACCAGTCTGCTCCGACTTCCGGTACCTCGGTTCATTGATCCAGAACGACGGCGATATAGACCGGGATGTGAAAAATAGAATAAATGCGGGATGGATGAAATGGCGACAGGTCACAGGAACTACGTGTGATCCAAGAATGCCCCTTAAACTTAAGGGGAAAATTTACAAAACGATCATAAGACCTGTCGTACTGTATGGATCTGAGTGTTGGGCAACCAAAGGGACGGATGAAAGAAGAGTGCATGCTGCGGAAATGAGAATGTTGAGATGGATGTGTGGAGTGACTAGAATGGACAAGATACGGAATGAGTACATCAGAGGAAGTTTGAAAGTAGCGCCAGTGACTGAGAAGTTGAAGAGCAAAAGGTTAGCGTGGTATGGTCATGTCATGCGGAGGGAAGAATGTCATGTTACTAGAAGAGCGTTAAATATGAATGTGGAAGGATATAAGGGAAGAGGTAGACCAAAGAAAAGATGGATAGACTGTGTGAAAGATGACATGAGTAAGAAAGGAGTGAATACTGATATGACGGCTGATAGAGGGGAGTGGAAGAGAAAAACATGTTGTGCCGACCCCGCATGAAGTGGGATAAGGGCAGGGAGATGATGAGTTTTATTTTACAACCAAAAGTTTTACTTTTAATTTGCTTAGCGTGAATGTATTCAGTCACAAACAGCCAGTAGCCTCTAAAAAGTAGCTCTGAAAAAAATATAAAAATTGATTCAAGTAGGTTTCTCGCCGAATGGAAAAAAACATTTATTTCCATAATTTCTTTCAAAATGTTATAAAGGCTTTACCAACTTGCAAATACCAAACATTACTTATGTGGCTCTTAGTTTTTGAGTGGGTCAAGTTGAACTGGCCATTATAGGAGTAGCCTTTTAGTAACTGGTCCGATTGTTGATCTAACGATTACAATAATTGCAAAATGATCACAGGTGCAGCAGCTTCAAATATGATTACCTACTCGTTAGTTACGGTGATCAAAGTCTCGATTTATTGCCAAATTAAAAGTTCGTTGTAGAATATTTGCTATCAATAACACAGATTTGTAATTTGGATATAATCAATAACTGTGGCAAGAAGTAGGTAGAGCTCTTGATGTCATAGCGCAAGATTAACATAGCTTTTCTTATTCAGTTTACTCAAGAAAGTAGGAAAACCGCAAACTAAGTAGGTCTGCTTTTGGATTGTGGTCACAAGGCAAAGTAATTTCTTGCTATAAATTCATTGAAGTCTCATAAAAGTGATTCATAAAAGCGTACGCGCCGCAAACGAAAGTTGCTATTCGGGGAAATGTGGGCATTTGCCAAATGCTCGACATGCCTCTGACTAACCCCTTCATCATCATCAGCCTGTAGAAGTCCACTGCTGGACATAGGCCTCCCCCAAAGAGTTCCATGACGAACGGTCTTGAGCCTTTTCCATCCACCGACTTCCCGCAACCTTCACAATGTCGTCGGTCCATCGGGTGGGGGGGCCTTCCAACACTGCGTCGCCCGGTTCGTGGTCGCCATTCGAGAACCTTTACTCCCCAACGGTTGTCGGGGCCCTTAGCCATCTTCAATCTGATCGCCTGGAGATTTGAGAGGATGTCTACCATTCTAGGAGATAAATGGATAAGGATAATACGTGGATTTTCTAGCCAAAGCCTAGAGAAAAATATAAAACTATTGACTGTCTTTGACATAATTTTACAGATAGCATTTCACTAAGGAGGAATTAAAAAAAAAAGAATCAATTGTCGTTTATCATCTTTACTGTTCTTGAGCCTTGACCTAGCCGTGGTGGCTCCGGATAAAGACATTTCTACCCGTGGATGTCGTAGGAGGGACTAAGGGTAACAAAGCTAGGGGATAGGCAGCAGCGTTCCCTATCAAGAACAATAGCTTTATCTGTGCTCGCCAACCCGCATGCCCAGCGTGGCGAGTATGTGCAAATCCCCCCAAATGATTTTTTCTGGTAAACTATGGGGGAGGCTTATGTTCAGCAGTGGACGATGTAAAATGATGATGATGATGACTAAAACAGTGTTGTACACAAATCTGTGTCATGAAGACCAGCGCACGCTACGTCCGCCCGCGGTGAAAGCACAATCGGCACACCTTCAGACGACATGCCGACAAACACCACAAAAGGCATGATGCCATCGTGATGCTCAGTCAAACCTGCTTGTTTTATGTAATTCTTTGTAGTTACTTACATATACATACCTATGTACTGTAATATGTGGTAACTGTTATTCATCTGTCCAGTTGCGCAACACCTTTTTAAGGCGTTGAAGGAACATACCTATTCTGGTTTAAGAATTTAATTTCTCTTTACGATTTTACAAGATCGTAATAAGTAAACTAAGTCTTTGTGAGCATCCAAAATTCAAGAGACTAATGCCTCGAACTTTTTATCTTACATATTACTTCATCATCATCATTCCAGCCTTATGACGTCCACTGCTAAACATGGCCTCCCCCACAGATTTTAGAACGAATTCGCGGGTTGCCGCGATCTTTGTGAAAACAGGGAACTCTTCTGCCTATCCCCTAGCTTTTTTCCCTTATTCGCCTCTTACGACAAACCAGATATGGAGTACCATATTCCATATTCTTCATCCGGTCCACCACGACAGTAGATATAATATTATTGTGCTTAGGCAAATAATTCACGGATGTATTATGTGGTGAGTGATATTTCTAAAAGCCTTGAATTTTTTTCCTTAGCCATTAACTAAACAACACTAAAACCTCTCACTAAAATATTTCATTAATTTTTTTACTAAAAAGTTTCTGGACGTCGAGAAAAAGTATTACAAAATATTTACAAATCAAAATCGCCACTCGAAATTGTTATAAGTACTCGTACCGTATACTTTGCAACACGTTTTTGCCATTTTCTTCATAATTATCCAAAAGCTGTAAGAAGTTGCGCAAGAGCAATTGTCGATGTTTAATCAACATCTGATGTAAGAGGCACCTTTAGCACTTGCGCATTTTAAAATGTAATTAATATTACATGGGTGTTGCACAGTCAATAAACGACATTTCGGGGAAAAGATGGGCCATGATGACATAACCTTGAAAAACGTTTAAGTAATAAAAATGATCTCACCTAATACATTATTGTTTAATTTTTTACCCAAGCATGGCTTTATTGAGCTTGGCTTGTATAAATAATAACTAAATTCAAGAGCAGGTGAGCAACGAAAGAGTAGATTTATAGCATCTTATGAATTGCTGCCCCTTGATAAAGATGGTCAGGCTTACAGAGATACAGGCATATAATTAAGTAAAGCAGATTTTGCCAGACTGCATTCTTAAATTCTCGAAAGTCGCAATTACTAACTCTACATAAAAAAGACAAGGCAAACACGCAAACAAACAGAGGCCATTATGAAAATAGCTTATTACAAAAGTGTCTTATAAATAAACTCATCAATCCGCCGCAGCATTACAATAATTGTCGACCCACGGTAATTGCGGCTAAAAATAAGAGGAAAGCGGGTAAAAATCTCAGGACCGAGGTGTTTATGTCGACGTGTGCGCACCGCGCCGCACAAATAGAGCAATATCTCCGTAATGGTAGTTAAATGAGCGCAGATTTACTGTCCGCCCGTCAACGGGCAAAAAATTATTACGTATAGTTGGCGGGAATGTTGATATTGTTGGAAAAGAGCGTAATTTTGTATGATAATTCGCTTTGATTCGTGGTGATGATCGTATGGAATGTCGGTGTCCGCTCATCAGTCACGGTCTCATCGGAGATTGTTTTGCCGCTGTCACGAGCGTGGCGGGAACGTGTATCATGACAACTTAAAGTGATATTATAATTTTTTATTCCCATTCAGGATATCTTCACCGCCTTTGATAGCATTTGCTTTACATTAGTATGTATAGTTATATAATTATTTAGGTAGTTTAAAATGTTACTAAATAACGTCATAATTACTTGATTATTTGGTAAATAAATTGATTAATAACAAGGTACCTATAAGAATAATGATACTGTGCCAATTTAGTGTTTGATTTAAAATTTGAATATTTTGAATCTATATTACTGGAAGGAAAAGGAAACGGCCTTCAGTGTTAAATCTGAAGGCAGTTGATAAAGCTGCAGGCAATGTGGGTGTGTATTAATTAGCATTAAAATTAGATATCAAACAATTTTGAATGGTTTAAGTATGGAAGACTTATTCTTTCAGCATCGGGAAGACGGGAACACCGTCCAGTAAAGAGGTTCACTGATTATTTCAAGCTTCACTAGAGTTCAAATATCTGACCAAGGCCAAAGGTCTATGACAGCTATTTCGTGGTATGGTTAGTACTGCACCTGCGCGCAATCTCGTGGGATATCGCGCGCAATCTCCCGAATCATTTGAATACGTTCTTCCAAGGTTACGTCGTTTGGTATGCAATTAGTCGTGTGTTTCGTTTCTAAGTGTTTTTATCGTTATATGGATCGTAGAATGAAATAGTAAGTAAGGTCGTGTTTATGTTGTTTTTTGCGATATTATAATGCGGTTCCCGAACTCATGCTTGGTTTTGTTGCTTGCGTTAATTAATATTAGGTACTATCTTATGGTGCAGTTAAACGACGCGTGATAGCGCGAGCCGAGCGTGGCTCGAAACGAGGAGCGCACGTCGTTTCGAGCCACGCTTAGATATTTATTAGATACTAGTATCGTAGGTTGACGACGACCTTGGTGGCGCAGCGGGCGAGTGCCCATCTAAAACGCAAGGGGTTCGATTCCCACCGCGGCACAAATTTGGAATTCTATGTTTTGGGATTATTTTGTACAAAATAAAGAACATTCAAGTCAAATCAGCCACTAGCCATTTATCAGAACATAGTGGGAACTTTATTTTCCAATTTATTTCATCACAATTTCTGTCTAAAAGTTTTTTTTAATTTCCTCACGATCATTAAGGATATCGACCTAAGTAATGGCTCTATTATTACATATATGTAAACGTGATTTGATAATCCATAATATACACAACACCGTGAGAAAATTGCCTCGATTTACCCACTGACCATTCTAAATTCCACTTGTAGCCTTTCGAAAACCCTATCAACACTGGCTTAATAGTTTGTTTGAAAACATAAATGCACTGATTTATTACCGAGTGGTCCATTTATCTGTGGACAACTATGACGCAAGCCCCGTTCTACAAAACGGATATCATCTTTGAAATATACCCACCTATACGAAATCATCTAAAATACAAAAGTTTTTCTTTATATTGTCCTAATTTCCTTTAATCTTACTTTCACTGCATCCTGAGATTGTCTGTAAGATACCGGTTTTACTTTATCTTAGACCGCCCATCGTACAGTTTTGTTCTTTTGTTATTTTGGTTTCTGTTTATGTTATTTTTTTTCGTTCATTCATTCAGTCTTCTCTCGCGTCTTCAAACGGTATGCGATATTAGTCAAAGACAAAGTCAAAAGGCTTTTATTTCAATAAAATCACTAGGATCACTTTGAAACGTCTTAGAAACTAGGTGAAGCTATGCCTGTTCCTCGCGACCAAGCCTAGAAGAATCAGGCAACAAACACGGCGCGCGTGCCTATCATTTTTTTTGGTGATCCCTTTTCACACAATGGAATTTAAAGCTTCAGTGTGGTGCCGATCGAACTAGGTGAGGCTCAAAAGAAAAATAATCTAATTATAATTTCAGATAAATAAGAGCTTATAAAAATGTGAAAAAAAAAGACAAATGTGAGCTTCAACAAATGATCTAAGGGCAGCACACGCTACACTTGATGAAATATGTACCTAATGCTTGTATAAAAATTAAATAATACTTAAAATATGATGCAAGCAAAAACTATTATGTTCTAGTATCGGAGTAGGATAGACATACTCATATACCTAGGCCACCATGTATTACACTATTGAGACTCTTGTATTGAGAGCACTGGTAGAGTTGTGGTAGTGGCCCCGTTTCCGATCCATAGGCCGGGGGTTCGAATCCCGGCCGTGCACCAATGGATTTTCCCTTCGAAAAATTGAGAATCAATGATACGACAATTAAACCCTGTATTACGAGTACAAGAGATATCAGTATAACACTATAAATCAGCATTAAGTTTGTTCCGCCATGACCCCGCCTCAGCCAACCTGTCGGTGGGTGCGCCACCAAAATAATCAAGTTATTTTGTTGGCCTTTTCAAACAGATTATCATATATTTAATCATAATGGAACGGATATTTGCGACAGATATTGCTTAAATAGTATCTTATAGTACTTAAGTAGTTGTACTTTCAACATATTTTCATAGTAGGCTTGGTCGTGAGAAACAGCGTAGCTTGACCTAGTATCTTAGACGTTATAAAGTGTTCCATAAGTTCAATTCCCGGCAGTGCACCAATAGATATTCCATTCCGAAAATTCATGTGCGCTATACTAGTGCTCTCAAACGGTGAAGGAACACATCGTGAGGAAACTGGCATGTCCTAAAACCAAAAAATTTAGCAGCCTCTAAGACCAACACCAATACTTTCACTACACTAATTCTTTCACCGACTGTAATATGCCCTTTTGGGGGACACAATACCACAACCAGTGGAGCAATTGCGTAAGCGTAATGGCAATGAAGATCGTAACTTTGAGTGTAATTTTAACAATCTTAGCAACATTCAAAACTTTCCAAACTTGACGGGAAAACTTCAAGATCTTAGCTTCTTTCTTTTCATGTTTGAAAAACTTCAGATGTCGCTAAAATTGATAAAATCATCCTTTTATCTGCGATCTTCATTACCATCTTGCTTACACAATAGCCAAGCTGGTCACTGACCTAATACATGATGACTAAGAAAGAATCAGTGACACGGCAAGCAAGCTTTGCTTCAAAGGGAGGTTATCAATTCGGCTGCTTTGTATTTTTTCATACTTATAATAATTATAAGTAGAGGCGCTAGAGTTCGCGGTTTCGATTCCCGCACTGGACAAACATTTGTGACTAACACTGATGTTTTTTCTGTGTCTGGGTGTTAAATATATATCTTTTATGTATGTCTCTGGTACCCATAGTACAGGCTATGCCTAGTTTGGGATCAGTTGACCGTGTGTGATATGTCCGGAATATTATTACCTATTAATTTGTTCTAAGAGTTTCTACAACAACCCCACGGGACATTAAACTTCTCGTTTACCTAGATCCACTGCCAATACTGTAAAAAAGTACTTAAATGTAGCGGTTTAAGTAAGTACATTACATACTAGCGAGGCGTACTGATCTTTTAATAGTGCCGTGGCCTAAGGATGTAACGGGACCCTGATTGCTCTCACTCGGGTGTTTGTCTGTATATCACCTACCATAGACATTATTATTTCACAAAGATTTCAAGATCAACTTATGTAAAACAAGGCTTTTCTTATACTGACAATTTCATCGTACCAATTCGAAGAAAATGCAACGATGAGAACACCCCTATTATCAACCATTCTGATAATGCCGACAGTGTACATCTAACCTTGACTGGCCTCATAGCTCAGTTGGTAGTAACTCTGCCTTCTGTGCTAGAGGTCGCGGGTTCGATTCCTGCACTGGACAAACATTTGTGATTAACAAAAATGTTTATTCTGTGTCTGGGTGTTAAATATTAATCTATTATGTATATCAGTCTCTGGCACCCATAGTACAGGCTATGCCTAGTTTGGGATCAGTTGACCGAGTGTGATACGTAACAGTAAACACTAAACATAGTTGACAAATTGACGGCCTCAGTGGCGTAGCGGGCGTGTGCCTGTCTGAGATGCAAGGGGTGCGGGTTTGCGATTCCCACTGCGGGACAAATGTTTGCATGAACAGTTTATATTTGTTGCGTGTTTGGATGTTGTGGTAACATGGTACTCGTAGTTTCTGATACCTACGACACATGGAATCCTAGTGCGGGGTCAGGACTATGTATGTGCCTGACCTGAATAGTCATCAGGTTTTCGTTTATTTATTATGTGCATAATTTGCAAACGACTTCCTACAAGTGAATGAAGGCTCGCTGGGCGGCGGCGGAGGTGCCGGTGTGGCGCGTAGCGTAGGACGCAAGGACGAACGCGCGCACTTGTTTGCATATTGAAACGCCTTAACAAGTAGCGCAATGCTTGCTTATCCCTCCACTGATTCTTTCTTGGTCATCCTGTGTTAGGTTATTGACCAGGTTGAGGTGTGGGTGCCCTGAAAAGGGCCTATGACCGACGGTGAAAGAAAGGCATCTTAGAGGCTCCTTTCAAGCACAAACAGACAGACGGACAACGAAATTTTCCTATAAGGGTTCCGTTTTTAACAAATGAGGTACTGAACCCTATGAATTTCCAATATTGTGCCTAATTTAACTGACATTATACCACGTCTGAAGGCCTTTGTGCTCTGCCGCATTCCATTCCTGCGGCATTTATGCAACTTACTAAATTATCATGCCCGAAATGATAAGCCGAGACACCGCGAACAGATAATTACATATCTGTCAGTTACGCAACAATTATAAATGATCGTATATGAATTAGAGAAGCGTACGCGCGTGCATGTCCGTCTGACAGACAGGACTTGTCAATACAAAATGTCGTGGAACAATGAGCCGTTGATATTGTAGTGATAATTAGTTGAGCAAGCTTTCATTCTGAGTTTTTTGTATGATTGTCATGCATTTAATGATCCACGAAAGATATACGAACTCATTTACGACTTTGAAAAAGACTAAATAACTAATTTCGTAGGTGATTCACTGAGTAAATGTTTCAATAATTGGGTTGGTATAAAGGGGACAAAATAAATGTTGCAATGATGGTTAAAAAGTTATTTGTACTTAAAATCCGAACCAAGATGTCTTGGTTTGTATTATGAGTTGCTTGCTTGTCATGTCACTGGTTCTTTCTTGGTCATCCTTTATTAGGACAGTGACCAGGTTGAGGTATGGTGGCCCTGAAAAGGACATATGACCGTCGTCGGTGAAAGAATCAGTGTAGTGAAAGGATTGCAGTGCGGCTCTTCGAGGCTCCTTAACGAGTAAATATCACATGTAACACAGTAAATGTTTTCGAATTTTAAGGTTCTAGGACATGCCGGCTTCCTCACGATGTTTCCTTCATCGTTTGAGAGCACTAGTATAGCGCACATACATTTACCGAATGTTGAAACCAATGTTGAAAAGACCATCTAGATCATCTCACAAAATTCATTATTAAACCTTTGTGTGTCAGTTCGTTTGACATAAGACGTGGTTCTCACCAGTCCGAGCCAACATTTACTCAGCACCAATCAACTGGAGTGATAGATTGTGCATTGGTTACGTTTCACTTGCACAATGGGCGCAGTAAACAAATTGCCGGCTATAGCTGCGCAGGCGCACGTTTTAATTTGTTTCTTCCAGCGATTAAACAAAATGGTTAACTGTTAGCAGTGTACCGTTTGCTCTGTTATTGTGGCAGTAAAAATCAAGATTAATTTTTAGTTATTACAATGTTTTTAAATCATTCGACCTGCATTATTGAGTAGGTATTTTATGAGATAACTGTAGGTGAAGCAGACATTTTTTCTACAACTATGTTGGCAATCAAGCATACGGCCCACCTGTTGGTAAGTGGTTACCGTAGCCTATGAACGCTTGCAATACCAGAGCCATCACGCATGCGTTGCCCACCCCCTTAAAGAGCTCTGGCAACCTTACCGCAGTACCACAATACTATTTGAAACAAAAAATATTATTTTGCTGCGATCTTCGGTAAGGCGGAGGTACCTTCCAGGTGTGCTGCTCCAATTTAGAGCGAGAAAATCTCGCTGTGCCCTACCTCCTCCAACGACACCAATTTTGGCTTTAAAATTTGTTACACCAAAGCTCAGATCAAGCTCGACAAAGGATAAAGTGAGGTGTTTCATAAACAAAGATGGCCGTTATTTTAGTGACAATATTTTATTATAGTTCATAAAAGATTTAGTTAGAACCATAAATAGCTTATGTAGTTTACAACCAGCAAACTAATAAATACTTAGATCATTTTAGTGGGCTGCCATATAAATTATATGCTTAAATAATTGTTACGTAGCAATTTATATAAAAATTATATAATTTTCTTGTTATTAACTTAGTTTAGGAGTAAAAGAAACTCATTTTGTTATGATGACTAGTACAATCTTTGTTTTTGTTTTTTTTCCACTGTTTTTATAATTAATAAACTATTTATTATATTTTTTGTTATACAAAGTGATTCATAATTATTATGTTATGTATCCTATCCTAAAAGAGGCCTATAGAACTTTGTTTTCTTGATATTTTTTTAACCAACGCCAACGCCACAAAAAGATAGTTTACTCATTAATATTCTTTATTTTTGTTGATTTTATGAATCACCTTGTATACCATTGCATATGTTTGGGAGTATGGCCCTGGGCACAAAGACCGAAAGTTAACTAGTGTAATTATCTGCCTCGCGTGACACACAAGAAATTAAGGAACCAAATGATGTAGGTACTGGCGCTGGCGTTTAAAGCAATGCCGACTGAATGAGAAATTCCTTAGTTCTTTCTTTGTCCATATCTACCTTCGTTTAATAGATACTTCCACCACCGGACAAGCAGACGCACAGGTAAATACCACCTTTACCTGGTCGACATACCACAGTGTCGAACGAAACGTTTCTGCTCCACTTTTATTATAAGTTCTGCCAAAGAGTGGAATGATCTGCCTGCGTCTGTTTTCCCGAAAGAGTACAATCTAGGAGTCTTCAAATCTAGGGTCAATAAGTTCACTCTGGGAAAGCGTGCTCCATCTTAGGCCACATCTCACTTGCAAAAGTGAGTTGGTGGCTGTAGTGACTAGTATTTAAGGATACCTGCATTCCTTAACTTATGCTGTCTCCGGGGGACAACTGACAGTGACAGATAACAGATGACACCTGAGATGGTGAGAAGTATACATACTCTCTGGAAGTGAGTCAGTCTGTGGTCAAGCCGGCACGAGCAGGCGCGCGGGAAGTTACTGTGAGATATTGATATGTGTGTTGTCCTGCTGAGGAACCAGCCAGTATGGCGTAAGGCATACACTACAGTGGCCAAACGCCATACCATTATCAATAAAAAAAAACTAGCATACACACGCGGTTTCGCTCGCGTGGTACCTTGGTAAAATGAAGCCTATATGCTATTTATTCCAGGCAAAGAACTCTATCTATTCCAAGTTTCAACGAAATCCGTTTCGGCGTGATTGATCCACAAACATCCAAACATCCTCACAAACTTTCGCATTTATTAGAGGATAGATATTCTTCCTAATAATAAAAGCGGAGGATTACTAAAAATGTTAACAAAGAATGACAACACAAACCTCTCAATCTCTCGGGCCAGCGTTAATCAATAGCCGAATGTTTGTCCAATAGAGATGTTTACAGACAGACGGACGGACGTGGGTAAACGGCATGTACAAACGAGTCGTGTCAGTATGTCACGAGGTTGGAACTGATTTCCTAAGGATGTTAAGGTCTTTGGTTATCTGTCGGATTATGTACGACTTAAGACAATTTAATTGTAATCCAGAAACTCCCAACCGATGACATATTATATTACAATCATCAAGAACTACATTGAAAGATGCTAGGAGTTTCCGAAATGTGGAAATCCGTAGAAGAACCAAGGTCGAATTAGCGAGTTGAAGCGGCAGTGGGCAGGCCATATAGCTCGCAAACCGTTGGGAGTAAAGTTTCTCGAATGGTCACCACGAACCGGGCGACGCAGAGTTGGAAGCCCCCCCAAGTACAGTTACAAGTCAAAGTCAAAGTCAAAAGGCGTTTATTTCAATAAAATCACTAGGATCACTTTGAAACGTCTTAGAAACTAGATGAACAACCAACGTGAGTCTATTATTATCTAAAATTAGGTAGGTTTATTAATTAGGTATCATTAGAAATTACCTGAAAGTCCTTTCAACGTTCAGTAAAGCTTTCGAAAACGCTCAACATTTGAAACTAGATGCGGCCAAAAGGTTAATTAACAAAGACCATCTTCCCAAGAGAAAGTCTTCCAATCTCATAGATAACCTGTTGTGCAGTCTCATAATGTGACCCATTGGCACCCATCGGCCCTTAGGTTAGTTTTGGGCAAACACGGCGCTCCTACCGGTTCATTAGCATATGGCCTTGTGACACACTAAATAGTGAGGGGCAGTCACTTGATTCCACAACATTCGTTGCTCAAAATATATAGTGGTCTAAACTGTACAATTTTTGTGACTTTTAGATAGAAAGTAAACGTAACGTTTTCGGGATTTTTCGGGAAAATAATAAAAACAAAATATATTGGCGGAACAATTAATGAACCACCTGTGCGTGACTTATAAGTAGTCTACTACTTATATCTAGTACTATTCCAACACGGCTTTATCTACATTACACCAAAGTCTCAAACATCTTGTGCACAAAAGCCCATCCCTATACAAATAGCCTTGGGTACGCTATGTTTACTTAGACAGTAACGGTCCACTTACTAGCCCTATAAAGTGTTTAGTGCGGTCTTATAAGCCAGAATTTGTCCTGACTTTTAGTCGCCGCTTTAGGAAATCCCATATTAGGCTCTGTTGAAAGTATTCGATTCACTTTATATTCAGCACGCTGTAACGTGTAGGTAACTGTGGCGTAAGCTATTTCTAAATAAACACTCCAATCAAGAGGTAGAGGTAGAGGTCGCGGGTTCGATCCCCGCACTGGACAAACATTTGTGTGATAAACACAGATGTATATTCTGTGTCTGGGTGTTAAATATTTATCTATTATATATATCAGTCTCTGGTACGCATATTACAGGCTATGCCTAGTTTGGGATCAGTTGACCGTGTGAATATATCCGGAATATTTATTATTATTCACATATATTTAATTAAAATCTCATTTATAAAATACAATTTTTACTACAAAATTACATCTTAATATCAAAAAAGAATATTATTATTATTAAGAGCTTCATATTTATGAGTTTTTTCATTATTATTCACATCTACCGCAGAGCCTCAAGATGAAAGTCTACAGTCAGTGCCTGATGCCAGTGATGACATATGGCACTGAGACTTGGTCGCAAACTATTGGCCTCATACACAGGCGCACGAACTGGGTGATGCAGTGTTGAAAGGCCCCCTACCCGATTGACTGAAAATATTATTTAAATTTGTTGGTTTTCGCTTTCTTTTGTTTTATTACTTTTGTTTTTTGAGTACCTTAAGTATGTCAAATTGATTCATGTTTTCTATTCTATTTCTGACTTCAATTACATATGTAGTTATATGCCTTTTTACACATTTATAAAGATATGGCGTAAATTCAACTTGTGTTTATGAAGTATTGAAATTTTCAAAGTGGTTTTATGAATATGAACCTTTTGACTGTAGTAGCCCCCAGGTTTGGCTCACAATAGATTTGTATAGGGGAAGGTAAATCACAAATGGGAATAACAACTCCGTAATAAACTTATTATTTCTTATAATTTCTAAGGATTCGAATAAGACTTCAGCAATTCCCACAAACATCAGTATCTTTATTACATCGGCACTCCTCTGGAAATATCAAATTGTCTAATTCTAAAGGATACCTAATGAATGTCATTATGTGAAGATCAAGAAAGTAACAATACTCTGTATACATCAGATGTTATATCTAGAGAGTTATAACCGCTAGAAATTAAACTCATCGCCTGGGTAATGTGCAGTAATCGCGGCAACATTACAGCGCGTGCCCGGGGCGTGCACACCTGTTCTGTTCGTGCTACATACATACAAATAAATTTACGACCTCGGTGGGCTGGCCTGTGCCCGTCTGAGACGCATGGTACCGGTTCGATTCCCGCTGCGGGACAAATGTTTGGATGATCTGCAAATATTTGTTCCGGTGTTTTATCTTGGTGGCGAGGTTCGAACAGTCGTAGCTTCACCTAGCTTTTAAGACTCAATGTGTTCCTAGTGATTTAATTGAATTTGTATTTGTAAATTTTATGAAAATGATGAATTGTGCCTCCAGAGCAAGCTTACTCTAGAATAGACTAGACACTGCGTTAGCTTTAAAAATGCGCTGTCTGTATTTGACCGTGGTGGCCCCGGCTGAAGAATAGGCCCCTCCATATCTACCTATCCGCGGATGTCGTAAGAGGTGACTAAGGGAAAAAAGCTAGGGGATGGGCAGCAGCGTCCCTCATTTTAACAACGATATCTCTAACTGCGCTCGCCAACCCGCATGCCCAGCGTGGTGAGTATGGGCAAATCCCCCCACATGATAAGCAGTTTGCTCTGTCTGTGGGAGAGGCCATGTTCAGCAGTGGACGTCGAACGGCTGAAATGATGATGATGATTATATTTGTGTCCCCTTTGTTACTCTCAGTGTGTCACCACAATTACAAAACGAATCGCTATGCTGCGATCTCGTTCGCACCGCGCCAATCAGAGCATGCACTGCTCTCAAAAAGCTGTACCATTTCATTTGAGATCCAGCACACTACGATACATACTCATTGTTTAAATTCCAAGTTTATCGTAGAAAGCGAATTTTGTGTAAAACAACAAATGTACGACTAATTATACGTGTTGAATGGCATTTCGCGCGTCCGGTGAAATTGGAGCAAAACTTTTTGAATCAGCACATAACATTATGCCTTCTACGATTTTGCAGCCGAGCAGTAACTAACACCGCAATCTCAATAGTACAGGGACGGACTATACAACTACAATAACTGTTTATTATTGACCAGCCCTTTAGCATCTTCCAATCCTTATTCGGACGCTATGTGATGTAGGGTCAGTACAACATGTTTTCTTTTTTCATGACAGCCGGCATATCAGTCCCACTCATTTCTTATAATTGACTATGAGAGTAGGCCTTTACCCTAGAGGGATCGTAACAAAAACACAAAATTAGCGAAATAATTACTAACGTAACACAAAAATAAAATTTACATGATATTGAATGAATGAATGAATGGCTTTATTTGCAAGAAGTATAGACATGCAAAGATATTAGTCAAAATACAAAGCATAATCAAAATAATCTCAAATTAGTCAATAGAAAATCATACAATAAAATCAAAACTAACACTTTAACAATAAAACTAAAACTATAACAAGATGGCATTTAATGTAATCTAAATTTGAATCAATTTAATAATTTATGGAATAAACAGGCTTTTTATTTGATTTTGTTTATTATGAGAGCAGGCTCAAAGACCTAGTACCATTAATGTGACCCTGAGGTTTTTCGCTATTAAATCTGTCTTTTTTTTGGAATTGGATGCCAACAAAATAATAGCACAAGGCACGTTGATACTCGCTTCTAAATAAAGAAGTATAACTATTTCAAGTAACATCAAAATCGGTTTAGCCGTTCTGTCGTGATTGAGTAACAAACATCCATCCATTAAAACTTTCGCATTCATAACAGTAGTAACATTTTTTCAATCTTTCACTTTCATAATAGAAGTAAGATTATTTTTGAGCTGCAAATCATTAGGTATCATAATTATTAACATTGTATCAAGTTCCGTTTACAGTATCTCTATCTATTAACGCATTATCGCTAATAGTACTTGCAGTTCATCGCACGTGCTCAACACGGTTCATTCAGGTCCGCGCAGTTCAAAGAGGCTCACGACTGTTGATCCGCGACATTGATCGGTCGCGGCCATGCGCCTGCGCAGCGCGCCGCCCTGTCTGCGTCGTTACCGATACCGCAACTTTTTACACCATTCCCAATTAAGCGATGGATTTGTCGCTTGCGGTCTTGGAGCAGGAAGAAAGTGAAATAAATAAATATTCCGGACAAATCACACACGGTCAACTGATTCCAAACTAGGCATAGCCTGTACTATGGGTACCAGAGACTGATATACAAAATAGATATATATTTAACACTCAGACACAGAACAAACATTAGTGTTAGTCACAAATGTTTGTCCAGTGCGGGAACCGAACCCACTACCTCTAGCGCAGAAGGCAGAGTTACTACCAATAGAGCTATGAGGCCAGTGTTGAGTGAAATGCGTGTGATTTGATGTAATAGCAAGATTTTTAGCTGACAACGTATTTTTCATTGAGTGGTTATTATTACCTGTGATGGTTACCACTGCTTGGTAAGCCAAAGTGAAGGACAACGAACCTTAGCAAGATTTTCTACGATTACCACAACTGTGACCTCTAATTATCTTCTTTAACAACGACCTGACTGACCTCATAGCTCAGTTGGTAGTAACTCTGCCTTCTGCGCTAGAGGCCGCGGGTTCGATTCCCGCACTGGACAAACATTTGTGACTAACACTGATGTTTGTTCTGTGTCTGGGTGTTAAATATATATCCGTTATGTATATCAGTCTCTGGTACCCATAGTACAGGCTATGCCTAGTTTGGGATCAGTTGACCGTGTGTGATATGTCCGGAATATTATTATTATTTATTATTATTATTACATAGATAAACGGCGAACGCGTGTAGATTATACAACAATCCCGCAAATGATGTAAAAAAGTCCCACCATGCGGAAACTGACGCAAATATCATAATTGCTGCACATCACGTCTGGTGTCAACGACCGCTGTCACCTCGCTGACGGTTCAGTGACAACTGGTAACGAGACGGATCTTCGCGATCTTCATCTTTCCATCTTTCCCAAGATGGCGTACGGAAGCGGCTGCGCGAATAATTTTCCGCGTCCGTGCCTGCGCCTGCGCATAACTGTTAACGATTTAATGATCGCCACCGGCCACCACCACCCCGCTTCGATCGCGGTTTTATTAATATCGCTTATAACAGAGATAAGCGGAGATAAATGGTAGGCGATAAAGGGTTTTAGCTCTACTGTTCTAAGGTGGGTGCTACGTGCTCCATCCAATTCCTGTTGCCGGGGTCTGCACGTGCGGATCGACCAGGTCAAATCGGAGCTCTCAAAGCAGCTATTTATAATATTGATAGGTAAGTAAATCATTTTGGTTTTAGATAGTTATGAATGTAACTTACAACATCGTATATTTCAAAAATAAATAATACTCTATTACCACATAGAAAGAAAGAACTTATTTGCTCCAACAACGCTTAATATACATCAAAACATACCTAAAACACACAAAAGCTTAGGTACCTACCTATGTAGTTGTAGGCACAGATCTAGTGAGGAAGGTACATAATATAGGTCTTCTTCTTCTTCTATCGTATCAGTGTTTCAACCTTTCTTCTCAACCTATATTCTATCCTATAAATTTTTTACTAAAGTTAAATGTGTTTGGCCCTCAAGATAATATAGGTAGTAGGTAGGTTGTGTATGCGTTATGTGGGGCAAATGGGTCCCGTCTCAGCATAAAGCTGCACCAGACCTGGGTAGGTACGGTGCGGCGCTGGTTTTCGGACGGGGTCTAGGCGACGACGACGCGACGAACATCGATAAACATTATACTCATACCCTTGTATGTTTTTTACATGTAGGTACATAAAAATAATCATCGTCATTATGCCAGCCATAGGACGTCCACTGCTGAACATTATTATTATTTTTAATAATTTATTTATTTATTTCAGACTATAGTAAAGTTACAGGTCTTATTTGACTTATTCTACAGTCCATACCAAAATATATACCTTAAACCTAACATCATCATCATCATTTCAGCCGTACGACGTCCACTGCTGAACATGGCCTCCCCCACAGATAGAGCAAACTCCTTATCATGTGGGGGGATTTGCCCTTACTCACCACGCTGGGCATGCGGGTTGGCGAGCGCATTTAGAGCTATCGTTGTTAAAATGAGGGACGCTGCTGCCCATCCCCTAGCTTTTTTCCCTTAGTCGCCTCTTACGACATCCGCGGATAGGTAGATATGGAGGGGCCTATTCTTCAGCCGGGGCCACCACGGCCAAAACCCGAGATAAACCTAACATACATACAATATAAAAGTTAAAACATTGTGACTACTGCGACGTGTCGATGTCGCAATCAGGGTGTCAGCTGACGACGACATTGCCGTCAGACCGCAGATTTAAGAATATAAGAATTTGCCAATACTCACTACGCTGGGCATGCGGGTTGGCGAGCGCTGCTAGAGCTATCTTTGGCTCAATACCTCTATTGAACCAACGCTGCTTCCCATCCCCTAGCTTTTTTCCTACGTCGCCTTACGACATCCACGGGTAGGTAGATATGGAGGGGCATATTATTCAGCCTTCAAAATCAATTTAGTGCAAATCGTAACCATCATCATCTTCCTGCCCTTATCCCACATCATGTGAGGTCGGCACAACATGTATTCTTCTTCCATTTCCCTCTATCAGTCGTCATCTCATCACTCACTCCTTTCTTCACCATATCCACTTTCACACAGTCCATCCATTATTTCTTTGGCCTACCTCTACTCCTACATCCATCCACATTCATATCTAACACTCTTCTTGTCACATGACATTCTTCCCTCCTCATGACATGCCCATACCAAGCTAACCGTAATACACATAATTCTCAAGTGCAAATCGTAATATAGTAATTAATCACTCACAGCACTTAGATAGATAGATAGAAAATGCTTTATTGCACACCATAAAAAGTACAAACATTAACAAAAAAACAATAAAAACTAAACTATGTGATGAACAATGGGCGGCCTTATCGCTGAAGTAGCGATCTCTACCAGACAACCTTTGGATGGAGTGGACTGGATATGATTAAATAGGGGTATATCAGATGTACTTATCTATAATAAATTTTGATATAATGTTGTGCACACAAACTAAAAATTAAATTTTACCTACTAAACATTTACTTATTAGTTCAATTAAACAAGCCAAGTGAATGGCGAAAGCTTGCCCATAATTTCTATTCATTTTGACCGTTGTCTCGGAGACCCGGTTCCCATAATCAATTCTAACAGTGGTCACACGTGCCCTACACGGATGCCCTTTCGATAGCATTATGTTAATCTAATTGAACTCCGAAAGGGTTTAGATACCGGACCGCTTATTATGCCATGTTATATGCCAAATGAAATGGCAATGAATAAGTTAGGGTAAAACCTAATTTGTTACGACTTGTAAGGAAGGACGATAAAGTCAAATTTGCAAGCTGTACTTGGGTGAGACTAGCGGATTGTGGTAGTTCTCACAAACTAGGTTAACCTGTAGTACAGTCGCCTGCACTAAGATGCAAACATTTCATAATTTTCAAAATAGCAGTTGGAGATGTTGCAAGCTCAAAATCGCGCAACGGGCTATGGAGAGAGCTATGCTCGGAGTTTCACTATGTGATAAGATCTGAAATGAGGAAATCTGTAGAAGAACTAAGGTCACCGACATAGCTCTCAAAATAAGCAAGTTGAAGTGGCAGTGTGCAGGCCATATAGCTCGCAGAACCGACAACCGTTGGGGAGTAAAGGTTCTCGAATGGCGACCACGAACCGGGCGACGCAGTGTTGGAAGGCCCCCCACCCAATGGACCGACGACATTGTGAAGGTTGCGGGAAGTCGGTGGATGGAGAAGGCTCAAGACCGTTCGTCATGGAACTCTTTGGGGGAGGCCTATGTCCAGCAGTGGACTTCAACAGGCTGATGATGATGATGAGTTGGAGATGTTGGGTACATGGTTAAGTTGAAATGGCATAAGTTGATGGTTAGGAACATAATTCTCAAATTTTTTAAGTATATTATCTATATTTTTAGTATTATGCATTATTTAGAAAATTTTAAAATGTATATATCTTAGTGCAGGCGACTGTACATAGTTGAAGCCAGGGTTGGAATAGTTAAGTTGAATAAGAGTAAAATAATGTATTCTTATTTAATAGAAATTATCAACACATTTAGTCTTAATCGATAGGTAAAGTTCTTCTTTCAATAAGAACATAATATTAAAACTAAAAATTTGAAAATTTTAAAGATCTCTAAACGATATCTGAGTACTGTACCCAAAGCACGAATAAATAATGATAGGGTTACACTTACGATACTATAATAAAAGTCAAATATGTTAATTTATAAAACCACTCTTAAATAAACTTCAAGTTAGTAGCTATCTCGCTTTTGAGAAGACTCTTATCTGATAACGTTGAAAGATGTTGTTGCATATCTAAGTATTTTCGATTCCTGAAGGTTCCCACCAACCGACGGGAACCTGACTAATTACAGACAGTGTCGCCACCTCGCGAAACTATTAGCTGACATCCGACACCGCATGAGTCAGTGCCACAGTAACAACAAGCTGGTTTATACAAAATGATTCATAAATAAATAAATAAAATAAATATTACGGACATATCACACTCGGTCAACTGATCCCGAACTAGGCATAGCCTGTGCGGGTACCAGAGACTGATATACTTAATAGATATATATTTAACACCCAGACACAGAACAAACATCTATGTTAGTCACAAATGTTTGTCCAGTGCGAGAATCGAACCCGTCGCGGGTCGCTCGCTCTAGCGCAGAAGGTAGGTTACTACCAACTAAGCTATGAGGCCAGTCATAAAATGTATGCTATCCAAAAAGGGGCTTATTCTACCTACATCCACTAGGCAATAAAGTTTGTTCTACGAATTTTGGAAATTCGTCATTTTTCATCATTGGTAATTTGAGAAGGTTTGGGGAAAATAAAATAATGCTCGTAAATAATCAAATAAATAAATAAATAAAAATATTGATAGTATTTTTGTGCTAGAGTTCTTTCTTTTTGTTGATAGAATAACCCCCTTTCGGGATGGAATACATGTTCACCTAGTATATATATATCTTGGTAAACAAATTCGTATGACACCTAAACCGTCAGAACCGTAATTAGGTCAGTGACCATGGTGGCCCTGACCAAGGCCTATGAGCGGCTCGGTGCTACGGCTAATATTGAACGTAACGTATATTCGCATTCAAGCTGCCTTCATTTATCCATGCTAACTGCGAGGAGCAGTCTCAAAACAAAAAATCTAATCAAATCAAAATAACTTTAATTTCGGAACAAAAAACAGAGAATGAAAAATGTAGAGAAAGGATAACAACCGCAGTAGTTATAAAAACTGTTTCGCGAGTGTTAACGCCTCTAACTAAACCTCACGTTCCTCAACATGCGTCTTTAGTTCCTTTTCTAATCTCCAATCTTTCCTTACTGTTTCCTCGCACTCTGTGCTCGTGATAAATAGAGCCGGACTCCTCGGCAGGCTCGATACGGCTATTGATCGTAGTTTATCGCATTCCTTGCGGCCCGCGCCGTCATAACTCATCCGCGATAATTGTCGTGCTGAAAGAGATTAGAAGTACCGAGCTATCTCAAATTGGCTGGCAGGAAGGATGCACAAAAATGTGTTTAGAAATCTACCATTTAGATTTTCTGGGAAAAATATTGCCTTTGGTTAGACCTTATCAAGTTCCAATGTCATGTTAATAATGTTATAAATTGAAATGTACTTTGCTTTGGATTTGTTCAAGATAAACCCTGAAATGTTTGGGGATATTATGTTTTCACTCCACTCACACTGACATTAATTTCAAATACCATCAAAAATTTGATAATTTTTTGAAATTTTCCCTGAATATTCAACTTACGACGATTAGGATACGAGCATTTATGGTATAATGACAACAAATTGGCTCTAGTTTTTTTCCCTTAGTTGCCTCTTATTACATCCACGGGTCGGTAGATATTATGAAAGGAATCTGTTTTTCAGCCAGGGCCACTACGGCCAGATCTGCTGGTAGGGCTTGGTCATTGCTTGATTACCTACTACTTAGTCTGTTTATTAATTTTTATATTTTTTGGTCACGCTGCCTGTGGTTGGTGATATGAACTCTGTTTTCTACTTGTAGTCGTAGTCGTAGAAAACAGAGTTCATTTCTAGTATAATATTATTTTAGTTTAATTTACAACTGTTATTATTATTATTTTTCTGTTACTAAATAAATACTTATATTTAATGATGAGAGTAAATGTTCCGACACTGTGACTTCTGGTGCAGGCCATCAAGCGCAAGCCAGCAGTTCGTTTTCCAAAGCCCTAAATTATAGGTCGAAGTTGTAGGTTCTAAGTAATTTCTATGCCGGTCTGGTCAGTTTCAGGCATCGGCATTATTTCACTACTAACAGCGTAATGGACGTCCGTAAGCAGGCCCTGCTAGGCCCCGGCAAATAGTTCTACAATATCGGAAAATTATCCGCCTACCTGCTTATTACGATGTAGAATAGCAAATATGCCGTGATTAATACTCGGATGCTCTGTTTGTAATTAGATCATTTTGTAGCTCTTTGATAAGAAGAATGGTTTTGACATACCTACTTAATTTTTTTGAAAATATGTATATTGCATGCGTACAACGCTGAATATGGCTGCTCCTTATTTGTATTGTATTATGTAACAACTGTACCTAACCTATATTACGCAACAAATTACTTTGAGTTGATTTGATTTTATGGTTTAATTACGGAGGTCCTAATATTTATGTACCTAAGGTTTCTACTAACTGCGCTTATAAAGCAAAATAAATTCCATTTGTGTAAATCAAGTTGCACCGCAATAGGAAGATGATTTGTAAATAAAAATTGTTCGCAAGAATATTGCATATTGTTATGAAAATTGTTTCATTGAACTTTCATAGTTATGTTATAAGTGAATTTTTATTAAATTATTTTGTCTAACAGTAACAGACTGACTGACAGACAACACAGCCTAAGCCATTGGTCCTAGAGACTTGAAATTCGGAGGGTGTGACCTTTTAGTGTGTAGGGTAAGCTAGAAATTATAAAATTCAATCCCGAAAAGGTAGTTTTTTTTTTTATATAACCCGCATTTGTTTCTACCAATCTGTGGATGATGTTGTGGGTCATACATTTACTCATTCCTTATGCCTCTTACTGTTTACCTATAGCGTAATGTATGACTGTTTATCTTCCCAAATAAATAAAATAAAAATAAATAAAAGGGTTCAGCAGGGGTTAAAGTTTGTAGGAAAAAAATCACGCTAACAAATTGCGGGGGATTTCACTAGTATTCAATAAAATTAATAATTCATTAGTTAGTTTAAAATCCGCAAACAATTCAATGACATGATCGTGCGCAATGATTTCCATATAGAAAGTAGGCGAGTGTGGACGCGCGGCGCGGCCACCATTTCTCCACCCAGACATGCAGAGAAAACACTCAATATGCACTTTTGCCTTCTATGAGTAGGAGGGTCGCTTATTCAAAAAAAAAAAATATCAGCAATCTTGTTAGAAAAAAATCTAGATTGTTATTTCTTACTGTATATTCTTGTGTAACTCTATTTCGAAAATAATATTTCGTTTTACTTGTAGTAATTGTTATTTCTTATTCATTATCCCCGTGAAAGAATCTTTGTAGTGAAAGGATTAAAGTGCAGTGAGATCGGCAAGTGTAAAGTGTATTATTTGTCTATTATTAATGTGTTTCAAGAAAAAAAAATGTAGATTCATAAGTTATATAATTCTTTGCGAAACCGAATAAATAGCCACAACAACATCGCATGGAAATCAAACCCCGTATTTTATGTACAGTTCCGTGCCAACCCTAGATTGAAATAGGCACCTAGTATGAATGCGCGGGACATTGCATTAAAATGATGATCAGTTACAACTTTTCATTGCCATTCCTCTAATAGCACGCACACAAAGCAAAGCCTGACTTTCAAGCGGTCACACAGTTTCTAGACTTTCATAAATAGATGGACGGTTATGTCTATCGTCGTAATCTATGTACCTGTTTACAAAAATAATACCTATAATGATTACCGAGCATTCATAAATCATAATCTTTCATAAATCTGGCTAAGAATACCGAATGTACGAATATGCAGCAATACATAAATGGCTAGCAGATAAATGTTTTTATTCTATTGCTGAATTTTTAGACTGTAAATTTGACTAATGATTATATATAATGTAGAATGTGCAACTAATATAAATATAACTCATAATCTTGACTGTTTTTAACTATGACTCTAATCTTATATCTAGGTATCTTAATTTGTAATCATAACGACATTTATTTTTAATTTTTAAATTTTTTTTTTTTTTTATTATTGTAATCCTTACTATACTAAATAAAACATTTGCACGCTTGTGTAGCGAAAATATGTGCGCCCGCTTACTGAATAAGAACAGCGATTATATTCAACTACCATGTTTTAGCAAATAATCTGATTTCATTTCATAAGAGCAAAAAACAACTCGACTGAATCTCTCCCAGAGTGTAAACTTTGAACCCTCTCAGGTTATTGCCCTAAAACGAACCAAGTAGCCACAACTACCTCCGATATAATTTCAATGTTTCATTATGCTCACGCTTTCTATTCCCATAAATCTAAAATACTTCGGAAGTAAATTATCTAAATGATTGGGCCGCCCCACACCGTCCCGCCTAGGGGATTTGTCTCAACGCTTGAACCCATCATGGCCCTATTTAGTAGGTGATTTGAAAGTCCCGAGCCTCTAGGCCTAATTTAGTAGTTCAATAACACGCATAGTATCTTATATGTAATAGTTTCTTTGAATTCGGAAGCTCCCGAATCTATAAATTTTAATAAATGTCCAGGACTGGAAAGTCAAATTTCCTGAGGCATTTTAAGTACCTTATTAATAATTGTTGTGTTATAAGAATTTTAAGGAAGAGTTTGTTTGAAAAGTTGATGTTTATTTATGTTTTTAATGAACGGAATATTGAAAAGATAAATAAAAGTCGAACGTTTTACGACATCATAATAAATCACGAAGGACATTTTATTAACTTTTTATGATCACCCACGATGTTTGTGTTGATTGGTATGGTTACCACTTGCTGTGGTTGTGCTGTGGCAGGCAACCACATACGAATATAGGTAGATATATTGTGGTGTGTTACATTTTAAAATAAACTGAGTGTAAAACTGTCCTTTGTTTTAGCTTGTTTCTTTATTTTGCGGCTTGTCGACGAAAACAACAAACATTCAGAGCATAGTATCTAAGTTATAGTTTGCGATTCTTTTAAAGTAAAGTAAATTTTATTGCATCAAATACATGTAAATAAGGTACATAGGTGTTGTATGTTTAATTATGACACAATGTATTTCTACCGTTGCGGCGTGCAAAATCTGGGTACAATGTCACTTAATTAGTTAATTATAAATATTGATAAAAATGAATTGAATAATAAAATAAAATTGAAATAAAATAAAATAAAAGTACTTATAAACTAAACTAGAGATTTGTCATTTACTTATATCTAGAAAATGTTGGTCTGTCATGAAATCATTTAAGTTATAGTAGCATTTACCTTCCAACGTGGTTTTTAACTTTCTCTGAAACAGTAAGACTGGTAGTTCTCTAAGATATTTTGGCAGTTTTTTGTAAATGGAGGGAGCCATGCAGAAAATACCCTTGAAATAGAACATATTCCAAGTCACTATCATCGGATTTGCATGACCTCATCCCTCCTTCCCCCTTCTACTACCGGACAAGCAGACGCACAGGTAATTACCACCCTTACCTAGTCGACATACCACAGTGTCGAACCAAACGTTTCTGCTCCACCTTTATTATAAGCACTGGCAAAGAGTGGAACGATCTGCCAGCGTCTGTTTTCCCGGACGAGTACAATCTAGGAGTCTTCAAATCTAGAGTGAATAAGTTCCTTCTGGTAAAGCGTGCTCCATCTTAGGCCACATCTCACTTGCAAAAGTGAGCTGGTGGTCAAACGCCTAACCATCTCCAATAAAAAAAAAAAAAAAAAAAAAAAAAAACGGCAAAATTGTTCCGAAATTAACCAGAGTCTTCTCTTGTTACAGATGAGGTGCGGTGTGTAGCGGGGCATGGGCCAGGCGGGCAGCCAGCAGGCCGTCGCGGCGCCGCAGCGGGCCCGCCGCGTGCACACACTGCCGCACGAGCCGCCCAAACATGCACCCAAGGTACCATTTGCCGTCATCCTTTGATACTCTAGAGATGGCCTCGACTGAAGAATAGGCCCCTGCATTTCTACCTGTGGATGTCGTTAGGGCAGCAGCGTTCCCTATTGACAACAAGCGCTTTAACTGCGCTCGCCAATCGCATGCCCAACGTGACCAGTACGGGCAAATCCCCGTATCAGCCCGTACTTTTGTGACTGTCGAGTGTGTCAAAGTCTGCCCTGTTTTATATTTCTGTTTGAAAAGTATAGTTTTGTTTGGTTGGCTTGGTGGTTAAATTTTCAAGACACCTCTTCATCAGTTTTTCGTTTGGGAAGACAACTGACGAGAACATATTATTTCTTAACAATCTCTTAGTTGAACATTTCAAACGTTCGGCAAAATTGACGAAGGCATCTTCCCATCGCTCTGTTTTTCTTGACTCCTTGCTTTTCAATGCTTCAGGTGCTACCATTGCTGTTGGAATCGCCGCAGTTGCGTAGCACTGACAATGGTGCCATCCTCCACTCGGGCGGGACCATCAGCGGTCGCCGTCCTGAACTCACCAGGACACCCAATGGGCATGTGGTAAGTACGAACCGACAACCACTGATAGGCTGTAAGCGTAAAAGCCACTACAAATATTTCTGTAATCGGAGGCCAGTGCCAGTGCTTTTTTTTTATACCACTAAGGCGGCAAACGGCCCACCTGTTGGTTACCGTAGCCTATGAGCGCTTGCAATACCAGAGACATCACGCACGCGTTGCCGACCCCGAACCCCTCCCCCTAAAGAGCTCTGGCAACCTTACTCACCGCAGGAACACAACACTATTTGAAAAAAAATAATGTTATTTGGCAGCGATCTTCTGTAAGGCGGAGGTACCTCTCCAGACTCCTGCTTCAATTTTGAACGAGAAAATCTCGCTGTTCCCTACCTCCTCCTAAACAAGAAATTAGTCTATTTCTGAACTTTGACGAAAAAATAAAAAAAATGTTTCAGTCTTGTTGGCAGCACTGGCCCCGGTAATTGACTTTGATTGCAAGGGAGAGATTTTGGTTCTTAGCAATCATCATCATCATTTCAGCCGTACGACGTCCACTGCTGAACATGGCCTCCCCTCCACAGACAGAGCGAATTCCTATCATATGGGGGAATTTGCCCATACTCACCACGCTGGGCATGCGGGTTGGCGAGCGCAGTTAGAGCTATCGTTGTTAAAATGAGGGACGCTGCTGCCCACCCCCTAGCTTTTTTCCCTTAGTCGCCTCTTACGACATCCGCGGATAGGTAGATATGGAGGGGCCTATTCTTTAGCCGGGGCCACCACGGCGTTCCTAGCAATACAATGAACTAATATGTTTTCTCCTTTTTCAGCACTCGAACGTGTATCGGTCCCGGTCAGCAGGTGCTAGTGGCGATGCTGGTGAGATCCGCGCAAGGGAGCGGGATCCTCTGCATCGCTCCCACACCAATCTCGACCTTAGATATAACGAAAGTAAGTTCAATCTTCAAGCACTGTTCATAAAATCTGGCACACTGAAAGAACAAGATGCTAATAATATGATTTATTTGTATTTTCAGGCATTAGCAATGTAAATAAAAGGTTTGGATCAGAACCGGACTTGAGGATAGAGGAGGAACAAAAGTCAAGAATAAATAATAAACATTTTCGGAAAAAGTACCGAGCACCCCCACCGCCTAACAATGACGTAAGTATTGGAAAGATGGAACCTAATGTTTCACGTTCTTGATTTATGAACCGTTTCATTCATAACCTTACTGATTCCTTTCTTTTTTTTGCAGCGATTCGAGGGTTCATCGCCAGATTCTAGTGAAGGAAACGCGAGAACAGAACCCAGGAAACTAAGACTATTCAAGACAAGAACTGAAACCAAAAAGCTTAACGGCCACGATAACTCTAAAGCTCTGTACAGGAACCACGATGAATATAAGTCTCTGGACTTCCACGATCCATCATTTGAGAGACGATACAGATCCCCGTGTAAAGATAAAGAACAAAATTTCAAGTATCCAGACAACAGGGATATGGTTCAAAGCACAGCATCGTTGAAAAGAGAAGAAAGATTATTACAAAGCACAAGACAAGACTATAAAAAGACGAGAATAGATAGAGTCAGTGGATGTAGAGCGAAAACATCCAAAACGAATGACCAAAGCGAGGCTTGGAAAACACCACTACTGAATAGAAATTTCAGGTATTCAGAAAGATTTAGAAGAGATGACAGCGAATTACCGACTCTTAGGAGAGAGAAGACTTTCGATGATAGTCTCATCGCGGACAGAGATAGCGAGTCTCCCAGAGCAATACACGAGAACAAAATAAAAGCTATCGGCGACCAACTGAAGTCAAACAAATTCAGTCCACTGGCCGAGAGCAGCAAGCCATTGAGAAAATCTCTTCCTTCACTATTGCAGAAGAATAATGAAGAAAAAGATGAATTTCAAGCAGAACTCAAAAAAGCTACGAGTAGAATAAGAAGTGAATTAGGCAATAAAAATAATGTAAGTGAAACCATAACTAGTCAAAATGATAAATTGAATGTGCAGAAACCAAACCCAACGAAAGTGCAGAGTAAAGTCAAAGAGTCTAGTCTAATGAATAAAGGGCCAACAGTAAACAGTAGAAGGCCTGTCACCCGTTCTAGTGATGTCAGGCCCAAAACTACCGCACCCGCTAAAACCAGCAAAATAGCTGTCAGCAAATACAAACAAAGCAACAAAGAAAATGGCAGACCAATGCCTGATAGAGGCCAAGCTTCAGGCAAGGAATCTACTCCTGAACATTCGCCAACAAGGCAGAAAGATTCAAATATAATTCCAGTTCCACAAGACAAAGCGTAAGTATGCAAATCACTCATCAATCCGATTCCGGCCGCGATCGCTAGTTTGCAGCTGAGTTTGGCCATCAGTTGTTATGGCGAACCTAAAGCTATGGACCACTACCTTCTTCTTCCTTACTACTCAAAGGTTAGCTAGAGGAATATAAGCTAACTAGCATTAAGTTCGCCTATGTACTTCTTTCTATCCTATGCAATAAAATAAATTATATCTATCTATCTATGGAGCTATCTGGTAATGCTTAAATAACTATTTCAGAGTTATACAACCGCTCAACAAACAAGCCCCTTCAAAGCAATTCTACTTCGGCATGATAGAAAGCAAGCAAGCATCGCCTCGGGAACACCTCAAGGAGTTCCCAGGTCTCGGCAGCCCCATCATCGAGGAGATTGGAGACTTCAGACTCATAGAACAGAAACTGTTGGGCTACCATGATGAGGATGCAGAGTTTGAGAAATTCAATGCTAAATTGAGAGAAGATTGTAAAATGAAGAACTGTGAGTACATTAGCACTTGTTACAAAATTGTCTTTTAATTAGCTTTTGCTTAGAAAACCAGAAAGCCACAAAAAAAATACTTTGATTTTAAAATAATTTCAGTCATTTTGGACTCTAGCGAAATCAATATATCTGAAATGATCCAACTACGTTTCATTATTTCATGTTTTACCCGTTACGGGATTTTTTTTATTCATTTCTTTTCACAGTGTCATCAGAATCAGCGCTTTCATCAGAAGGTTCAGAAGGCGAGGGCTCAGAGGGGTCTCTTGGCATCGCGCTACGACTTCGGCCTACTTTGCCCAAGAAGCAACCCACCATGCCGCGTTTCTCTCCAGCAGCAGCTTGGAGGCAACTGGCCAGTCTTGATGCTCACCTTACTGCTGGTATTTGGATAGGTCTAATTTTTTATTTGAAACAGCAATAGCAGCAATAATGCTTCATAAGATAACTCTAGGTCTCTAACCTTTCTGACTCTAGGTCATGCAAAAGCACGATGCTATATTGTTTTTCATAATATTTTTTCTATTACAGAAACCCAACCACTAGCAGTGGAAACAAAAATGTCGCCAGACACACCACCAGAATCGTCACCCCGATCAGAAGAGTCAGCTGATAAATCTGGAGACTCGGGGATCAGTGGAGACCATGCGCACAGTGACCAAAGACTAGACTCACCTTCTAGACATAACGTAAGAACATCTAATATCTTGGACTATTATACACGCCAAAATCGAATTCCTTAGTAGGCTCCACATGCTTTTGAATAGTTCATTGCTAAGATAATTACTCTTCACTGTGATTTGAATCAATAATGTCAAGGTATGCTCAGCTCTCCCTCATTTCGCGGTTGGATGAGACGTGGGTAAGATTACAAAAGGGAAAGCTATATCCTTTTACCTGAGCTTTCACTAAGGTCAGTATACCTACTTTATTCTCTGAAATCCAGGTCCAAGACACCAACCCAATAACCTGGACGCCGCAACAAGACCTAGGAGACAGCAGTTCAGATGGCGCCGGAACCAACGCAAATATCCTTAGTCCAGGCGGTGTCGCCACCTACAGTCCAGGATCCCAACCCTTCAGCCTCTCCCTGCCAAGAGATGGCCAAGACAGGGTGAGTGAGTTACGGGTTACACGGGAGGTTAGGGAGTATACGAATGCTTATATTGAGGAGTTTCAAAAGGTGCAATTTTGGACCCATTTGTGTTTATGGTGTATAGTTTTTTAATATCTCTGGTATTGTCGTAATCCTCGTTACATTTGTCTTATTTGTGGTAATTTAAACATTAATAACAATAATAACTAACATAAATTAATGTAGATGACCTAACCTCTCGTAGAATACCTATTTAGCTGAGGAGGAGTAAAGGTTCTTATATCTAACATTATTGTATGCTTATTTAACTGCCTGTCTACCTGCTATTTTATAACTTACTACTTTATTAGTAGGTAACTATATCATCATTATTTTATTCTGCGTCGATAACACTTTATTTATTCATATTGTTTATGGTTTCAATGGTCTTAAAAATAAATTTTCATAAACAGTGTGGTTATTTTATTAATTTATCATTTTCTGTCCACTCTGTTTGATTATCTATACTACTATCGCACACAGTTTTTCTAGATTTTATTTCTTTCAGCTATTTCCGTTTTATAAACTTTTCCATAAACCTTTTTCCGAATTAAATTCAGCACCTTTATTCCTCATCAGCCCATAGTCAACCAATAACTCTGCGTAGTTTAAAGCGATGTCGTGTTTCTATGAATGCTTCCAGGGCAAGCAGCTGACGCAGGGCTTCAACAGTCTTCAGAAACTGCGCAAATCAGTCTCGGGGGCACTCGGAGCAGCCCTCGGTTCTAGAAGATTCGACTTGGAACACGAGCCTATGTTGCCGGAACCAGAACAGAACTGGTTTTTGACTAAATCCGCTCCAAACTCTTTGTCGAATCCGCTGCTTTATCCTTCAACTAGGCCCAAAGCGGCCAGTGATGAGGATGCCATTAAGGAAGAATCTTTACCACCTCCTGAGAAGGTAAATTTGCGGAGCATCGATGCTATTATTAAATTCAAGGTCATTGTCTGGATTTACATGGTAGTGCCGAGGCACGCTTAGTCATACCCAACTTAGGACTTTTCCAAACAGGACGATGTCGTTGGATATGATAAGACCTTCTTTAGACGAGAAAGAGTCGAAAGCAAATTCAGTATGTTTTTAAAACCTTACTTGAATATACTTATTTATTCGTAGTTTATTGTACAGGAGGAGTTGCCATGGAGATCAGGCACATCTTACTTATCTTGGGGCGGGCACGTGATGTACCTACCGCCTGCGCCAGAGCAGCCTCTCTCCATGATTGGGCCCATTGATAGGCCTGTAAGGTATGAAGCAACAAAGAAAGTATGACGTTGTAATCCTTAATGTGATTAAAAGAGGCTCACGATCCCACCACCTCCAGATCTCTTGGTCCTCAAGCAATAAATATGGGTGCTACCTCGATGATTTTTCAGCGGTCAGTCGGAGGCACGTTTCATAGTAGATAAGATTCCACTCGTGGTAGTTGCAAGGCCATCATTGATGACACCCAACCTATATTTTACTGTTTCTTGTGTATTTTGTAAATATTAACTTGTATTCGTTTTAAGTTTCGTTCTGTAAATATTATGGATATGTTATATCTAGTTATGAGTTACCTTTTAAAAAGAGACTGCAATGATAATGAAAACTGATAATCGGTAGATAGATAGATTATATCTTTAATCTACACCAAGAAAAGAAACAAAAAACAATGAATTTCAGATCAGTTACAAATAAGCGTTACAATAGATAGATAGATAACTCTTTATTGTAAGCCACATAAAAATTTAACACATCACAATTAATTCGACAAAATATAAGTAATAATAGTGGAATAAAATGGGCGGTCTTATCACTAAGAGTGATCTCTTCCAGACAACCTTTGGATGGACTGGATTTTACGAGAACGATAGAGGACGGTGGTGCTAAGGAAACAGGAAAATATGAACTTACAAAATAAATATAATATATAAATATGAATACATAATATTATTATACATACGCATAATATAAAAATATATAAATATGACACTTAGATAACCAATACATATATTATTAAACAATAGAATAATACTTGCATGTACCCACTCAATTAAATAAGCGCGTCGGCAAAATTTAGGTACTTACTGTAATGAAACATTTAAAAAGTGTTTAAGCAATAGCTTTTTGAAAATAGGGAGAGATTTAGCAGCTCTAATATCAAGAGGGAACTACATAAAAAAACTTTCCTTTAAATTCTTTAATTGAATTATTGTCTATACCTAGGTGTAAGTTGTAATACAGTATTTTGTTTGTAGGAGCAAATCAAGCGGTTGCCTCGAAGCGTCAGCGCGCGCAGCGAGGGCGGCGCTGGGCGCGGAGATGCCCGAGCGCGACCGATCAGCATCGCCGGACATCGCGCGCGCGCTGCCGGCCAGAGTCGAACCCAACAATAACGTGAGTACCTTAGTTATTTCGTTACTAGCTTCCCCACGCGGCTTCACTCGCGTGCTACAGAATAATCAGAATAATCAATTTATTGGTAAAAAATTGGTATTTACACGTCAGTACATTAAGTAGGTATATTAAACATAGAATATAATATTTTAATTAATATAAATTAAGACATAAATTATACAATAGTTATTGCATTTTGCAAACGAAGTCTTCGACTTTATAGAACGCCATCTCGACGAGCCATAATTTTAATTTAATTTTAAATGAAGTCAGACTAGGTGCCGATGTTATATGCTCCGGCAGGCGGTTATACACAGGTTATACACAGCTACCCTGATAAATAGCCTTAGTCTATGCCCATTGAGGTATGGTAAACCTGAAAAGGGCCTATGATCGTCGATGAAAGAATCAGTGTAGTGCAGGGATTCCCAACCAGTGGGGCGCGCCCCTCTTGGGGGGCGTGGGGTGATTCAAGGGGGGGCGCGGCGGCTTTAGCTGTGTAGGTATGTGTATTTCCTTAAAATCTTAAAATACTCACGCGCGTTGAGAATGAAAAGGGGATGGTTAATAAAGTCCAGCCACAGTGCTCTCACTAAATGTACCTACTTGTCATTAAAATTAAAATAAACTAACACATTCATTTTTTCATTGTTTGTTTAATTTTATTATTTCGACACCCCATTTCAACCCCTAGGGGGGCGTAGTATTTTTGCATAACGTTGGGTGAGGCACATAGGATAAAAGGTTGGGAATCCCTGGTGTAGTGAAAGGTGCGCCTCCTAGAAGCTTCTTTCGTACATATCTTAGAGGCTCCTTTCGTGCACAAGAAACTAGGTGAAGCTACGCCTGTTCCTCGTGACCTAGAAGCGAGCCTAGAAAAAGCAGGCAACAACAATCAGCAACGGCTTGGTGCCTATATTTTTTATCGATTATCGTTTTTCATAAAATGGAATGCAGAGCTTCAGTGCGATTCCGATCGAACAAGGTAAGGCTCAATAGAAAAATAATCACGTTTAAATAAAAGCAAATAAAAATGTGAACTAAAATGACTAGGTAGTGCAGTAATAATGAGGCAACTGCAGCGTAAATGAATTCATGGATGAATTTTAAAATAACGAAGCTACATTACGTGTACATATTTATCTCCTGCCACAAAGCCTTTGTTTCAACAGTTTGTCACTGCTATTTTTACTCCGTGACCCTTCCAAGGTTTTTTAATTGTTCTTTTTCTGTCCGCCATCATAAATCATCTTCAAAGCATCAGCTTAGCGCATTATTAGGTTACTGTACGGTATCGATGACAGCTTCAAAATCGCTAAGCGGAACGTGTAACACGAGTTCTGGCAAAGATATTAAATTTCAGTCATGTTACATCAGTTATGATCTAACAACTGATCGCACAGTAGGAGCTGTTGTCATATAACATTAGAGGCACAGAAGCTCAGAGCATCCGTGATTATTCGTAACATATTATGAGGTTAACATATTGTAGTACGTGAATAATAATAATAAATATTCCGGACATATCACACACGGTCAACTGATCCCAAACTAGGCATAGCCTGTACTATGGGTACCAGAGACTGATATACATAATATATATATTGCGCAGAAGGCAGAGTTACTACCAACTGAGCTACGAGGCCAGTCTAATATTGGCCGTGATGGCCCCGGCTGAAGAATAGGCTCCGCCATATCTACCTAACCGCGGATGTCGTAAGAGGCGACTAAGGGAAAAAAGCTAGGGGATGGGCAGCAGCGTCCCTCATTTTAACAACGATAGCTCTAACTGCGCTCGCCAACCCGCATGCCCAGCGTGGTGAGTATGGGCAAATCCCCCCACATGATAAGGAATTCGCTCTGTCTGTTGGGGAGGCCATGTTCAGCAGTGAACGTCGTACGGCTGAAATGATGATGATTATGAAGTTTGCACGCTACACTCGGATGTCGATTGGAAGTCCCAAAGATTTTCGTACGGATGGAAAGTGGCTCCTTAGTGTTCGAAGTGGCTACCACAGTTGGTTAGAGCATCCTCGTATCAAGGGTAAGGTTGCGGAGACACCCTTAGGTGCATTTTAGAAACTTTAGCATTACCTACGTGGATGATTCAGACCAATCAAAGTACGTTCACACAATTACATTCAATTGCAAAGTTATTTCTCGGTACTCCGAAAATACTATACAAGGTGATTCATAATATGTATGTTATCCCGAAAGGGGCTTATTCTACACCCAATTGGCAATAAAGTTTGTTCTACGACTAAAGTAAGTAAGATTCCCGCACTGGACAAACATTTGTGACTAACACAGATGTTTGTTCTGTGTCTGGGTGTTAAATATATATCTATTATGTATATCAGTCTCTGGTACCCATAGTACAGGCTATGCCTAGTTTGGGATCAGTTGACCGTGTGTGATATGTCCGGAATAAAAAAAAAAAAAAAAAAAAGTCGTACTAAAGTAAATTCGACATTTTTCAATGCAATAATCAGCTGTTTTAGGTTGCAATCTTGGTACCAAACTTCTTGTACGAGTAATTAGTTATTAAGATGATAAAACTAGCAAAAACTAGCTAATTTGAGAAAGTTTAGGAAAAATCTGAAGCAAAAATAATTGTAAATTTTTGAGCTATTTTCGATAACACTTTTTTTTATATATTTTTTTATTTATGTATTTATTTCATTTCAAGCACACACATAAAGTATACAGTACAATACTAGAGGTGACTTATAGAATAATGGCTTATTTACAATTCAAATTAGTTTAAACAGAACCTACACTAAGTCATAGACTTGTGTTCATCTTTTTGTTGATATATTGGGATGAATAATATTGGGATGGTATACATATTGTAAATCACCTTGTAAATAGGTACGTTTAAGCGGAGCGCAATCAATTGAACTAGAAACAGACATTTTATCATCTAATGCTCTTCTCACGTCGCACCATAACTCATAACCACCATTTTGTAGTCGGTTGAGCAACACGCCATTAGTCCTTTGTCTGCGATAAACTTATTTATAGCAGTTATATCGCAATGAACAAATTGAATCAATGGGTCGGGCCTTGGATTAAATGCTGCAGGTTGATCTATGGTTACCGCATGATCTATGGTGGAAGCGGGCTTCATTCTATTGATGATTTATATCTTTTCTATATATTTTGTATACTTTATTCACAGAAAGAAACTTAAACTAATACAAGTTAATATTTACAAAATACACAAGAAACAGTTGAGCCATCTAAAGACAACGATCGAAGTTACAAACGATCTATAGATAGTTCAACTGATCCAGATCACTACCAGTCAGAAGCGTCCCCAAGACGCTGGCGGAATTGCTACCCTGGATGGCTAATTCACTGGGCCAAATAAGAGCCAGCTCTCGGGTCACGCGTTGCTTCGATCAGACGCCCTGATATCTTTTTGATTTTTGATATCTTTTAACTCGGAGGGCCCCGTTTCCCCACGGACCCAGGGTCTCAACCCCAAAAGGAAAATGATGTAGTTAAAAATACTGCACAGCTATCTTCTATACTACGTTCACATGCGATTCCGAAAAGGTTTTTATTTTAAAACGCCTATTTGTAAGTACTAAATTGTATATAATATAGTTTTAAGTTTACATGGTTTTTATAAGATTGGCTTAATAAAGTATTTCTATTTCTATTTGTATTTGCTATGTATCTATTAACTGCAACACCCATATCCGGCTGATTATGCCGCTGAAGGAATAAAACCAGGTTTACCGTACCAGCGACCCAAGCACGAATAATTCTAGGAGGAGGTAGGGCACAGCGAGATTTTCTCGTTCTGAATTGGAGCAGCCCGCCTGGGGAGGTACCTCCGCCTTACAGAAGATCGCAGCCAAATAACATTATTTGTTTCAAATAGTGTTGTGTTCCTGCGATGAGTAAGGTTGCCAGAGCTCTTTAGGGGGGGAGGGGGTTCGGGGTCGGCAACGCGTGCGTGATGCCTCTGGTACTGCAAGCGCTCATAGGCTACGGTAACCACTTACCAACAGGTGGGCTGTATGCTTGTTTGACACCTCAGTGGTATAAAAAAAAAAAAAACACCTTAAATAGAATATTAGCCAATGACATCGGCGATGCTTGAAATCTTTTAATTTTGATTGGCTATTCTGACATTTGCGTTCGTATCGTAAGCGTAACGAAACAGCTTTTTAGACATAGACATAGACAAACATTTATTCACAAACTTGGCACACAATACACGTCACAATAAAAGCAAGACACAGAAAGTGAAAATATGAAACAAAGACAGAGAGAACCCACAAAAACTTATTATAAAGAACACGTAAAATGTTATTGTGCGCCACAGCAGCAAAAAGGTCTCGGCTCAGCATAAATGCCTTACCACTGTGGAGTAGTTAGGCTTTTTACGCAAAGCTTTTTTCCGCTCTCTTCCAAAACCTTCATCTAGGATATGGGTTTACTCACTGAGTCATCAAAATACCCTTGCGTCTGCATTCCCACGCTTTAGTGCTGCCAGCGATACTTACCTACCTGCTTCCGTGTAGTATCTGTTTGCACTCTGGAATTCAATTCTTGAAGATTTATATCTTTCAGAATTTGCCTGACCTTGTTAGTAAAGTTCCGTATACAGAATAAGCTAAGAGTAAGCTTATTTGTTACTGTGATGCCTTCTGTAGGGCAAATTTTCGATTATTATATGTTTTCCAAAATGTATATTTTTATGTGGATCTTCTAATATTAGGTACTTACATTGCCTCCTGGTATAAGCCTTGATATCTGCTGAATTCTTTCACAACACTGGTTCAATCCTTTTAAAGGATTTCAGGTGACACAGGAAAGTGAAGTGTCTCGCCCACAGTCTGAAATGTCTCACATTTGTTTCACCCAATGAAATAGTTCATTATTTTGAAATGGAAGGCGCTATTGTTATAGAACTATTACCTAACATGTCTAAATTCTTGGCTTTGCTCTCATTCTCATTACCTCAGAAGTTACATCAGTCAGTGGAAGCCATCCCATCTCTTAATTAACACGCATCGTAACGTAATTCAATGTAAATAATTTTTTACACATTCTCATTAGAGAATACTTTGCTGTTTCGCTATTTCATTCCTAAATAATACGAAACTAGATAAAAACGCAGTCCATAATTCATTGAGTCAATTGTAGTTTTGGTGTATACCAACCAAAATCAAATATTTCAAAAAACTATAATCACGTGATTGCAGAAATGTTTTCATTGCAGAACTCAAGATCTTACCATAATCTAAGTAGCTATTAGAAATAGTCTTTGTTCGCAAGAACGTGATTCACGTTATCTAATACGCAATCTTCACACTAAAAACTACAGTAAAACAACTTCGTGGCGAATAAATATTCAATCACCTCTTAGCTCCAAAAATCTACGAAATCTACAAGCTCATACTGCACGCCAGTCAATCAGAGACGTGGCACATAATGGTTAGCCTATTGGGGCGATATCTATTCAATTCATGTTAAAAAAAAATTTCTTCAGCGTTAGGAAACAACTACAGATACTAATATAAACTACATCAGCCTTCAGTGCTTTGAAAAACTAAATTAACAAACAAAATTTGGGCATTAAACTTTTTTTGCAAATCTCTGCAACTTTTAATAATAATGTGATGTAATGAATTGATGTTTGCTTGCTTATCGTATCACTGGTTCATTCTTTGTTATCCTGTATTAGGTCAGTGATCAAGCTCAAAGTCGCTCAACGGGCTATGGAGAGAGCTATGCTCGGAGTTTCGCTGCGTGATAGAATCCGAAATGAGGAAATCCGTAGAAGAACCGAGGTCACCGATATAGCTTTCAGAATTAGCAGGTTGAAGTGGCAGTGGGCCGGCCATATAGCTCGCAGAACCGATAACCGTTGGGGAACAAAGGTTCTCGAGTGGCGACCACGAACCGGACGACGCAGTGTTGGAAGGCCCCCCACCCGTTGGACCGACGACATTGTGAAGGTTGCGGGAAGTCGGTGGATGGAGAAGGCTCAAGACCGTTCGTCATGGCACTCTTTGGGGGAGGCCTATGTTCAGCAGTGGACTTCATCAGGCTGATGATGATGATGATGATGATGAGGTCAGTGATCAGGTTGAGGTACGGTGGCCCTGAAAAGGCTCTATGACCATCGGTGAAAGAATCAGTGTAGTAAAAGGACTAAAGTGCGCCTCTTTGAGCCTCCTTTCTCGCACATGTCACATGACTTCGAATTTTAGGTTATTCGACATGCGGGTTTCCTCACGATGTTTTCCTTCACCGATTGAGAGCACTAGTAAAGCGCACCCGAATTGATAATGCAAGACACTTCACGGTACAGAGAACCAATTATCCCCTGTCTAGTTCCTAGCTACGTCCACCTCAATCAGTATGCTCTTGCCTTCTCCCGTCGTCCAGTTTACAAGCCCCCTGCCGGCGACAAGTTGTGTTACGGATCTGACGGTCGTGACCTCATTATAACTTTGCTACAGATCCTTGTCTATTTGTAGGCCTGTCACATAGTGAATATAGGTATTGAAATGGACAGTGTCCAAGAAAAATATTTTCGCAGCCTCGATATTCTATCAAATTAATGTGTCATCGCAATTTAAGATTCCTGCTATTGTATATTCTTATAAAATTGTATTTTGCTTGTGTATTTTGCCAACATAACAGAAGCATAAGCACTTGGTATTCGTCCTCTCATCTGATTATCAGAAATCAGGATTACCTGTTGAATCCGTAACGAGTGGCAAACAGAGATGCCTCGCAACTAACTGTCTTTATCCAGAGCCATAAATATTAATACAAGGCTTTTATTTAAATCTGATACTGCTTACTACATTTTAAAATGGAAAGATTTGAGACCTGTTATTCTACTGTCCCGATCAATTACATCTATCTTGTCAAGAATAATGTCCACCTAATTAATTTAAACTGCGATTTTGAACAAGGCAGTTTATTATTATTGTTGCTTGTCGTGTCACTGATTCTGTCTTGGTCATCCTGTATTAGGTCAGTGACCAGGTTGAGTTATGGTGGCCCTGAAAAGGGCCTGTGATCGATTATTATATTTATAATAATACCATATAGATAGTCAGAAAAATACAAAAAACATGGTTGACACCTCTTAACTTTCTACATTACATAGAATAGAATACATAGAATAGAATATAACTTTATTGTACACCAAAAGAAAATACACAATCAAGGAAATTAAAAAATAAAAAAAGTACATACAAATATCTTATTTTATTTAATAAGGATATTTTGGGTTTACTTTTTACCAAACCATGTTTTCCAAAAGAAATGAAAAAACTATTTCAAGCAATCATTTAAATTAAAGCTTAAAAAGTTTTTATTGCAAAAGAAAATAGAGGGTGTTCCCAAGCACTTCGTATGCCAAAAATAAACAAAAATATTGTAAGCTCATTTTATTTATTATTATTATTATATTTTTTCGCACTATTGTCATTAATTTATTATATTTCATATTTTGTTATCATTGATAGCAAACTACACGAACACAACAACACAAATTCACAGCTAGGTACCTACGCATTGTTCGTTTGTACTCGTTCTGCTCGCTCTCGATCAGGTTTTGGCTGAAAATCAGTGTTTTTGCTTTTAAGCAAAATATTTCACTGAGCCATAGCCTATTTGTCGTACTGCAGCACACGCAAACTTGCCTACTCTAAGACACCTACTTTTTAAAAATTGCGCTTTTGATTATTTATACCTACCTATTGTACTTTAGTTTAAAATTGTTTGTCTATGTTAATTGTGTGTGTAGTGCCAAATAATTTTTTTATCTATCTTTCAATCACAATTTTTTTACGCTATTCCTCTCCGCTACGCTACAGCAGACCATGATAAACCTACCTCGCCCTTCATGGTAGTAGGGATGCGCGCGCGCTAGTTCGCTCGTCACTCGCACGTGTTGTGCACCTGTCGAGCGGTAGTGCCTCTGTGTTTACGAATCGACTGCGCGTTAGTGTTTCTATTGTTGACAGTAACATTTTGACATTGGTGATTTCGGAGAAATATTTTAAGTTTATTTGTTTAGGTAAGTTTCTCATGTGTTTAGTTTTTTGAAGATTTTTTTTATTTTGGTTTAGTTGAGCAAGTGTTTTATTTTTATTTTTGTAGCATCAAATTTCATTCTTTGCCGCTAAACCTGAGCAAAAATGTGTAGCATTTTAACCTTATTACAAAATAGAAAAGGTCATCATCATCATCAACTTCCTACCCATATCCCACATCATGTATTCTTCTTCCATTTCCCTCTATCAGTCTTCATCTCAGCACTCATTCTTTTCTTACACATATCCACTTTCGCACAGTCCACAAAATAGAAAAGGTAGTTTTCTTATTTTTATATTTACAGGATTTTAATTTCAGTCAGATAGATGGGGCATCTGGAACAAATGGTACAAACTTACCTAATTGTATGATACGTAATACCATGTACCTTAAACTATTATCGTAATACTGTCGTGTATCTTACGTCACAACAACAAATACCTACTGAAACAACTGTGCAAGAAATGTTTCATGGCTATTTCCATTGTTAGTGCGAATACATTCCTGCCCTGTATTTTAGAAAAAGCTTTGAGGATGATTCTTCAAGTTTATTGTTTTTGTCACTGTCATTATTATCATCCACAGTATGACTTCACCCAACATGTAGCACTCATAAATCTCTAATCATTGCCTTCAAGAGGCTTGCCTTTGAATTTGCCAATATGACATCAATCATACATTCCTATCCTGTAACTTAACAAAGGAAAAGGATTTGAAGAAGGCCCATCTGCCTTCCAATTTATTGTTTTTGTCACCATCATCATTGTCATCCTCAGTATAACTTAACACGAAATTTAGTACATAATTGGTCATAAATCTGTCATCATGGCCTTACCACTGGCTTGCCTTTGAATCTGACATACTTTACAAATCGTATTAAATTTATATTCATTAGAAAGCAGTAGCATATCAATTAAATCATCAAGCCCCACTCAAAACTTTATAATTTCCATACAAATTTAATATTTACGTAACTCTTTAGCGAATAAAATAATGATTTCATAGTTGGATGCGCCCGAGAGCCCGCGGAAACGCAGTAGATACTTAGATAGGTAGCTTCCGCGCAATTATCACTTAATACAAAGGTGTTTAATTAGATACATATTCTTCAGCAGAGAAAGGTAAATGTGAAATTAATATAAGCAAAGATGTGACGCGAAATGGTTTACCCACTATAAACATAAAGCTATCATACAGCATACACTACAACAAACGTCTAAAAAAAAACTTGTTCAAATAAACTAAAAAACACGGTCACATTGTCACATCTCGTCACATCGTCAGTCATTCAAACTCTCGCATTTATAATAGAGTATAAGAAATATTTCCATTTAATTACTCTATTATAAACAAGTACATTTCAAACGTGTACGTTATTCTTTAAATTTATCGATAATATCCTGGTTATGTATTGATGGTTATAATTAGCTGGACGGGGCCAGCGGTGGGTGGCCTTGTACCTGCATGACGCTGATGTCATCCCATTGCATCTGAAATGCCATCTAGTAATTATGTTTGTATCATCACTGATGAAAGCACAAGACTGGTTACTATAAATAAATAACATCCAACATTTACATACATAGTCCTGACCCCACACTATGATTCCCTGTGTCGGGTCAACACTCAGAACCGGAACAAATATTTGCAGATCATGCAAACATTTGTCCCGCAGCGGGAATCGAACCCTTGCGAAATGAAATGCGTCTCAGTCGGCCGCTCGACATCGAGGTCGTCACTATACTTAAAGTTTGTAACTCTAGGCATTAGGTACTTTCGCGTTGGCAGAGATATTTTAGCCCAATCAAGTTTTCAATAAAATATTCAAAAATAGCATATTATTACACATTTTAACTCTCACGAGTTCACTATCATTTCGCTTAAAATTATAAATAAAATTTTTGCTTCATAAATGACAAAAAATATCAAAGTTCATCGAAATCCTTGACCGTCCTTGGCTACGATGGATTTATGTTTCACCTCACCGATGACATAAGCAAACAGAAAATTAAAACGAATACAAATAAATGTTTCCAAAATACACAAGAAACAGTTGAGCTGTCTCAAGACCGTTACAAACGATCTATAGGTAGCTCAATTGATCCAGATTACTTTCAGTCGGAAGCGTCCCCAAGACGCTGGCGGAATTGCCACACTGTACGGCAATGCTAATCCGTTGGGTCAAATAGGTGTCAGCTGTTGGGTCAGCCGTCGCTTCGATCAGATCGCCATATTGTTTTGAAAACTCGGGGACCCCGCTTCCCCACGGACCCAGGACCCAAAAGGCTCAAATACTAACACTTTTGCACCTTTTGAGATCCTCGGCCGAATGTGCTGCCGCGCCTGCCCTAACTGTTCTCGGAAGATCCTCCCATCCACCATCCTACTTCCTACTATAATATTATAAATGCGACAGTTTGTGAGGATGCTTGGATTGTTATGTTATTATTTACAGTACAGGCCTCATAGCTCAGTTGGTAGTAACTCTGCCTTCTGCGCTAGAGGTCGCGGGTTCGATTCCCGCACTGGACAAACATTTGTGACTAACACAGATGTTTGTTCTGTGTCTGGGTGTTAAATATATATCTATTATGTATATCAGTCTCTGGTACCCATAGTACAGGCTATGCCTAGTTTGGGATCAGTTGACCTTGTGAATATGTCCGGAATGTTTATTTATTATTTATGTTGGTTTAGATTGTTATGTTATAAAACGGCTCTACCGATTTCCATGAAACTTCTTTACTCGGTTCTAAACTCTACTTAAAATAGCATATAGGCTACATTTATGTAGGTACCAACCGCGGGCAGAAGCTAGTATAGACATATATAAATAAAGTATTTTTGTAATGTCTCTTGTTATGTGAACGACACCAATTGCTACATCAGGGGAAATAGAGATTTCTCATTGTAAGATTATCTCGAATTATTCATGAGTTCATGAGATTAGGGCCATCGTTGGTTAACAAATTAGTAAGTAGGTATTAGGGAGATTTTAACCGTTACCTGTTACGAGTAGGAAATGCTATTCATTATTCATATTTTTTTTATTATTTGATGATTTCCATAGAACACTACCCGATTTAGAACTTTTTTGACGAGCTTCAAAAACTTATACTGAATACCCCATCCCATAGTAACATTAATTTTATTTTCTTGATTTTAAAGTGAAAGCGGGATTCGAACCCATATACTCGCCTTGAATCGGCAATGCGAAAACATCTTCCTTTGATAGATAGTAGGTAATCATCTTCCTGTTCTTGTACTTTACTCGGTCCGCCGTCTAATGTTCCTCCTAAGGTATATAAAATATATAAACTTGTGTACTTACGTAAGTATGCAAACAGTGTTCATATGACAGAACCTCATATCTCAGGTGAACATGTCAACATTTCATGTCATTTGCGTGATGTTAGTTATTCAACACACGTCAACTGTTTTTGTTTACATACCGAGGCTTACATAATGGGCATTAGTTTGAACCAAGTACACTAACTGGCCTCTAAAGCTTTATTACTGACAAATGACGGGATTACCTAGTTAACACCACTTTTTTCTAGATCGTGGCTTCCGTTTGCTTGGCAGGACCAGCTAGCTCTTCCTGCCTTCTGACTATCACATTTTTTATTGATGTTTTTTTGTAAAAAATAGGCTAAAGTTTGACCACAATCTAACCTGATGTTAAGTGACTATGTGGTCTATGGTGTAGCACGTTTGCCTAGAAGAAAACATTTCACTCTGCTCTTGAAGAATTGCTTGAATGGATTTCTACTGCTATAGATTAGGATGTTTAGGACATTGAAAAGGTCCTGCTGGGCCACAATACGATGACAAGTTTATTTACAGAAAGAAACTTAAAACTAATACTAGTTAATATTTACAAAATACACAAGAAACAGTTGAGCCATCTAAAGACCGTTACAAACGATCTAATTAAAGTCAAAGTCAAATTCAAAAGGCATTTATTTCAATAAAATCACTAGGATCACTTTGAAACGTCTTAGAAACTAGGTGAAGCTATGCCTGTTAATGATAGCTCAACTGATCCAGATCACTACCAGTCGGAAGCGTCCCCAAGACGCTGGCGGAATTGCCACGCTGACTTCTGGCCAGGAGATATACATTTCTGTAAAAGACTAACCGCTGCATGACCAATCAGTCTGTATGCCAGCATTGTAGTCGTCACCGAAACAGCTATATACATAAGCTATGACTGCGATTTCAAGCCATCATCGTCAGAATTTAGAAGTCCACTGCTGGACATAAGGCCCCGAGTGCCATGACGAAATCTTGAGCTTTTCTCATCTACCAAATTTCTGCAACCTTCACAATGTCGTCGATCTATAGCCATCGTCAAGCCATATTTAAAATGAATACTTATTCTCGTGATTGTGGCCGTCATCGACGGTGACCGTCTTCTTAGGAAACTAGGCTCTGTGCTTAGGTACCTGAGTGTTTGCCGTGATCTCATGGTTTTATTCGAGATCTCTCGTAATTGAGTTTTACTTCTAGTTACGTCGTAACCTTGTCTTTGTAATTAGGTAAATAATAATAAGTATTAGCAAGCCCATCGCTGCTGCTACATATGGAATGCTAGCTGAATACCTGAAGGTATGAAAAGATTTATATCATGCTGTTTATTAATAAATCTATACAAATTCGGGTTAGCTTCACCCTTACCTACCGTTAACCGTAACCGGTACCGGTAACCGTTGGGGAGTAAAGGTTCTCGAATGGCGACCATGAACCATGTGACGCAGTGTTGGAAGGCCCCCCAGCCGATGGAACGACGACATTGTGAAGGTTGCGGGAAGTCGGTGGATGGAAAAGGCTCAAGACCGTTCGTCGTGAAACTCTTTCGGGGTGGCCTATGTCGAGCAGTAGACTTCTACAGGTTGATGATGATGATGATGATGACATCCTTGCCTTGCCTTACCTGTCATGTCACTGATTCTAACCTTCTATAGGTAACTCGGTAATATCTCGTATCTGGGCCGTGGTGGCCCCGGCTAAAGAATAGGCCCCTCCATATCTACCTATCCGCGGATGTCGTAAGAGGCGACTAAGGGAAAAAAGCTAGGGGATGGGCAGCAGCGTCCCTCATTTTAACAACGATAGCTCTAACTGCGCTCGCCAACCCGCACGCCCAGCGTGGTGAGTATGGGCAAATCCCCCCACAAGGAATTCGCTCTGTCTGTGGGGGAGGCCATGTTCAGCAGTGGACGTCGAACGGCTGAAATGATGATGATAGGTAACTCAAGACGCTGGCGTTGGACCGAGTTCGATCAAACTTGAAATATGCAGAGTTATTTACCTAGAATAGTATACGTTTTATGTAGGTTACATGCGAGCTAGCTAGCCAAGCTTTTACTGTAAAAGGGTTTTTTGACCGATGGTGAAGCACAACCTACGTCGTAATATGAGTACCTACCAAGCTTATGGTGAGATATGTGACACAGTTGCATACATCTCCGGAAATCAACACCAATTCAAAATAATTCCATAGAAAACTTTTTAACCGTTATAGACACGAAAAACCCACAAAATTAAATGGTTAATTTACACTGTGAATAGCCATATGGTTTGTAGGTTATAAATTTGAAGGGCCTTTACCATGTTAATGTGACCCAGTGTGAATACAAACACGCTGATATTGTATTGGTATTCTAATCATGGCCCTTCCATTCACACATAGATTCAAAGTGCCGTTTTGGATAGACTATAAATTGTTCAAACCCTCTATAAGTTTAAGTATAAATACTAAGTTTGGGTACATCGACGCGCCTGTTATGTCAGATTAGGTATATGAAGAAATAGAAGGTTTGAATCGTTTCTTTTTCTTGTTCTTCCTGCCCTTGTCCCACATCATGTGGGGTCGGCACAACATATTTTCTTCTTCCACTCTCTTCTGTTAGCCGTCATCTCCGCACTCACATCTTTCTTACTCATGTCATCTTTAATACAATCCATCCATCTTTTCTTCGGCCTTCCTCTAGTCTTATATCCATGCACATTCATACCTAACACTCTTCTCGTTACATGACTTTCATCCCTCCTCATGACATGCCCATACCATGCTAACCTATTACTTCTCAACTTTTCCGTCACTGGCGCTACTTTCAAACTTCCTCTGATGTACTCATTTCTTATTTTGTCCATTCTTGTCACTCCACACATCCATCTCAACATTCGCATCTCTGCCGCATGCACTCTTCTTTCATCCGTCCCTTTGGTAGCCCAACACTCAGATCCATACATTACGAAGGTATGAATCGTTTATTTCATTAAAATCACTAGGCACACTTTGAAACGTCTTAGAAACTAGAAAAAGTTACGCTCTGTTCCTCGCGACCGAAGTTTAGAAGAATCAGGTAACAGACACGGTTTGGTGTCTATTCACAATATAGGTACGAGTATAAGGTAGAGTTTCAGTGTGGGGTTGATCTAACAAGGTGCAATAAGGCTCTTATAATGAGGCTTTCATGTGCTGTATCTAGTTTGAACGTAGCTTTAGCGAGACTAACGGCTAGATTAGGACCTCGAAACGTAGATACATTCTCAAATATCTGCTTTATAATAATAAAATCATTTATTTCAGGTATCAAATAATTGTAAAACAAAAATGTTGGCCCATAGATAAATACCTTAATGACTAACATACATAAAAAAATATACCTAACATTTACAACATAACAGCTTTAACATCTTTGTAATACCGTAGGCTTCTAATTCTCCCCTTAATTTCGCTACGATAATGTTCGATATAACACTAAGGACCTTGAATATCAAAAATATGAAACATATACTCTCTAAAACCACAATTATTAAGACGCTAATGAACAATTCACGTTTTTTGGTTACCCATGCTAGTGCGAACGTCGATAACGCGAAAACTTTTGGCACCCCCTTATAATGTACTCGATGTACTCGCTTTACCAATATCTGACCTGCTGCAAAAAATAGCTTAAAATAACATCACACCGTGAACAGTGAAGATGTTCATCCAATTACGCGCAATATTACTCCATGAACAACTATTTCTGCGAACAGTTACCTCGAATGCATTTTATAGTCTGCCGCAAGCAATTAACGGGTGGCAGTCACAGATCATAATGATAGTTGGTACGTTAACTATATCTTCGAATAGGGTTGGCTGACACACTCTATTAAAGAACTAAGTCCTTAGGATTTTCAAAATTCTCTTATACAAAAAAACGCGTTATATTGGCACATCTACGGACTTAGCTAAAATATTCAAAACTCTTCATGATGTAAGGTAGGTTACAGCGCTCTTAATTGTAACAGCCCGCCTGGAGATACCGCCTTACAGAAGATCGCAGCCAAATAACGTTATTTGTTTCAAATAGTGCTGTTTCCAGAGCTATTTAGGGGGGCGCTGCGGGGTCGGCAACGCGTGAGTTTAGCCTCTGGTATTGCAAGCGTTCATAGGCTACGGTAACCACATACCATCAGGTAGGCCGTATGCATGTTTGCCACCTTATTTGTATTAAAAAAATATATCAGCCCTGACTTGAGCCTTAATAGTGACTATGAATTAGTCTGCGACAAGCCGAGACAAATGTATAATTGTTGACAGTTACACGAGATCCGACGGACGCGATCAGTTTAGCAGATCGCACCGGATAGATAGAGATACGGTAACGGTGAGTTGTGACAGGTCGGAAAACTCATGAAACACATTCAAGATTCACTCAGAAAAAGCAGGGGGTGAAAATGATAAATGCAGATGAACTCACATAGGTATCACTCTAGGTAGCAACTAGTGTATTATATTGTCGAAGTTAAAGAAGTTCGATAGGAAAGGAATCTTTGTAATTTAAATAAATAACACCCAACAGTCATATACATAGTCCTGACCCCAAACTAGGATTCCCTGTGTCGTGGTTATCAGAAACTACGAGTACCGTGGTATCACAACACCCAGCCCGGAACAAATGTTTGCAGATCATGTCACTATTTGTTCCTGGAATCGAACCCCTTGCGTCTCAGACGGGCACTAGCCCAAATAAAAACCGAACGAAAATGTTCCCAACTTCATCATCATTATCATCATCAGCCTGTAGTAGTCCATTGCATCCTAAGTTAGATTCCAATTTACAATTCTCTGTTACTCAGCACTACCTTCATTTTTTCCTCACCACTTAAAGGTTAGCTGGAAGGAAATGCTTACTAGCATTAAGTTCTCCTAAGTACATGTCTTTGTCCTGTGCAATAAATTCTATCTATATATCTGAACATAGGCCCCCCTCAAAGAGTTCCACGGTCTTTACTCCCAACGGCTGCCCATAGAGTCGTTAATACCCGATGTTTCTATTCGAAAAATGTATGAGTAGGCAGGCACTCTGACCCAATCACACCTTCGAAAGCCAATCACACTTTTGAAACCCGATAGCATCTTCAGACATTCCAACATCAGCCCAATATTCAACTTCCGCTGATCCACAATCGAAACCAAATGGCATTCCAGTTGAGCAACGTATGCAAATAGCCAGCTTGCACAGCTGTGTGTGAACGACATCTTTAGAACACGGTACTGTGTGTTTGCACTTCTTGTCGAATGGTAACACTGACGGCCACCTAAGTTTATACAAGATGTATATACCCGAAAAGAGCTTATGCTATCAACAAAAAGATATAATATTAGCGAAAATAACATTTTCTTTTTCATATTTTTTTCTCAACCTTTCTCATATTCGCTGTTTTTTCTATTTTAACCTTTAATCATCTTACTAAAAACTTAAGAGAAGTTTGGCAGATTGCTACCTAAAACAGCTGATTCATTGAGTTTGAATTGATTTATAACAGCTGATTTTAGCATTGAGGTTTATTAAAGAAAAATGACCAATTTCCAAAAATCGTATAACAAACTTTATTGCCAATGGGCGTAGAATAAGCCCCTACCGGGATAGCATTCATAATTTTATTTTGCTGTTATCAAATATTGTTTTTACTGTCTAACTATATTATTATCTTAAGGACGATTTTTTTTACATACAAAAGTTCTCGAACGGCGACCGCAAACCGGATGAAGGTGTGTTGGAAGGCCAACACTGCAAGAGCTGTTGTAAATTGGTTACCGTAGCTTATGAACGCTTGCAATACCAGAGGCATAACGCACGCGTTGGCAGGCCAATGCTGCGGTTCAAGGACAGCGCAAAACGTGACATGATCACATTCGGTATAGACCCGGCCAAGTGGGAGGAAAAGGCGGACGACCGAGGCAGTTGGAGGAAAACTCTTCACGATGGCGTTGTTGCTCATGACCAAGCGTGGATTAATTTGCTGTCTCAGAAGCGCACCTTGAGACATCAACGTGCTGCTCTCCCCTTACCATCAACAGGGACACAATTTCACTGTAAGAACTGCGGTCGTAGCTGTCGCTCCCGCATAGGCCTTACAAGCCATAAACGTAAGTGCCTATTGATCCCGTAAACGACGCTGTTTGATCATCGTCTATAGATGTATGAGGCCATTGTAGTTGTTGTAAAGCACGCGTTGACGACCCCTCACCCTGAGCTCTGGCAACCTTACTCACCGCAGGAACACAACACTATTAATGTTATAAGAAACAAATATCGTTATTTGACTGCGAATTTCGGTAAGGCGGAGGTAGGCTATCCAGGCGGGCTGCTCCAATAGAGGTAAAAAATCTCGCTGTGCCCTAAAAGCATCTAAATAATCCAGTCAACTGCGCCGGGTGCCACGGTTCCTAGACTTGGCTAGCTCTATACATTTTGACTACAATTTTTTAGTGTCATTTCCTTCTAGCCAATCTGTCATTGTGGTTGCGTTCGCCAAACAAACAAACTAATCAATCAAGAAACCATACCAGCTAATCAATTGAATGTTACGAATACGGGCCAGCCGCCAAAGGCTTCCATTGTCACGCTACAATAGGCCATGCCCTTGCCAACTGGCCCTATTCCTCCATTGAATTCAGTACGCGTATGAAATTCATATATAGTTGAATTAATATTTATGAGCCGTTAAAGCAGGTACAACAATTTGGAACAATTTGGAGGAGGCCTTTACTCGGATAGAGATCCTTGAATGAAAATAGAAACCTACTGATAGATATGTACATAGAATGAAGAATAATTTAATTTAATGAAAAAAAATAATAATAATAACTACAAGCAGGCACAAAAAAAAAAAAAAAAAAAACTTAAAGTTAATTATTATAAATCTATACTTATATTTCATATTTATTTTAATATTCAATGGATTAACAAAAGGCTTTAATAATAATAATAATAAAAAGCAGGTACAACACGAGCTGGCACGAGCTGTGATTAGTTTTATTGGAAAATAATGGATAGGAGACGATTTGGACAGGTGTCAAAAACTTTCAAGAAGGCGATGAAAAACATTTAACACTTACCCAATTCATAATATGTCTGTAACTTTACCGGTCGGTATCTCTCTCGCCCTGTTCTTTTTGTATCCGATAAAGTTAGTGATTGAATTGAATACAAAGATTTATATCCCACCAGAGTTGAACATTTTTGGATTTTTGGTGGTGGTTTTTAATAATATAATAATAATATCTTTATTTATGAGGAATGTGATGAGAGTGAATGAAGCGAAAGAGGTATGTCAGGATCGTAGCAAGTGGAAGGCCGTGGTCTCTGCCTACCCCTCTGGGAAATAGGCGTGATTTTATGTATGTATGTATCTTTATTTCAGGCTACTTGACACATTACACAAAAATGTGTAACATGCCATGGCCCATATTAATAAATATCTTGCAGACTAACATACATATAATATTAAACTTAAATAACTGCACCACATCTAGAGTTAGGTTTTGGGGACTCTGAAGCAAAACTAGTTTTGTTATAATAGAGCAATCTTAGAATTATTAGGCAAGCAGATAAACCTTATTCTTAGTCGTTCATATTTATTCACTGACCTCACTCTGAATCAGGCTGATATAAATTTCATAAAAAATAATGTTCAATGTGAATTTTTTGAAATTTTCCACTGAAAATTGCTTTTGGGAGGAAATTTAAGATACGAGCTAAAGTTTTGCAAAAACTTCAAGTGTTATTTATCTTGTTGGTAAAAAATCTTTGTGTTGCATACTGCATATCGTTGCCTACATTATTGCGAACAAAAAACTAAGGACAGAGTTTTTGCCCGCGGACTCCTCATTTATACATCACTGTAAATACACCAGACACAGGAAGTAATCTCACGCCCAATTTGTCAAGAACATACAGATCGAAATTACTTCGTCATCACAATTATGGAGGCCAAGCTAATTCGTCCACGTCTTTACCCTGAGCTAATATTGTGTAAATACTAAGACATCGAAACCGTTTCCAAACGAGCCAATTGTAAGTTGTCACACAGAGAACGACCACTACACCGAGACCTGCCGTGCTCTTCAACGAAGTTCTACCAGCAAAATAAACCGTGGTTCTCATGTAATTGGAAACGAGCCTCCTACGACCATTAAGTCTAGATCTTCGGTACTCTTCAGCGATGTAAAGTGAATCAAATGAAACTAGGGTCCCAGCTTTTTGGACGTGAGCATCTTCCATTGTCGGTCATATTACCGAAACATTTGTTCGGGTAGGCAAACTCTTTCGCAACCCTAGTTAGGTACTCACCTAATACGTTCTATTTTAAATTACTCTGTCTGATAACAAGTGCAATTTTATTTCTAGTCGAGGCACGCGGGCTTAGTCATAAAAATTCCAAGCGTAAAATAATAAAGATAATTACTTTAGTATTACATGAAAGTAGTAGCCGTGGTGGCACTGCTGAAGAATAGGCCCTCCATTTCTACCCGTGGATTTCGTAAGAGGCGAATATGGAAAAAAAGTTAGGAGATGGGCAGCAGCGTTCCCTATCAATAACAATAGCTTATCTGCGCTCGCCAACCCGCATGCCCAGCGTGGCGAGAATGGGCGAATCCCCCCTAATGTTTCTTGTAATCCATGGGTGAGGCTTATGTTCTGCAGTGGACGTCCTACGGTTGAAATGATGATGATGATTAAACGAAAAGTCATAATGATCTTCTAACTCACTTTTAGATTAGGTACCTTAGTAGAGCTTCATTCATCATCATCATCATCATTTCAGCCGTACGACGACGTCCACTGCTGAACATGGCCTCCCCAACAGACAGAGCGAATTCCGTATCATGTGGGGGGATTTGCCCATACTCACCACGCTGGGCATGCGGGTTGGCGAGCGCAGTTAAGAGCTGTCGTTGTTAAAATGAGGGACGCTGCTGCCCATCCCCTAGTTTTTTCCCTTAGTCGCCTCTTACGACATCCGCGGATAGGTAGATATGGAGGGGCCTATTCTTCAGCCGGGGCCACCACGGCTTCATTAAAGTTGGTCATTTCGATTGTAAGTGTGTGTGCGTGATGTGATGTGTGTGTGTGCCGCGTTTGAGTTGATTTCGGCATATTTTTACATTGAAAATTGTTGAAATTCCAAACTCGTACAACAAACATTATTGCCAGTGCTTGTAGAAAAAGCCCCTTTCGGGATCGTATGCATATTATGAATCATGTTGTATATCTTCTTCTTCTTCCTGCCCTTGTCCCACATTATGTGGGGTCGGCACAACATGTTTTCTTCTTCCACTCTCTTCTGTTAGCCGTCATCTCCGCACTCACATCTTTCTTACTCATGTCATCTTTAAAACAGTCCATCCATCTTTTCTTCGGCCTTCCTCTAGTCTTATATCCATGCACATTCATACCTAACGCTCTTCTCGTTACATGACTTTCATCCCTCCTCATGACATGCCCATACCATGCTAACCTATTACTTCTCAACTTTTCCGCCACTGGCGCTACTTTCAAACTTCCTCTGATGTACTCATTTCTTATTTTGTCCATTCTTGTCACTCCACACATCCATCTCAACATTCGCATCTCTGCCGCATGCACTCTTCTTTCATCCGTCCCTTTGGTAGCCCAACACTCAGTTGTATATACAAGGGTATAAGATTAAACATAGCATTTTAATAAAGTTTTTGTGCTGCATTCATTCAAGCGTTCACGCGAGCTACGAGTATCGCCTCGCAGCGAATGAGGCATGACCGCGGATGTTCGCGTGCCCAATCTTGATGCACGTGACAATACCGACGTGCCCGTACACTAGGCTTGTTTAGTTTCAAGTTGACTGGCAAGTTGAATTGAATAAGAGAGCCCATGAAGCAAGACTAGACAAGCAATGTTAGCACTAAATACACATTTAAATTAAAGCTTACAAAGTTTTATTGCAAAAGCAAATAGAGGGTGTTCCCAAGCACTTCGTATGCCAAAAATAAACAAAAATATTGTAAGCTCATTTTATTCATTATTATTATTATATTTTTTCGCACTATTGTCATTAATTTATTAAATTTCATATTTTGTAATCATTGATAGCAAACTACACAATCACAACAACACAAATTCACAGCTAGGTACCTACGCATTGTTCGTTTGTACTCGTTCTGCTCGCTCTCGATCAGGTTTTGGCTGAAAATCAGTGTTTTTGCTTTTAAGCAAAATATTTCACTGAGCCATAGCCTATTTGTCGTACTGCAGCACACGCAAACTTGCCTACTCTAAGATACCTACTTTTTAAAAATTGCTCTTTTGATTATTTATACCTACCTATTGTATGTACTTTAGTTTAAAATTGTTTATCTATCTTAATTGTGTGTGTCTGTAGTGCCAAATAATTTTATTATCTATCTATCTATCTATCAATAAAGTTCGCTATACGACTTTTATCAATTCGACATTTTACATTGTTGAAAAAACGTAACAAAGATCTAATGGTTTCTGAGGTCTAATCAGTTCAAACTTAATTTTCTGTTATTTGAGGTAGCCGTCTTGATGTCGAAAATATCTTACGTTTAATACTTAATTAGTTACAAAGCTGATAATAAGGTAAAAAATTGATTAGTTAAAGTTAAGAAAATAATTTAAATACATTACTGAAAATTTTGATGCTTTTTCGATAGTATTAAGTCATCTTTCTATTGATAGAATAAGCCCCTTTCAGGATTGTATACATTTTAAGAATCATCTGTAGTACTTGACCGGTACGCCTTCGTAACATTTTCGTTACTAGTCCCCCAATTGTTTACTCAATCTCACTTGCCACGTGTGAATATGCCTTATTCGTAGGTAACTCAATTTAAATGGAGATGTGGATCTGTCATAATGTGGCAGTTGGTTAGCGCCACCGCACGTTTTGGCAATGAATTCCTTGCTACGAGTACTTACCTACCATTTATCTTGGGATAGATAATTTGGTAGATTGCTGAGCATTCCCACGGAGACAAACATCTTTGTAAACGCCCATTTGACCTGCCTGAGACACAGGTTTTCCTAGTTCAGGCATCGTTTAATTTGTTACCCTTATTTAGATATTAATTCTCAATGTTATTCGTAGCACTGAGGTAAAACATACAATACATTACTTTTTGGTTGCTTGTCGTGTCACTGAATCTTTCTTGGTGATCCTGTAACTAGGTCATTGACTAGGTTGGGGATTTTTTTATATTTAAGATCTTTATTAAACGAAGTAATACAAAATATACCTAAACACAGTCTAGAGTAGGTATATTATAACATAACATTTTAATTAAGTAACTCGACAGACTGCACAACGCCTTTATGAGTTTTTTAACAAAATATATATTTATGAAAGTGCTACTTTATAAATCGAACGTAAAAAGTTGATTTTATTGTTTATTAGCATTATTTTAAATTTAGGAAGTATGTGCTCTTTGTAAGCGCGCATTTTAATAAGGTGTACATAGTTTATTTTTATTTTTAAATTATCAAGCAAGGTACTTAACTAACATATTATCAACAGTTATCGGGAAATTATTCCAGGCAATTAACATACAATATTAACAGAGCAATTGCATTTGTGGTTTCACTTGACAAATAGGGTAGAAATAGATCGATGCGAACGGCAGGTTGGGGTATGGTGGCCCTGATAAGGGCCTATTACCGTCGGTGAAAGAATCAGTGTAGTGAAGGGATTAAAGTACGCCTCTTAGAGGCTCCCCTCGTGCACAACATTATACATACAAACGAGTACATTACTGTTTAACGGCTATACGTGTATGTATACATAGCTTCTTGCCGTGATGGCCTGAGTTTGAATCGTAGGAGACCAAGGGATTGGGGTTGGAAACGCGTGCGTTATGCCTAAAACGTAACGTAATGTATTACAAGTGTCCATAGGCTACGGTAACCACTTACCAACAGGTGGGTTGTAAGCTTGTTTGCCACCTTAGTTGTAAAAATCACATAATTATAGACTTATAAACACCTGTACCTACATGTATTTCAAGCAAGAAATGACACTTTACTTTACTTTACTTTAAAAAAGAAAGTGTTTTCATTCAGCTTTCTGCTGTCAGTATAACCACTGGTTATGTGTTGGTGAACTTTAGTAAAATATTTGCATACAACGGTGATATTGTAGGTGCAGTTCGAAAATTAGATCAAGCCAATACCGTTAGATGAGCATTATCGATAATTGATTGGTTTTTAAAGCACGTATAGCATAAATATTTAATTATGATGTTTGGCATTCGATTAACATTCATTCGGAACTTATTGAAAAATATTTTTTATGCATAGAGGCAAATATACGGGAATACTCTAAGAAACTAAGCTACTGAGCCACTTCCCGTCTGTGTGAAAATCTTTGTGACTTCCGATCGGCTTAATGCGCCGCTATCTTTAGTCATTGAGCAAGTGGAAACCAATTTTTTGTTCTGTAGGTGGTGCCGTGGTGGCCCCGGCTAAAGAATAGGCCCCTCCATATCTCTATCCGCGGATGTCGTAAGAGGCGACTAAGGGAAAAAAGCTAGGGGATGGGCAGCAGCGTCCCTCATTTTAACGATAGCTCTAACTGCGCTCGCCAACCCGCATGCCCAGCGTGGTGAGTATGGGCAAATCCCCCCACATGGTAAGGAATTTGCTCTGTCTGTGGGGGAGGCCATGTTCAGCAGTGGAGTGCTGTGCAGCAGAGCAGTGGCTGAAATGATGAGGTGGTGCAAACGACCCTTTAGGCCGATTGGAAGTCCCAGATCATAGATCAGATCAATAAATGTGCCCTAGGTCATTTTCTAAAAGGGAGTGAACCATTCCGTTGCATTTTGAAACTACGTTCTAGGGTGCATGTACAGTAGGTACTAGATATTCTAAAAGGGATGAACTATCCTGATTGACTGGCCTCGTAGCTCAGTTGGTAGTAACTCTGCCTTTTGCGCTAGAGGTCGCGGGTTCGATTCCCGCACTGGACAAACATTTGTGTGATGAACACAGATGTTTGTTCTGTGTCTGGGTGTTAAATATGTGTTATTACCGGAGTTTCGCTGCGTTATAGAATCCGAAATGAGGAAATCCGTAGAAGAACCAAGGTCCAAGCTATATCGGTATAGCTTTCAGAATTAGCAGGTTGAAGTGGCAGTGGGCCGGCCATATAGCTCGCAGAACCGATAACCGTTGAGGAGCAAAGGTTCTCGAGTGGCGACCACGAACCAGACGACGCAGTGTTAGAAGGCCCCCCACCCGATGGACCGATGACATTGTGAAGGTTGCGGGAAGTCGGTGGATGGAGAAGGCTCAAGACCGTTCGTCATGGCACTCTTTGGGGGCCTATGTTCAGCAGTGGACTTCATCAGGCTGATGATGATGATGATGTATTTCAGTCTCTGGTCTATGGGTACCAGGTATGCCTAGTTTGGAATCAGTTGTCCGTGTGTGATATGTCCGGATTATTCATTCATTTATTTATCCCGCTGCAACTCTAAACTACGTTCTAGGGTGCGCAGTAGCGTTCTTTATTATAAAACATTTGCAACCTTTGGTTAATCGTTTCCATATAAAAATGCTCACTGTTTTGCGCATAAAATAAACATTACCATCAAACCTACTGGTAGTTTGGTTGCGCAAAAACAAAGGATGCGTTATGCACCAGATAACCATCAGCCTCCAGCCAATCTAACAGCAGTTCTCTATTCTACGAGTAGGTACACGGTGAATCACTGTTCAATTACCTACTGAACTAAACCTCGAATCACTTATTGCTCTGTACCTTAGGGTTGTTTCACACGTACCACAACCACACTACGTGGTTGGGTATTTTTTTTAATACAAATTAAGCTTACGGCCCACCAGCTGGTAAGCTGTTACCGTAGCCTATGAGCGCTTGCAATACCAAAGGCATCACGCACGCGTTGCCGACCCCGAACCCCCTCCCCCCTAAAAAGCTCTGGCAACCTTACCCACCGCAGGAATACAACAATATTTGAAACAAAAATTTTTATTTGGCTGCGATCTTCTGTAAGGCGGAGGTAGGAGGTTCGGGTGCATATTTTGTATTGAAAAATTAATAGTAGGATTTACACATACCACGTTTGCCGTCATTATCGACCGCATGGGTGATACCAACCACAACGCAACCACCAGCGACATTGCAGAAAGCAACCACATCGACATTTTGTTGGTACCACAACGCAACTGCAAAAAGCTGCAGTGACTATTCACAAGTAACCACTGCATGACCAACTTTTGTCGCTGCGATGCGGTGTGGTTGTAGTACGTGTGAATTCTCCCTTATTAATAAGATTTTTATTGAAACAAGTGTCCCTTACAGACCACAGAGAAGAAGGGACTCTTCTAACACAGGTTGTTACAACTTAATAAAAGAGCCCAACCAGATTTATTTGATTTACTTGTACCTAATGTCATTAAAAAGTAAAGCCATATTCAAAGACAGGCCTCATAGCTCAGTTGGTAGTAACTCTGCCTTTTGCGCTAGAGGTCGCGGGTTCGATTCCCGCACTGGACAAACATTTGTGTGATAAACGCTGATGTTTGTTCTGTGTCTGGGTGTTAAATATTTATCTATTATGTATATCAGTCTCTGGTACCCATAGTACAGGCTATGCCTAGTTTGGGATCAGTTGACCGTGTGTGATATGTCCGGAATATTTATTTATTTATAAAGAGTTTGGACCGTATGCTCATAAAAATAAAGACGGTCATAAATGCGAGAACTCGCGCCCTGAGGCTTTCACATCTTACACGGGATCAGAAAAGCGAAATTCGAAGTCGATACCTTTAGCCGTTTCTGAGAAAAAGGGCTTTGACGGACAGACAGACGGACAACAAATTGATCCTTTGTGTTTCGATTTTTCATACTGAACCCTGAAAAATGAACCAGCCCATAAGAAACAAGTGAAAGTCAATTTAACTCTTATTTACATTTCTAAACACATTTTCATAGCCAATAAACATGTAGGTCTACCTCATTTCATTTACACAAAACCACAAATTAACTTAGCAATTAATAAAGCAACCTGCTGTTATATCAAGTACCTACATCTTATCTCACAGTACAATAAGCAATTCTGCACCTTAATGCAATAAAGTAAAGGTAGCTTTTGTTCAGTTAAAATCAGTAGGCTGTCTTCGCCAGTTCACAATTACACTAAGCAATCTTACGCCCAAATTGTATAGTAATAAAGTAGATTTTCGGGCGAATTGTAGAGCAAGTTGCGTTTTAAGGTAGTTAAGTTACGTGTCAAGGAGCATGCCTATCCACTATCGCAGCATCATAGTTCACACGCTCTGAATCGCATATGAAACTCATTCCAAATTGCGTGGGTTGATACAAAGAAAAACTAAAAACCGCACTTTTACTTTCGAGTATATTGAGCCCTCCTCGATACCTTATTGCCATTCAAATGCGAGTGAGTCAGCGCTATTTAACCCTTATGTCGACCCTTACCCTGTTATTATTTATTTTATTTATTTGGAAAACAAACAGAACAAAGATAAATACAAATTAAGACTATATGGTAAAATTTAGTCGAGTGAAGTTTCTAGTATTAGGTATAACATACTCGTGATGAAAGGTGGACCTAAATAACGTGATCTCGTCTAAACCCAGTTTCATAATAACAGGGTAAATATTTAAGAAAGTCAATGTCAACTTATTTAACCGCCTAAACATAGATACAAGATATTAGATCTTGCTGATTTTCATCGCTCACAAAACGGTAACCGTAGCGTCCGGAGCCCGAGCATATAAAATGTATCGTTTTCAAATTATAGTAGATTATGCAACAAGGGCTTAAAGTAGTGTATTATGTCAAGGGCGCTATACCCCTCGTACTCAGGATTCTTGCCTTAACTCCCTCGCTCCGCTCAGGAGTTAACCATAGAAACCCTCGTTCTCGGGGTTCAAGATCGCCCAAGACAAATACACATTTAAGCCCGCGATGCATACTCTACTTTTTATACTTTCTGCGAGGCAATTGAAAACAATGACTGTTAAGTAGACAGAAATGATTTTTTTGGAAGTAAGTTTCCAACTATACCAGAGGCTTCAGATTGTATGCATTCTGGAGTCGAATCAAAATCACTGTCGTCGTCACTTGTCATTTTTTAGAAGTTTATTTGAATCGAAACTGAATTTCGGTGTAGATAGTTTGAGCGCTTGGCGCCTTTTTTTCTTTTTTTGTAGTCTATTCTGTAGTGGTCAGTTCGACATTCGAATAAATCCTTCTTCGTGCGCGGGTGAAAATGAATTTCGTAAAAAGTTTTCATGTTTTTCTTTTTTTTAATTTGTAGGCAGTGCAAAGAAAATGTTAACATACAGCCTAATTAGAATAAAATCTCATTGCACCCAAACATTTTTGAAACTAACCTCGATCAAGCACGACTACATGGGTTGCATTCCAAATTCAAATCACATTATGTCCCATGGGAAATAATGAAATTCAGTACAACATTATGCCCCGGCTAGACCGTAGGACTGTAATGACTACTTTAGGAAAGGTTTGTATGACACATAATATGCCATTGACGAGCAGGTAGTATAAAAATATTATTTTCAACACACTTGCTCATAAATTGGCTCTAATTTCACCGCTATTAGGCACAACATGATACCTGTAATCAAACTGTGACTTTTTCATTGCTATTATTCACAAACGTGAGTTATTTTATTTTAATGGTTGAGTTGCTTTGTTCTTAAAAAAGTTTCGATACAAAAAATATCGTGCGCAAAAGTAAACAAAAAACTCATTCTTTTAGTCTATGGCCGATCGCCATTGTAAGATGCGCGCGCATAGGAAAACTGACTAATCATCCCGCCATTGCAAAAAAAATATGTTACAACTAGTTTTTACAGTTATTTTTGGTATTATTTTATTCACAAGTGTGTTGAAAAACGTCGTATGATACACGTGTGTATTGATGATTACCGTCCTCGGCTCTCTTAAGATCAATCAATGACGCCTCGGCGGTTATCACCAACGTTACACACTTATACCATAATGTACTATTATAATTGCTTATAAACAAGAGAGTATTACATAACATGTATTTTTGACCAGATTTTATCCCAGTATCTTAAATTTATTATTTTATCGGATTGATTTATCGGAATCTTTAACAATGAAGCGTATTTAATAACGAATGGATCTTTATGTTTTAAATAGAATAGGGTGGAGCGCTTTACTTCAATTGAGTGCAACCACAAAATTATTTTCAAATTGCGTCAAAGGCGGGTTAGTGAAATGATTTCATTATGTGAGCTTTTTTATAGTTTGCCACTAAATTATTACGATGAATGTAGAAGAATAAGAACATTTATGTTGAGCAGAACAAAGGTTATAATGGTTGATAGCAATATTTCAGACCCTAAACAATGAACTCTTTCCATTCTTGCAGCGTACTTCAAACGCCGGCCGAGGAAAGCGGTTCACCTTCCAGTCCACGGTGCGACAAATCGAGCGTCGAAAAATCGCAGAGAAACTGTCCAAAGAGGCAGACTTGAAGGAGCAGCAGCGAAGAACCGAGCTGGAAGCCATGAGGAGGTCAGTATCATTGATCCTAGCCTAGCAATTATAATATGTTATGTTATGTCTGAATCGAAATTTTTGGGGCATCATCATCTTCCATCTCTTATCAAGGATAAAGGCAGGATGATGATGATGATGTAAATCATTGTTTCCTTTAAATAAATAAATAAATAATAAATATTCCGGACACACGGTCAACTGATCCCAAACTAGGCATAGCCTGTACTATGGGTACCAGCGACTGATATACATAATAGATATATATTAAACACCCAGACACAGAACAAACATCTGTGTTAGTCGCAAATTTTTGTCCAGTGCGGGAATCGAACCCGCTACCTCTAGCGCAGAAGGCAGAGTTACTACCAACTGAGCTATGAGGCCTGTCCTTTGCGTAGGGTCTTCAATTTTAATGATTACAGTTGTACGTGTTGGGGAGCTATGATTTTTTTCTAAACTGTTAACGTTTAAATGATCACTAAAGAAACTATCGCTTTGCAGAGTTGAAGAGGAGTTCCAGAGGAAGAGGGCAAGAGAGAAGGCAAATATCAGACAGCAGTTACGACTCGTCAGCAGTGGCGCTACCAGCATGCCATCCAGTACGCGTAACTCCAAGGTACCACCTTCTATTCTAGCTACACACGGCAAAATTCTCATAAACTGGACTAACATCATCCAAAAGGATTTTCAAGGTAATATAATGAATATTCTCTTTTTCAGGGTCGAGATGAGCCTGACGGTTCCTGCCGGGAGTCTCCAGCCCCAGAAAGAACAAGAGATGGAAGACAGCGGCACAGCAACGCGTCTTCTGAAATTAGCGGCAGAAGCAAGAGTTCTACACCGGTAAAAAACTCATTCTAGTTTCTAGTCATGCAAACTCTATTTATTTACATGTAGAATCAATGATTGGTAATCCTCCATTATTGGAGCAGTATATGCAGTTTTTTATTATCTTCCCTAGATTCGTTGCGTGGAGTTATCAGATTGGCGTACAGGCGAGGCCCCTCGCGTCTACCGCGACTGGGCAGCTGGGCTGAGCTCGTCACATGCTCATCCACCAGCCTGCGCGCGCATGCCCATGTCCACCAAGCCTCTCTACACTGGTAAGTCTATAAAAAACTGCTAGGCTTCCAAAATCTGAACTCCGCGACCCCATGAAGGATATATACAAACAGTTCTGGATTCATTTCATCGCATTATAATTATAGGTATTGTCACTTGCAAGGAAGCAAGAAAAAGGAGCATTTATTTGTCCCCGACTACAAAATATTACAAAAACTATATGCTACGAATCACCATTTAAAACAGACTTGAGACCTTTCTTTCTTTATTCATCAAAAGTTTTAATTTTGCCTATGATAATAAGCTTCCCTGAATCAGCCAGCCAGCCATACTATAATGTAACAGACGGTAAATTCAGCTCCCGAAAAATAGATTCCCCAGCGCAATAGTCAATTACAGGTCGGCCTAGTATAGCTTAGCCTATATATAGTATAGTAGTATAGTATAGCCTGACACGAGACACCAGAGGCGCCGCCACCGGGCAGAAACGTCACACGTCGTCGCTTATACGTGTGCAATAATTAAATAATTAAAAGGTATTTTATATATTTTAGGTTAAGGTATATATTTCTATGGGTCGTAGAATTAGTTTTTACCATCTGTACTATTCTTACGTTACCTGAAATAAAATTTATATTATTATTATTATTATAGTTTAGGGCACGTAACTCGAATGAAATAAATCTGTTTGCCTTACAAATTTATAAAAATAATATTTCCTTTTACAATCCTTTGACCAGGATGGCTCGTCAATATAATGAAATGGCTAAAAATAATTTACAGTTAGATATATTTAGTTCTAAATTGTGCCATTACATCAAAAATGTTAAGGATATCTTGTATCCTAAAACACTAGATGTTCGTTAGGAAACATGTCACTCACTTTTGTTTACTGTTAATACTTTTCTTGTACGCACATAGTTATTTATGTTACTAGTTCTAACCTGTGTTTTATAATTATTATTTTTACTTTTGGTTGTAATGTGTTTGTGCGTCGAAATAAATAAAAATAAAATAAAATAAGCTGTGGTTAGTAATCTTCATTAGAAAACCTTCTGCGAAAGCAAAACGTACCAGTTCTCTTCTTAACAAGACCCCTTAACCATAATGTGGGTGCTTATATATTCAGACCTCAGGGACGTTGCAATTGTTATGAAGCAAGTAATTTATGTATCGTCGCATCAGTCCCGGCCGCAATCTAGGCTACATCGCTGTATCTGCGGCCTATAGGGACATCTGCTGACCTAGATTTGCTTCGCTCAGGTTGTTCACCTGGCACAGGTGTCACCCACACTGTCTAGCGGAATTTCCTTCCTACGTGCTATCATTATGTCGGTTTTATAAGATAAATTCTTCTGTTGAATCATTAATTAATTAATTGGTAAACATTGAAACACAAAGTATAAAATTTGCTCTCAATCAGCAGTTTCTATTCTTCTATCTACCGTTCTATTAGAATAAATTCCTTTGAAGATATAAGCGCATGCGTGTTAACAATCATCATCATCATCATTTCAGCAGTACGACGTCCACTGCTGAACATGGCCTCCCCCACAGACAGAGCGAATTCCTTATCATGTGGGGGGATTTGCCCATACTCACCACGCTGGGCATGCGGGTTGGTGAGCGCAGTTAGAGCTATCGTTGTTAAAATAGGAGACGCTGCTGCCCATCCCCTAGCTTTTTTCCCTTAGTCGCCTCATACGACATCCGCGGATAGGTAGATATGGAGGGGCCTATTCTTCAGCCGGGGCCACCACGGCCAACAATAGGTCATGTGTTAACAATAGGTCACAATAATAAAAGTTGTTTCAGTAATATTAAGTCTAATGGCATTTATCAACCGTTATTTCTTTTAAACGTTTAAAATATAAGAAATTGAAGAATGCTAAAGGATTTCTCCACTAGCTGATACATTTTACCGCAACAGTTATAAGATGAATGGTAACAAAGGAACCGCACGACTTTGTCAGCACACCTTTTGTCGTTGTTCCCTATAATTTGATGGCTGTGCCGGTATTGAGTGGTTTATGACAATAGCAGGCGCGGGCGGAAGTGCATTAGCTCGGTCACCCACTGACATAGAGCCGTGTCACGAGCCCCGTGGGACAGGCATACTAGTGGCACGACCTTGGAATATAACAGGAATTTATGTAGAATGGGATTCTACTAGAAGAACATACCTAATTTTTGATTGATATAATTGATATAGGTACAGTAACGTTCAGTTTGGAGTTTTGTGATTGATTTGTGTGTGTTCCAAACTTAAATGTTATTGAAGCTTGAAAGATGTGTTAGTTTTTTCTGTATTTTTACTCCATCCAAAATTATAGACTAAATCTCAAGTTTATTTGGACATCTAAGACTTTTGTTTTAGTAATGTTTTTATTTCTAACATGCCTCTTAATAATTTTATATTGTTATTGTGTGCCTACTACCATAGTTCGGACCCATCTAGATTTATTATCGATAATACTTTTACTTATAGTTGTTGTAGTAATGTATACGAAATATGAACTATGGGACCGACAGAACATCTAAAACATATTATCATGCGTTTCATGGTTTTTCATGAAATGCATGATATAAATAACAGTAAAATATATTATGGTGTAGGTATACAGTGACCACCGTAAGCAACCCATATCATAGCCCCTAACCTAACCTAACCCCAAACCAGTACGAGACTCCTTAAGTGAAAGGGGAGCCAAAAGCGGTAAAATGAATCTATCACTGTCGCCACCCAGTCTACTCGTAGTATCACACATATGATGTGGTGTGTGGTGGAATAGGATGACTCGCCTTTTATGTCTAGATAGTCGATTATCTATGCTTTCCTCCGTACAGCGGGTGAGACAGAAGCGTTCAGCGGCAGTCCTCGCTCGGACAACTACCGGCTGGAGTTCGCGCGGGGCCGGTCGCCGCGGTCGCCGCGCACGCCGCGCCCCCCGCGCCTGCTCTCCGCCACGCGCTCCCCCTCCACCTCGGGCTCCGAGCTCTCCCTCCGGCAGCCCATCAAGATCAGGTGGGTTGTAGTTGGGCTAAACCGCCATCCTGACGTCGGGGCCATGGATGAATGCGCAAGTGTACCCACAGCTCCGACCAAAGTCGCGAAGATGGACCCCGTAAAAAAAACCGCCATCCTGCTAGGCTATTGTGTAAGCATAATAGTAATGAAGATCGCAATTTTAAGGATGATTTTATCAATTTTAGCTAAATCTGAAGTTTTTCAAACATGAAGATGAAGAAGCTAAGGTCTTGAAGTTTTCCCTTGTCAAGTTTGGAACGTTTTGAATGTTGCTAAGATTGTTCAAATTACCCTCAAAGTTACGAACTTCATTGCCATTACGCTTACACAATTGCACCACTGATCGCCAACCTACCGATGAGATATCCCTCTGTAAGCCAAGGCATGTTCTTCATGTAGTTTCCATCGATGGGTCCTATTTAGAATTGTAGATTTATCATCAAGTAGAGTGAAATCTAATTTGACGAAAAATTGATTATTGCCGCAAATTAATAAAATGGGTTTTAAAATCGATGCATGGGTGTCTTTAAAGCTTTTTCCCTAGTCCAATAATTTTGTTATACATATGAAACCTTTTTGATTGCCAACATAGTTGTAACGTAGATGAACGTAGTTAACCAGCCTTTTGTTCCCAAGGTGGTGATGAGAGTGTCCCGGTAGAGCTATTAACCCCTAACCGCCTTGCGCCTGCGCAGCCCAGGTGAGTGCTTGCCCAGTGCTTAGTTATAGTTAAACCTAGTATTAAAACAAGTAAAAAGCATGCTACGATGAAATTTAATAGATAATCATAAGCATAATGAACCTGAATATCATGAGCTTGGTAGAGTCTCACATTGGTAGAGTCTCACATGTAACGAATTGCATGAAATATAATGTAGTATATACTAAGCTAATGTAGTATTTTGTACAACATTACAAGCAAAATATAGTGATAATTATGTAGCTAGAATCCTAAAAGAGCTTATGTATTTCCATTTGGCCTTTCCTTGTGGCATGTCCAAGTAAACATTATGCTGTAGATATATACTAACTTTCGTGGTCTAATTCGTCCCCTGGTAACCATAAAAAGTTGGGTCCCGTTCTTCTATACTTATTTCAAGGCACTATAATGCAAGATTTATCTTTCCGAATGAAATACCTCTATAATGATTTATTTATTGGCCCGTAGCAGTATAAACAGAGAGTCTACAATCGAAGAGCCGGAGGAACCAGCCATCGTGCCCATCCTGCGACCTTCCGGACCCTCGCGAGCTGCCCTGGCTGCTATTTAATTCAATTTAAATCATTCATCATTCATTTAGGACACGATCAATTAATTCGGCGTTAAATCTACTCGCAAATTTGAAAAAATCGATGTAGGTATGTCTACCCGCAAATTTGAAAAAAAAAACGATGTAGGTGTATGTATTTTTAAAATATTTTTGGGAAGTGACTCGACCTACCTTTTGTATGCTATTTTTAACCTTATCGTCACCAAGCTTTCAAGAAATATTCCATTGAAATAAAATAATTTTGGTAAAACTTTACTCCATTTTTCTGATCAGGAATTGATATGCTCCAAAAGTTATGTAATTTAGTAGTTTATAAAACAAAGTTGCTAAGTATATGGATTAACATTAGTGTCTAAATTCAGGTCAAATTTTGAAACTATCAACGTTACATTGAACTGTCGTTATAGCCGCGTTGCAAATTGTATGAAGTATAGCTATGGACATGCAAATGGTCAATATACTCTAAAATATAACAGTAAATTCTTTTCGAAGTTGTTGAGGGACAAAATGGTGCTATTTTGAAGGCAATTCTTGAATCGTGTACCTACTGTAGACAATTTTTTTTGACAAGTCACAATTTTTCATAATGCAATCTTTAACAGTGCTTATTTACAGAACCTATTACGAAAGTGTACGAAACGCTATCATCTGAAAACATTTACATTAATGGTTAGGTACTTCATAGCCATAATCCTAACTTTTAAAAATCTATGCAATTAAAACATCAATTATCTTGAAAATTAATGAGCCCCAAAAAAACATATAACTTTTAAATTTAGTTTTAAAACTTTAGTATATTTTTAAAATAATTTAAGTATGTAAGTAATGTACTTAAGTTAGTTGAGTAACTTTATATGGAACTGTATAATATTTTCTGTCTTCCACTGTAGGTAAGCAAATACCTGAAGCTTTAATATAGACTTAAATTAGTTCATACTTAGGTTTATTCTTAAAACAGGTGCTAACTTAAATATATTCTAATATCTGTTTACATTTTAAGTAATACTGTTTAAATTATGTGAGTTCCTTAGAATCTTGGATGAAAGATCAGTTACGTGGACTAATTCGGCATGTCTCTGTTGAAAATTAATAGCCCAAAATACAATGTAGCGGACATTTTTTTTTGACTGAGGAGGACAACTGAGGTGGCAAACAAGCATACGGCCCACCTGTTGGTAAGCGGTTACCGTAGTATTGGTAACCGTAGCCTATGAGCGCTTGCAATACCAGAGGCATGACGCACGCGTTGCCAACCCCGAACCCCCTTCCCCCTAAAGAACTCTGGCAACCTTACTCACCGCAGGAACACAACACTATTTGAAAGAAATATTGTTATTTGGCTGCGATCTTCTGTAAGGCGGAGGTACCTTCCAGGCGGGCTGCTCCAATTTAGAACGAGAAAATCTCGCTATGCCCTACCTCCTCATCCCTCCTCCTCCTCTACATTGGTAGAGTCGATTCTATTGCCTGATTCTATCCATATAAAATGTACTTATGCTATATACAAGATGATTAATAACATTGTAGAACATCCCGAAAAGAGCTTACCTATTATATCAGCAAAAAGATTATTAGCGGGAAAAAAATCAATATATTCACTATATTTTCCTGAGATTTTTCAAATTAACTGTATAAGTTAATTTCATCATCTTTATAACTAATTATTAAACTTAGAAGAACTTCTGCATCAAGATTGCTATTTAAAACAGTTGACCCCAAAACAGCTGATTTTTGCATAGTGTTTTTACAATGAAAAATGCCGAATTATCAAATGTCGTAGAACACACTTTCTTTCCAACTGGGAGTTAAATAAGCCCCTTTCGAGATGGTATACATAATACCGTGGTGGCCCAGGCTCAAGAATATGCCCCTCCATACCTACCTATCCGCGGATGTCGTAAGAGGCGACTAAGGGAAAAAAGCTAGGGGATGGGCAGCAGTGTCCCTCATTTTTACAACGATAGCTCTAACTGCGCTCGCCAACCCGCATGCCCAGCGTGGTGAGTATGGGCAAATCTCCCCACATAATAGGAATTCGCTCTGTCTGTGGGGGTGGCCATGTTCAGCAGTGGACGTCGTACGGCTGAAATGATGATGATGATGATACATAATACGGATTACCTTGTATGCTCGTACGTAAGTGCCATTTCCACAAATAATGTGACTTCAACTTCGTTTAAGCACACGTAGAGCTCTGCTAACGAAACACTCCCATGTTTTCCTATATAGGTCAGTTTGACACTCTGTGCCCGACCTTTGCAATAAAGCGATAAATCCATCATGTGGGGGGTTCGGGGTCGGCAACGAGTGCGTGATACCTCTGATATCGCAAGCGCTCATAGGCTACGGTAATCGCTTACCAACAGGTGGACCGTATGCACGTATGCCACCTGAGTTGTATAAAAAAAACACACAGATTTTTTTCGATCACAATGCATCAATTTTAGGAGGAGGTAGGGCACAGCAAGATTTTCTCGTTCTGAATCGGAGCAGCCCACCTGGAGAGGTACCTCCGCCTTACAGAAGATCGCAGCCAAATAACATTATTTGTTTCAAATAGTGTTGTGTTCTTGCGATGAGTAAGGTTGCCAGAGCTCTTTAGGGGGGAAGGGGTTCGGGGTCGGCAACGCGTGCGTGATGCCTCTGGTATTGCAAGCGCTCATATGCTACGGTAATCGCTTACCAACAGGTGGACCGTATGCACGTATGCCACCTGAGTTGTATAAAAAAAACACAAAGATTTTTTTCGATCACAATGCTATGTACACAAATCCAGAGTTCAGCTATTTATTATATTTTAACCGCAATCATCAGCGCTCATATTTCCAAATGAAAAATTGTAACGTTTCTGCGTGTCTATACCACTTTATGAGGAGGGGTAGCCGTAGATCGGTAGGTAAGCATGGGTAGGGCTGAAGGCTCGGCCTGACCGGGTTAGCTGCCCACTAATGTAACCACCGGTAGTTTTGATCGATTGACGCGCTTTCATTCCACCTGTATTAATAATGCAAATTTTCCTGGCCTCATAGCTCAGTTAGTAGTAACTCTGCCTTCTGCGCTAGAGGTCGCGGGTTCGATCCCCGCACTGGACAAACATTTGTGTGATAAACACAGATGTTTGTTCTGTGTCTGGGTGTTAAATATGTATCTATTATGTATATCAGTCTCTGGTACCCATAGTACAGGCTATGCCTAGTTTGGGATCAGTTGACCGTGTGAATATGTCCTGTGCTTTAAACTAAGTCCATTTCTTTTTTTTTAAACAGTCATTTAGTTTGGACTCACACTAGGATTCCCTGTGTCGCGGGTATCAGAAACTATGAGTACCATGGTAACACAAATATTTGCAGATCATGCAAACATTTGTCCTGCAGCGGGAATCGAACCCGCGCCCCTTGTGTCTCAGACGTACACTCGCCCGCTGCGCCACTGAGGTCGTCGAGTCCATGGCAGAACACAATACCTCGGTTACTTAGAGGGTGAGAGCCCGGCTGAGAAGCAAGAGGTGCTGGTTTAATCCCGAGGCAGGATATATGTAATCTCAAAAAAATTGTTCCGTGTCTGAGTGTTAGGGCGCCCTAGTGTGGGGTCAGAACTATGTATAATATGACTGTTGGAAGCTTATTTATTTCGTTAATATCTATCAATATATTTTTTTACGATATCCTAAAATTGTAAAAGTAGAAGGATTTTGGATAGATTTTAACAAAATTCTATGGGAACTCACTAATTGAATTTTATAGAATTTATACTTTAACCTAACCTTATTTATTCAAAGCATGTTTAGTAATAATAATACATAAGCAGTAGGTCTTATACAGTTTGGGCAGGTGCAACATGCAATACTAGCATAGGAAAATATATAGTGTATATCTTTGTACCTAAAGGTACCTTATTGTTGGGTTCCGAAATTGGCACCTTATTCCGTGGTATTGTACCCATTCAATGTATTTTGTTTATTCATTGTATGGAAAAATTGAATTTCATGTAGGTACATTTCGAGGTAAATCTTTAATTAACATTTATATTTTTGAAATGGTTTTTAAGTTTTTCTTTCATGATCTTACTCAGATTTATCTTTTTTAGTATGAAACGCTACACTATGCGTTTCTAGTTTGTTTTAAAATACCACGGAAGAGGGTACATAGCCTTACTTAAGTTTAAAAAAATTAACACATTTATAAAAGCTCAACTGTAAATAAAAGATTTAACATTCGGTTCTGTAAAAGTAATGTGTAGCTATCATTTATTTTGGTGTGTATCGATTTAATATTGTAAATAGCGAGTACTTTACATAGGTGCATTGTAAATAACACTAGAGAATAAGAAATTGTTTTTCACAATAAACATTTGTATTTGAATCTGTGGTGTTATTTTAAAATGTCATTACGTTAGAATATGCATGCACGCTATGCTAAAGAATAACTTTAGATCCTCACGAACAGATGATAGATACCTTTCATAAAACGTACATACATTATCATTATCAGTTCAGCCGAAGAACGTCCACTACTCAACTTGTGTTACAGGTAGGTTCTACACCCAACTGGTAATAAAATTTGTTAAACGACTTTTGTAAATTCGACATTATTCATTGAAAAAATACAATATTAACTGCTAAGTAATAAATAAGCATGCAAAAATCAACTGCTTTGGGATCAAATTAGCTCAAACTCTATAAATCAGCTTTTAGAGCGAGCACTAAGATCAGTTAATAAACACTACTGAAAACGTTAAAAGATTACCTCGGAACGGAAAAATGACTGTAAGATACCAATGCCCATACCGTAAGTAACTATTAGGTAAGTAATGGTATTATTGAAAGTCAAAGTCAAAAGGCATTTATTTCAATAAAATCACTAGGATCACTTTGAAATGTCTTAGAAACTAGGTGAAGCTATGCCTGTTCCTCGCGACCAAGCCTAGAAGAATCAGGCAACAAACACGGCGCGCGTGCCTAACATTTTTTTCGATGATCCTCTTCACAAAATGGAATTTAAACCTTCAGTGCGGTGCCGATCGAACTAGGTGAGGCCCAATTCAACTAGGATACAATCACAAAGAAGTTACCATTACAACTAGGGAGCACTTAGTAGGTATAAGTTAGACATGCGCAAACGAGTGGTCAAGCTAACGAAAGGGAAAGTTTTCAGTTCCAAAGCGCGCTTTCAGTACTACTGTCGTTCCTACTGCTGGCTCTATTTGTAAACAAACGTATTTCTAGACAATTCAGATCGAACAAATTACATTTTGTATACATATCTTATATCAATAAATAATTTAGAACAGGCAAAATTACTTTGCGAAAAAAGATTCACAAAATAAAAACAGTGAAAGTGATTCTAATAATTTAAAACAGTCTTCGAGTGAAAAGTATTCTATAACTAATATATAATATATTAACAAATAATAAAGCAGCGTGCACACTATCTTAAATCAATAAAGAATGCAGTATAGGCAGAATAACTTTGAGAAAAAAGATTCATAAAATAAAAACAGCGCAAGCGAAATATTCTCAATTAAAACCTTAGTTCAATTATCATTGAAAAGCCTTCGAAGAAAAAGTATTCTATACCTACCTTTATTTATCAACAAATAATAAAGCAGCGTGCACACCGTGGCATTTGAAGACGTGCCGCTCGGGTCCGGCGGCGCCGCGGTCCCGTTCTGCCGGACCTCGTCCCGGCAGTGCCTCGCGTGCGCGCACAAAGCCAAGCTGATCCCCGAAGTCCCGGAGCCGGGGCCCCACCCCGTGGTCGCCGCCCCGGTCATCACTGCCCAGGTGCGAAAGATCTAGGCACTACTGCCCATCTATTATTACGTAATGTATGCCACCGGATTCTCCGAATACTCTAAACGCATTCCACGATAGTTGCACTTTATTCTTGCTTACTTTTGATATCACTGATTCTTTGCGGGTTCGATTCCCGCACTGGACAAACATTTGTGTGTTTAACACAGATGTCTGTTCTGTGGCTGGGTGTTAAATATTTATCTATTATCTATGTCTCTGGTACCCATAGTACAGGCTATGCCTAGTTTGGGATCAGTTGACCTTGTGTGATATGTCCGGAATATTTATTTATTATTCTTTGTTGGTCATCCTGTATTAGGTCAGTGACCGTCGGTGACAGAATCAGTGTAGTGAACAGATTAAAGTGCGCCTCTTTGAGGCTCCTTTCGTTCATAGTAAAATAAGGGTGCTGTTATAAAATCTCATGAATATTAACAAAACTATACGATAACCGTACTCTTTCGTGGTTGGGGTGAAGGTGCGGACTGCCCCGGAGCCGGCACAGTTCCGGGTACGGGAGGTCAGGATGAGCGCGAAACCTGAACACATGGAGACCCTGGAGGACAGGGATCCCAATCATTTGAATCAACATGTGCAGGTAAATATTTATTGGTAGTTTATAGAATTCAATAGGAGTCAAATGCGCTTAACGCTGTGCCAGAACCATCAACACAAAGGACCCAAAGCTCTCATCAATCATTTTGTTTATAAAAGTAATAGTGTTAATAGAATAGAAAATATAGATAAACATGATCGTTGAGGCTTGCGTAGCACAATTCAGACTTCGGGCAAAACTTAATTAATCCCCTTAAATTTGAATACGTCTAGAAAGAAGAAAATTCCGTAGGCCCTTTGTCAAATGAAACATTTAATTTTGTTATGCAATTTTCAACCTTAAAATAGAATCATACCTCGCCACCGGAAACGTATTAACATTTCCAACAACAGAAAGTGCTTGTTGGACGGAAAGAAAATAAACTGAAAAGGTCACACTTTGTACTTGCCGTAGCGTAGCACCTTCATTTATTACTGTGTTTTCTTTAGTCCCCCCATACAAATGACAATCCTACTACTATAAGAAAGTTTGGATGTATGGATGTTTGTTACTCAATAACGCCGGATCTGGATGAAATTTTGGCTCATAGCTATTCCAGAGAAGTATGGATCTGAGTATTGGGCTCCCAAAGGGACGGGTGAAAGAAGAGTGCATGCGAATGTTGAGATGGATGTGTGGAGTGACAAGAATGGACAAAATAAGGAATGAGTACATCAGAGGCAGTTTGAAAGTAGCGCCAGTGACGGAAAAGTTGAGAAGTAATAGGTTAGCATGGTATGGGCATGTCATGAGGAGGGATGAAAGTCATGTAACGAGAAGAGCGTTAGGTATGAATTTGGATGTATATAAGACTAGAGGAAGGCCAAAGAAAAGATTAACTGTATTAAAGATGACATGAGTAAGAAAGAAGTGAGTGCGGAGATGTCGGCTAACAGAAGAGAGTGGAAGAAGAAAACATGTGATGCTGACGTTGCGGGCGGGGCTAGATTTTCTCCTAAAATGAGCTCTAAAACCTCGGTAAATACTTTTAATTATGCTGTTCTTTTACTTGTAAAGCCACGGACTAAGCCAAGTGGAATCCTTATTATTACAAATATTTTGTTACTTGTCGGAATGTAAAATTATTTTTATCACAATAAAATATAGCCTGTTACACGAGGATAGTGTAGCTTCTAATAATGAAAGACAAACAAACAAGTCGTACCTCTTTATAGTATTCTCTTTAAAACCTAATTACTAAAAATATTTGTTATAAAGGTAGTAGATATTGGTAGGTACGTTTAATCAAGAGTTTACTTACCCTTTCGTGAGCTTTCCTCGAGTCAACGCCCGGACATCTAATAGGTCACTGCTGGTCAAAGTAATCACCTTTATTATTTGTGGGTTGAAATTCGTTTAGCATGCCGTGCAAACAGTCGCCTGCACGAAGATACTTGTTTATACTACATTTTATAATTTCCAAAATGATGCCAAGCTACAGATGAAGATGGTAGGTATGCGGGCGAGTGCTCGACAGAGACGCTACGGGTGCGGGCTCGATTCGCTGCGGGATAAACGTTTGCATGATGAGGAGACGAACGGTCTTGAGTCTTCTCCTTCCACCGACTACCCGCAACCTTCACAAAGTCGTCGGTCCATCGGGTGGGCGGCCTTCCAACACAGCCTTCTCCATCCGCCGACTACCCGCAACCTTCACAAAGTCGTCGGTCCATCGGTTGGGCGGCCTTCCAACACAGCCTTCTCCATCCGCCGACTACCTGCAACCTTCACAAAGTCGTCGGTCCATCGGTTGGGCGGCCTTCCAACACAGCCTTCTCCATCCGCCGACTACCCGCAACCTTCACAAAGTCGTCGGTCCATCGGGTGGGCGGCCTTCCAACACTGCGTCGTCTGGTTCGTGGTCGCCATTCGAGAAAATCGGCACCATTTTGGAAAATTATAGAGCACTAATAGGAATAAACCTGGTAGGTATATCAATGCCAAGGGTAAGATCTCATGGAGTCATTTTATTTACGGCGGTATTTATGTGAATTTTAAAATCATCTCATATCATGTAAATATAAAAGCACTGTTCTGTCTATAAAGCGAAACATATACCTAATAGTTAAATGGCTCGGGACTCTTACATATGACTGTACCGAAAATATTTTAGTGACATTAACATAATTCAAACTTAAGCGAAATGTATTATCTATTACTTATTATTATTATATTATACCTATATATTATAAATTTATGTATATATGTGTCCATCTTTCCATTTTATATGTACCATCACATTATACACGCACAATTTGGCTCTTATTTGGCCCAGCGCATTAGCATTGCCATCCAGCGTGGCAATTCCGCCAGCGTCTTGGGGACGCTTCCAACTGGTAGTGATCTGAATCAGTTGAGCTATCTATAGATCGTTTGTAACGGTCTTTAGATGGCTCAACTGTTTCTTATGTATTTTGTAAATATTAACTTGTATTAGTTTTAAGTTTCTTTCTGTAAATAAAGTCGCACAATTAGACCATCCAATAGAATTAATTACCCGAACCGAGGCCGTCCATCCCACTGTTAATCGTATAGATACTCACGATACAGATTTTTATCTAGTGTGGGTATCATAGGTAACCGGAACCTTTATCTGCCTTCAGCAACACAAGCTAATGTTTATTGTTATAATGTACTTTATGTGTTCAGTTTTTAGTTTTTATATGTAACAGGTAGGTAGTACATATAGTTTAAGTTTGAAATTGTACGTGTTGCTGCAATTTTTTTTTTTTTTTTTTTTTCATATATTACACAAAAGATCTCACAACAAAAAAGTACGTCAAAAAATATTTGAACCTCAGTTATACATACATTTTTGTCTTCAATCATTTTAACATAGTACCTAATAAAACACCATCGTAAACGCTATCGTATTTTCAAACTTCGGATTCTAGTAAGGAAGCATTTCATGCGCTTGGCAAGGATGAAAATAAACAATTGCCTTTTATAAGAAAATAAAACAACACAAAAGAAACACGGCGACAGCGGAATCGCGTGACTACCTACTGCCCAGTGGCTAGGGTGGGCCTAATTGCATGCCTTTACCTAGGCCGTATTAAGAAAAGTCGGGAGCAGGCTATGGGCCCAAGCCTATAGCCTGCTCCCGACTTTTCTTTAATAATTACACTCATGGGCATTCTCCCCATTCAGTAAAAGCTTATCAGCTGATGATTCAATGGTTACATTAGTCAGATGAACTTCCGAAAAGACTTAGACAGTATAACAAACTCTATAAAACTTATCGTTGTTGTAATGGCTATTGAGCCTCACTCTAAATTAACCTAAAACACTTACAGACGCTCTTGTTTCTATCACGGTAGTGAATGCAATCAATAATTAAGGTTATTCCCGTTTCTACTCTTACACTCAGACTCAGACTTTACAAGTAAAAACTCTTCAGAGTGTCTTTTTTGAGCCCTGGTTTCTAAAATTTCCACTATTGTAGCTTATTTAATTATTATTTGACAATGATGAACTACGAATGAGAACAAACTCTGAATGAGGTACTATGAACTGGGATGCATATGAGAAATGGGAATGAAAATCGCAACTGTGAGGATGATTTTATCAATAATAGCGATATTGAAAGGTTTCAACATGAACAAGAAGATTTTAATATAGTGAAGTTGTCCCTTGTCGTCGAAACGTTTTGGATGTCGCCAAGATTATTAAAATAATGCTCAAAGTAACGAGCTTCATTGCCATTTTGCTTACGCAATAGCACCCCGTAGCAGTTCTTCAGCCGTGGTCGCCCCGACTGAAGAATAGGCCCCTCCATATCTACCTATCCGCGGATGTCGTAAGAGGCGACTAAGGGAAAAAAGCTAGGGGATGGGCAGCAGCGTCCCTCATTTTAACAACGAAAGCTCTAACTGCGCTCGCCAACCCGCATGCCCAGCGTGGTGAGTATGGGCAAATCCCCCCCACATGATAAGGAATTTGCTCTGTCTGTGGGGGAGGCCATGTTCAGCAGTGGACGTCGTACGGCTGAAATGATGATGATGATGATGAATAGCACCCCTGGTCCTGTAGGTAAACTTTTCCAATAAACTAAAGCACCTGTTCTGTGGGGTTAACTTTCAATCAAACGCTATTCGGCTATAGGTAGGTAGGTTAGAAGGTATATAAGTTTCAAACTATTTTACAGTTTACGACGGCTCAGAATAAATAATAGAGTCTAAAATAAATTTTATTTCGATCGATAAAGAGTTTTATTTTAGTACCATGATAATAAATTTTAAATTCCACCAATTAAAAGTTGATGACCAAGGTCTTGGCAACATGAAATTGTGTATTGGTTCCACAGCTTTAGAGGACAATTTGGCTATTGACTTAAGGCCGGTTTCAACCAAACGAACATTGAGCTCGAGCTTAGAACAAGAGCATTCTTTCTCATGCTTTTTTATTCATTCTTTTTTTGTGAACGCTAACAAAACAACGAAAGAATGCTCTACTCCTGTTCACACTAAAATAATTTGATAGAGTGGGGATAGAATGAGCATTCGCTCGTCTGATGTAAATCGGCCTTTAGACAAAAGCTTACTTTTGCTCACAGATAGTATGGGACGACATTATTGGGGAGCCCGAAGGTGCGAGGAGCCCAGAGTGCGCATGGAGACTCAGCCACCATTGCTTTCGCCACGCAAGAAACTGGTGCTACACTCTACTCTCCGTAATTCTGGCACCACCCTGCGCTCTACTGCTGGGGTGTGGATTTGCCTGCCTGGCTTTTGAGGTGAACTTATATTATTTGTTTATCGTAAACAAATATGAAAATAAAATTATTGTTAGTGCATAAGGTACAAACGTATCATCATTATCATCATAATAAGCCTGTAGAAGTCCACTGCTGGACATAGGCCTCCCTAGAGCTCCAGAGACTTTTTTCATTAATTATGTCATATTACGTAGGTGTGTACTGATTTAGTTTTATTACACCCTACCAGATTTACCAGTGTTGCCAGTGGCAGATAGTCAAATATAACATGAGACAGCTCAAAAAGTAACATTTTCCCGAGAAAAGTTACATTACCTTATATTATGTGGAAATACTTATAAGGGCACTTTATTACAGAAAAACTAAAATAAGTTGTCTGTCCTGTCCCATTTGTACAACTTCGAAAAAATCGTAATAATGAGGGGTTTTTGATTTGCATTTAAAAAATAAATTAGTTTCATATTCCTCGATAGATGGCAGTGTCCCAATTGGTAATTAGAGTATATCAATGTCAAATGGAAGATTGAAAAATACACGAGAGTGGAGTATGTGGTACGACGAAGATTTTCGCGCGGACGTCGTCCGTCGCATCAGTCAGTCAGTCCACAAAATCAAGCACGCCAACATGACGAACAAAAACATTGTTGGATGCGTTCCGTTTCACGATATTGTTTTGTGCCAACATGACGAACAAAAACATTCTTGGATGCGTTCCGTTTCACGATATTTTTGTGTTTGCTGGTTTTTTTTTCAAGTTTATTTATATTGACCTAAAAGTAACACAAAGTAACATATTGAGTCGTGTAACATGGAGGTAACATGAGAGGGTCAAAAGTAACGTAAAATGTTACAAAAGTAACATTCTGGCAACGCTGGATTTACTTATGTCACACTTTGCGTTGCGTGAATAATATCTACCTATCGCATTCCATTTTCAATTTTTTGAATCTTCCTGAGTAATTTGAAGATGGAATCGACATGATTGCTTGCTACATTCTTTTTTATTTGCAATCTGTTTGGTAACGGCCAATAATCGACAATTTATTCATTCTCTCTCCAGCAAATCTGGTGCACAGCGCCATGCCTACGCTGTGTGAAGATCTACTTCGCCTCGCTCCGCACATTCGTGCAATCGTGCATGGCTGCCACGGTGGTCCCAGCAGCAGAAGCTGTCGGGCACGTGTGTCGTCACGTGAGATTGAATGTGAGGAGAGACGCACCCGAAGAACGCGACCTGCTAGTTATCTAGAGCGAATGCTACCTTTGTATTATGGTAGATGAATAATTTGTCATCAGAATAAGATAATGTCTAGCTGTAAATTCTACATAAGTGCCTTTTATATTTAAGTCAGTTGATGTGAATGCAAAGCACCAATCTGTTTCAAATTATTACAAGACTTGCTTACCTAATTAAAACTAGTTATTAATTTATTTGCAAAACAATTTTGAATTGGATATAAATTCACGTAGGAAAGTGTGTACTGTGTAATAATGGCAACCAAAAAAAAAAGAAAAAATAATACTGGTAGAATACCCGAACTGCACATGTCACCGACACCTTATAGGTACGGAAGAAAAAGAAGAAGGTGAGAAGGCGGGAAAATAAATAAATAATTCAATGGGCATCATGTATGTACAGGCACGGATAATTTAAGCACGATTCATTTCAATATTTTCAAACCATGAGTGAGAGCACATCTGATGGACCTTCCACGTCAGCAGCTCGGCTTCAAACTACGAGTTCAGGCAACGATGAATCCAAGGGATCCAGGGATAACCACTTTGTTCTAGCTAAATGTCGCAGGTAGGTATACCTACCAAATATTTTTAATCTAACAAAATATTTCATGATGTCAGTATTTAGTTGGATAAGTGGAAGTTAGGAACGGGAGTGATAGCGTTTTGTTATGTTTTAGAAGAGCAAATGTTATCGATACCTCCATTAACAATGCTCAACAAGAAACTAGCGATGATAGCGATTCTGAAGAGGTGAGCACAGATTATTATATTTCTACCATATTCTACTGTAAACTACAAGATAAAGAATTTTGTTTTTCATTACCGTTTTGCTAATTAAAATCATTGACGACATTGCGTGTTCGTAAAATGTGGAACAGGATACGTGATGCCTATTTAATTACCTACGAGTAAAAACCGCCCTCACTAATGAAGTAAGTAGGAAAATTACCATTTAAAAATTATAAATAACATTTGCCTAGACTAAACAATTATTTTCGTGTAGAAATTGCTGGTGGTATACTGTCGGGCGGGCAGACTTGGGGCCGCCTACTACACCATGCAGACCGGAGAGGTGGGTATTCATCGCAGGCATTGTAGCTTACCTTGTCGTTAAAGCAACCTTCAGCGAAATCACGAAATTTATGGGTAGTGACCGCTAGTGACATTTACAGCTGCGCGCTTCCGAGTTTCGGCCGGTCCAGGCTATAATAGTCGTGAAGGCGCGACCTTGACACTAGCTAGACATACGAACATACTTTATCGCGGGCATCTTACTAAAAATAAAGACGGTCAAGTGCGAGAACTCGCGCCCTGAGGGTTCCGTACCATTGGTCGTGGGTTCGAATCCCAGTCGTGCACCAGTGGTCATGGTCAGAAAATAAAAATTCTAAGTGAAGGAATTGACAAACTTATATTTGCGGTCGCTCACGTAGTAATTGTATGACATTGACCGCAAATATAACTTTGTTTCCTAAAAAACTTCGAAATTCCTCAATTTCAGACTTTTCCCTTTAATTGTGTTACAAAAGCTCCAAGCATTCCAAATTTCAGAATTGTGAGTTAACTGGAAGTACCCTAGAGGTTTTTCATTTTAGCCATTTCCATACAAAAATTATACATGAATTGCCATATCTTTTTAATGCATTAAGCTAGAGCTGTGATTTTTATACGGCACCATAAGCCCACAGACCTTAATAGGTGGTATCAAGTTGATATCTTTAGCCGTTTCTGAGAAAAAGGGTCTTGACAGACGGACAGACAGACAGACCGACAACAAAGTGATCCTATAAGGGTTCCGTTTTTCCAAATGAGGTACGGAACCCTTAAAATGCGAAAGTTTGGTTGGATGGGTGTTTGTTACTCAATCAAGCCAGAACGGCGCCGGTGGCGGCGGCACAGATTTCTTCAGAAAACTTCAGTAGGCCTTCCAAAGCCTTCACCATCTTCCAAGTCTTGACTATCCAAACTTTTCGTATCCAGCTGTACATCCTCGAAGAGATAGTAGACCGTCCACCAGAGTTTCAAATGTTCCTCAATCTCTTCCGACAAGTGGAACCTGTCATGATACTTCTAGACGGGAAGACTCAGGGCACCTTCGTACAGGCGGTGAAGAAGACAGTCTTCGATAATGATGCTCAGGGTCTTGGGAACTGCAAGCTGACGTTTTTGTCTGCTAGGGAGTACAGTAAGTATTATTCTCAATCATACAATAATTGCTAGAATAGGTACATAATTTCACAAACTACGAAAATAAAGTAGGGGGTGTACCTAGGTATACCTAACCTAGTCGTAACTGATAAAAGTCTCAAAATGTATTTCCCAACTTAAAAACTGTAAATCCTAAGTTCTAATTTATATGACTGAGATACTCCTACTATATGATTGGGAATATTTTTGAATGTGAAAAATAAAAAAATAAAAAATATTTATTTGTAAAAAAAAACAATCCAGGTACAATCTACCAGCGGCCTTCACACTAGGCCTGTGTCGTGGAGACCAGTTACAAGAAATTGACAGGAAGATAAGTTCGGACTACCTACTAAAACAAACATTAGAAAAGAAATACTTATATTAATATGTAAAGTACGCACTTAGTTTTAAAATATAATCTTAAATTTAAACTGCTAAAACTAACTAAAATAAAAAAATAAAAAGGTTTTACAAAAGAATTACATGTATAAAGGAGTTACATTTACAATACAAAGTGTTTTAATACAAAAATTATATAGCAATCGACCTTCAAGAAACTATACGAAGTAAATCTTCAGTGGAATCATAGGACAGGGTTAATAGCCAATTGTTAATAGATCGCTTTGCTTCAAAAATAGACTTATCTTTAACATTACAGTGCTTCGCAACAAAATTGTATACAAAAGCCTTTATAAAATCACCAAAACGATGAGCAAAACTTGTTTTACAAGATGGAACAGGTATTTTATAAACTCTTCTTTCACTCAAACAGAAATTATCAGGGGATGTTAGGATTAATTCATGAACACAGATTGAAATTCTAGAAATGAAAAGTTGACGAACATTCAACACACCACTCTCAATGTTTGTGGTTCAATCAGTCCGTTGCAGTTGAACCTATTTGGATGGTTGGAATAGGCATAGGTCATAGCATAGTAGTGAGTAAATCTCCATTAATACCCTCTCAGGTTACGAAGCTTGCAAACGCCGGATCTTCACTCTATCTCTTCCCAACGAGCCCTCTCCTTGTACCGACGAGGAACGCACCATGTTCCTGCGCACTGTGGTAGACTTCAGCCACGTGCAAACAGTCCATGCCCTGGGAGCGTTGTTAAGATATCTGGATCTGAACTGGACGAACTTGAGCATGAACATGCAGAGTAGACCGCAGTTTCTTAGCTTGAGGATTATCTCGCTGTTAGTGTTCTTTGGTAATTCAGTAGTTAGGAGACGTTCTCGCATCTAGGACATTATGCTCGGAAACGATCGATAAAATCTCATAGTAGACATGACATCACATTACGGTTAGAAACTCGTGACCGTGTATCTGCCGGAGTTAGCGACAATACAATTTTAATGGAATACCCAAACTAAGCGTACAATAAGCTGTTTTATGACTTAGGCAAAGAGCAACAGCAAACTAGACGCTACCCTTAGACATCAGCACTTGCCTACTATACTTCAGCCCAGCTGTCCAGAACTGATGAAATTTGATTAGGGATATCTTGTCGAATCGAAATCAGACTGAAATGAACATGATCTCTACATAGCTTATTTAAATCAAAGGATGATATCTAGGTAGGTACAACATCAGCATATTGCAGGGGTAGGACATGCTCCATGTTTGAACATGCTAAGAGGATGCATGCATGCATTAGATACACCACACATCTTGATGTCCTTGAAATGACACGTCTTAGTAACGTGGCTGCATCTACATACAGACCATTCTTTCCTTTCCTGGTCCAGTGCGGACATAGTGACAATCGATGAAGACACATATCGCGGCCTGCAAATATTCAGCACCGTGGCGCACCCCAGCGGATTCAAGAAAGGCATGCAGGGCTCTAACAAAGAGGGCTTGAGCCTCTTCCAGCTGTTCAGCAAATGTAACTCTAAAGTTGGGCAAAGCCGGATGAGGTAGGCTTTTATCCTCTTGTAGTTCTGTGCACGAAATTATACGAACATCTTCAAATAAGTATACTAAGGCTATTTCCATGCTATTTCAGACATTATACCTATACCGCATGCTTCTTAACATTCCGTATCCAGGATTTATTTGCAGCATCCGTCCCGTGACGCAGCAACCCTCAAACGGCGTCAGGACGTGGTGGCTTTCTTCATGCGTCCCCAGAACGAACCTCTCATGAGAAACATCTGCTCTTCGCTTCGTTTCATCAAGAATGTTACTGTATGTTGTTTATTTATTTTTCGCCATCACTCTGCCATAACTCCTTATTCTCTTATTCTTACTTTTATTTTATCTTTCGATGATTTTTATGAAGTTGCAATTTGATTATCAGGGCATCCTGGCGAAGATCAACGCTCTTTCAGCGAAAGCGTACCAGTGGAAGTCACTTTACAACGTAAGTATCTGGAAATTATTTTCTTAGCCTTAATAAAGTAAGCTTGCTAGTTAAGATTTTGGGCAATTCTTTCAGACGCTATACAACGCGGTGTTGATTTGTGAAATATGCGAAAATGCTGCACAATCTGAATTTCTGGAACAACTAGCTGCCTGTGACAACAACAAACTCTATGAGGTAGCTTTTAAACTTTCAACTATTGTAAACAAATGAGAGTAGTTGTTAAACTGTGATTCCCAACAGATGGCGTTATACATGAACAGGATCATAGACTTCGACCTTTCCAAGTCTGAAGGGAAATTCACAGTGAAAGCTGGAGTGGATTCAGAACTTGATATGAGTAAGGCACTATCACATTACGGTATCATACGCGAAACTTATCTACGATTCTTGTTGTGCCCAAATTTATGGCCATTCTGAATGAGTCAATGTTATAAAATCACGAGGATTACCTTCTTTGAATTGCTTAGGTGATAAAGCCGATTCCAATTTCAGTTAAGATAGACGATAAGGCCGATTTGCAAGCATTTTCATATTGTACATTTTGAACAGAGAAGCAAACAATGGCATCTCTCCACTCCCTGATGTCGGAGACAGCGAAGGTGGAACTCTCCCGATTGCCCGAGTTCATAGAGGAGTGCAGCATGCTGTACATGCCTCACCTCGGATACCTGCTTGGAGTGAAGGCCTGGGCTGATAGCTTGACCATGGAACAAAAGGAACTACCCAATATGAAGTTCATGGTGAGCCATACAATTTGTGCATGCCTGCTAACAGTTGTGGTCGGTCTTTACCACCTAATAAAGTTTCTTTGACTTTCATATTTCAGTTTCAAAATAATGACTACATCCATTACAAGAGCAAGGGTTGCGAAGGTAAATTTGGACAACAAATCTACTAAAAACTACGAGTACCTACAAACGTACTACAATTATATCTTTCTGAATCTTTTAGAATTAGACGTCATGATAGGAGACACATACCCTGAAATAGTGGCACACGAGACCAGGATAATGATGAGGCTCACGACCGTCATACTAGAGAACCTACACACTCTTGCAGCAGTCATTGATAAATGTGCTGAGTTGGACTGGTAAATCACTTACTACATTTTAAAACACATTTGGATGGATTTTTGGATGCCAAGATCTGGCTCTAGTGCATTTCAAAAAAAATCCTCAAAAACCTTTTGAATATTGTCTTTTTCAAAAAGTCGTAGATAGCGCAGCAATGATTCAATTTTAAACGTCACTTCCAGCCTCATAGCAATCTCGAAAGTCTGCAAAGAGTACAACTACGTCCGTCCAATTCTCTCAGAAGACAAGATCATCAGCATCAAGGAAGGGAAGCATCCCCTTCACATAGTCACGAGTGACAACTTCGTGCCCAATGAAGTGGAAAGCAGCGAGCAGGCTGGGTGTATGAAGATACTGACGGGACCGAACTCGAGCGGGAAGTCGGTCTATATGAAGATGATTGGTCAGAAATCAACAGTAGTACACTAGTGACAAGAATGCGAATAAAGACTGATTTGAATGAAACAAATCTATCTTCATTCGCATTCTTAGAACTAAAATTTAGAATGTAGTCCGTGCACAACACTCTTACACAAGCTCAAGGACGCGGAACGGGCTAAATTTGCGGGAAGTCAATGGATGGAAAACGTTCAAGACCGTTGGTCATGGAACTCTTAGGGGTGAGCCTATGCCCATCAATTGATTATTACAGGCTGCTTATGATGAGACCGTGACCGAACTATAACTTACAGGGCTGCATAGTGGACTCATTACGTGAAAAGGAAAATATATGGCGAAAAGTGCTTAAAATCTAATCTAAATATTCTTGTCTTCGAAAGCGCTGATTAGTTTAACTAAATAACTACTATTGTCTTAATTAAGATACCACAAATTCACAATACCTTGTCAGTGTTAATCACAATGTTTTGCGCTGCGAGACTAGGTTGGTTTTCAAAAAAGTATAACGGAAACAAAAGCGGTCCGACTGAACTGCCCTGAGGCATACCTTTCTTAAAAAGTATAGACTTTTTAGCAGATTTTTTCACTTCCAGGGTTGATAGTATACCTGGCTCACGTTGGTAGTTTCGTACCAGCTGAGTCAGCCACCATAGGACTGGTCAGTCACATCCACTCGCGGATACAGTCGGCGGAGTGTGTTGCAGCTCACATGTCTGCATTTCTGATCGACCTGAGACAGGTATTTCCATCTTCCAGTTGCTCAATAAAATATACTGGTCGTTCGCCCAGAACTGAGATTATTTATTTATTTATTCATCCTACATTAAATGGGATAAGGGTAGGGAGAATATTAAGTACAAGCGGCTGACTGTACTTAATTCCATGCAGATCGGATTGAAGGTTCAAAAGTTATTTTCTAACAAACAAACATACAACGCCGCCGATTCGCCAAAGTTTTGAGTCAATCAAACATCAATTTATTGAAACTAGAAACCGCCCTCAGCCGCGCGGTTCCGAACCAACCTACATACTCTTAAAATTGCAGTTCATTGCTTGCAATTTTATGTTATATTTCTTTGTCTGTTATTTTTTTACCATTTTTCTACTGTGTGTGTGTTGTCAAATAAACGAATTCTATTCCATTCTATTGACTCTAAAGCCCTTATCTGTTCCTCCTTGTAATGGATGCTCTGACATCAGATATACAGGAGGACGCCCCTTGGTGCATGCTGTTCGCCGACGACATTGTTCTTGTCGGAGAAAATGCACTTGAGGTCCAGAGCAGGCTGGGAAAATGGCAAGAGAGACTGGAGAGTGTCGGATTGAAGATCAGCAGGACAAAAACTGAGCATCTGTTCTGCGACTTCGGTGGTCCCTCCGGTTTCTCTCCTATTGCCTTACATGGTGTATCCCTACCAGTCTGCTCCGACTTCCGGTACCTCGGTTCATTGATCCAGAACGACGGCGATATAGACCGGGATGTGAAAAATAGAATAAATGCGGGATGGATGAAATGGCGACAGGTCACAGGAACTACGTGTGATCCAAGAATGCCCCTTAAACTTAAGGGGAAAATTTACAAAACGATCATAAGACCGGTCGTACTGTATGGATCTGAGTGTTGGGCAACCAAAGGGACGGATGAAAGAAGAGTGCATGCTGCGGAAATGAGAATGTTGAGATGGATGTGTGGAGTGACTAGAATGGACAAGATACGGAATGAGTACATCCGAGGAAGTTTGAAAGTAGCGCCAGTGACTGAGAAGTTGAAGAGCAAAAGGTTAGCGTGGTATGGTCATGTCATGCGGAGGGAAGAATGTCATGTTACTAGAAGAGCGTTAAATATGAATGTGGAAGGATATAAGGGAAGAGGTAGACCAAAGAAAAGATGGATAGACTGTGTGAAAGACGACATGAGTAAGAAAGGAGTGAATACTGATATGACGGCTGATAGAGGTGAGTGGAAGAGAAAAACATGTTGTGCCGACCCCACATGAAGTGGGATAAGGGCAGGGAGATGATGATGACTCTAAAGCATTGAGAAAACTGCAATTTTAAGAATTTTCTCTAAAGTTTAGATTTAGAGAGAGAAACCCCTTTTAGATGTCCGTGTGTCTCCGTGAAAGCGGCGAGCGCTCGCTTCTGATCGTGGACGAGTTCGGCAAAGGCACCGCACGGGCCGACGGGCTGGCGCTGCTGGCGGCAGCTCTGAACACTCTGCTCTTCCGCGAGCAGGGCTGCCCGCACGTGTTCATCTCCACTCACTATCTGAACATCAAGGAGTACATCGTCAACTCTCCGATCGTTAGGTTTTTGGTGAGGAACTATACTTGGTGAACAGCTGTTTTGTTAATCATTAATTAATTTAGACCACTGGTGGAGTGTCGGTAGTGGCCTTCCGATCTGCAGGTCGTGGGTTCAAACGCGGTCGTGGTCTTGTGACATATGCAAAGGAGCCTTTAAGAGGCGTACTTTAATATTTTCACTACATTCTTTCACCGGCGGTCATAGGCCTTTTTCAGGACCACAATATCTCAACCTCGTCACTGTACAAATACAGTATGACTAAGAAAGAATCAGTGACACTACATCATCATCATCATCATTTCAGCCGTCCGACGTCCACTGCTGAACATGACCTCCCCCACAGACAGAGTAAATTCTTTATCATGTGGGGGGATTTGCCCATACTCACCACGCTGGGCATGCGGGTTGGCGAGCGCAGTTAGAGCTATCGTTCTTAAAATGAGGGACGCTGCTGCCCATCCCCTAGCTTTTTTCCCTTAGTCGCCTCTTACGACATCCGCGGATAGGTAGATATGGAGGGGCCTATTCTTCGTCCTGTCACAGTGACACTACAAGTAAGCAAAATTAACTGTTTACGACTTTGTATCTTCTCGTGCATCGTAAATGTCCTTAGGTACTCTCCTCATTTTTTCATTTTATTTATTCATGCTCCATGTACATAGGTAGTCCTCTGTCCGAAAGATGGACTGGTTCCTTTTTGATTTGGTGGCGTAGCAGGCGAGTGCCCCTCAGACGCAAGGGGTTCGATTCCCGCTGCGTGACAAATGTTTGCATGATCTGCAAATATTTATTCCGTGTCTGGGTGTTGTGGTACCATGGTAAGTACTCGTAGTTTCTGATACACACGACACAGGGAACCCTAGTGTGGGGTCAGGATTAAGTATGCATGTGAATGTTGGGTGATATTTATTATTTTCTTTTATTTATAATGGATTTTGACTATAAAAATATTCGTCGTTATTTCAAGCCCTGATACCTACCTTCTTGTAGCTATACCTAGATTGATAATCCAATAAGGGGTTGGGCTATTGTGACGTGTTTTATTAGGTAGGTATTTATGTCCAGAGTTTCGAGCACATCATACAAGATGGCGAGCCGGTGTTCCTATTCAGAGTGTGCGAGGGTACCGCAGAAAGCAGTTTCGCCCACGCGGTCGCTGCGGCCAACGGCATTGAGGGCAGAGTGGTAGCTAGGGCCAGGGCTGTTATGGACAGTATTATGGTAAGGCGACTGTTTAATTTTATATCATCGCATCTGCAATCATTATCATCAACCTGGCCCCCAATTCTACTAATTCAATGGCTTCAAAATGGCAAGGTTTCAATGGCAAAATGACCACTTTTGACACTTTTGGTATTCTGCTATCACAGTCGTATTTCAATGGCAGTCATTGTGGAACCAATGGACCAATGAAATCAAAGAAACGAAGGTGGCGACAATCGTAACTGAATGATAATGGTGCGATCATTATTTTGAAGTCATTGAATTAGTAGAATTGGGGGCCTGTAGAGCAACCGTGGCCATGGTGGCCCCAGCTGAAGAATAGGCCCCCATATCTGCTACCCTTGGATTTCATAAGAGGCGACTAAGGGAAATAAGCTAGGGGATGGGCAGCAGCGTCAACTATTTTAACAACGATAGATCTAACTGCGCTCGCTACCCCGCATGCCCAGCGTGGTGAGTATGGGCAAATTCCCCCACATGATAGGAAGTCTGTGGGGGAGGCCGATATTCAGCAGTGGACTTACGGCTTATATTACGGCTGGTATGATGATGATGAATGATGAACCTGTAGAAGTCCTCCGCTGGATATAAGCCTCCCACAAAGAGTGCCACGTCGAACGGTTTTGAGCCTTTTCTATCCACCGACTTCCCGCAACCTTCACAATGTCGTCGGTCCAACACTGCGTCGCCAGGTTCGTGGGCGCCATACGAGAACCTTTATTCGCCGGCGGTTGTCGGTTCTGCGAGCTAATGGCCTGCCCATCGCATCTGCATTGGTATAAGCAGCGAAATTTGAGGAATAATTTTAGCCTATGTACTTTGAGTTATTAAGTTATTGACTTACGGTATTTATTTCAGAATAACACAATACCACCAGAAAATCAGAAGATAACCTCAAAACTGAAGGCTTGCAATGCGGAGATAAAAAAGGAACTCCTTAGAGACAATATTTAGTTTATTCAATAAAATTCGTTTAACTGATATAAACTTGATATTCATTCTTAACACTACAATAATAATATAAAATATATCAAAAAAATAAATAACGAAATACACAATATTTCCGTAAAATTATGTTATACATTACATAGTCAAGCTGGAATGCTCACGAATCAAAAAGTTGCCATTTTTAAACAGCTTTCTACCAAATATAATTGAGTAGTTAATGTGACCACACGTTGTGCGAATTGAAGACACAAAAGTATTTTTTGAAAAAATAGGTAATATAAGTACCTTTAAACATCAATGATTACTTATGCACATTACTTCCGCCATCAACGAACACAAATGCACTATTTCACAACATTTATTTCAATTTATTCATATTGAGCTATCTGGCATTTAGGCCATTAGAACTGTAAAATCACACTAATATTATAATCTAGCTCGCGCCTGCGGCTTTGCTCGCGTATGATAAAAGTAGCCTATATACTATTCTAGGTAAATAACTCTTATCAATTTCAAGTTTCATCGAAATCTATCTTGATTAAATTTCGGTAAGGAGATTTATGATTCATCGCGAGCGGCGACCGCTTAGGTATTGACTAAAATATAAGTGAGAGGTATCACTATTCTATAGAAAATTCACACTGCGAGCATTTACCAGTGAGTATATTGGCCACAGAGAATCTAAATAAAATGCAACGACGATGCTCTTACCCAACCACAATCTAAACCACTTTCACCAACACATAATTACTTGACATTGGCAGTATTGACTGAGATGAAGCAGACAAAAATGAAAAAAAACAAAATCCTGCTCTTTTAACTATCTGTCAAAAGTAATTATGTTGGTGAACACCAGCCGTAATTTCCTTGTTATCTACAAGAATACATTGCAAAAGCACCATACTTTACTTTTCATGTCCTTAACAATTAATGGTTATCAATCATTTTTTTTCTGTTTAGTTATTTTGTATTCTTTCCCTTACGTTACGGATTTTTCCCCTCTTTCTCTTGCGTTACAGACTATGTTCTGTCTCTTTTTCTATTACGTTATCGTCCTCTTTCTCTCATGTTACGGATAATGTTGTCGACTATGTTGTCTTGGAGTTTTTCGCGTTAAATGTTAAATGGATGTGACAGTCTACATCGTCTTCATCTGCTGCATGAGCTCCTCAAGCGACAGCTCTGATGCGGCAACGGCGCCACCAGTGCTGGATTCCGGTGTGCTGTCTGCAATGGGGATACTGTAGGCCACCTGCAATAAAGTGAGAGCACTGGTGGAGTGGTCCGATCCAAAGCTCATGGGTTCATTCGTGCACCCGTGGATATTCAGTTCGAAAAATTTCTAGGCGCAGTACCATGGTGCTCTCAAACGGTGAAGAAAAACATCGCGAGGAAAGCGGCATGTGCCGCCAGTCATCGTCGCTATGTCATCTCATGACTCATGATTTAGACGAAATCACAAAAAATATTTCATTTAAACAGCAGATGATTGGGCTTCCGATGCCCTCAATTGTAAAAAATGCATCTTGCGGGCAACCATCTTAATGATAATCATGCTGATTATTGCTGTGGTCCTGCTGGCTCTACATGAATTATGGATCAAGCTATTGGCAAGAAAGTATCAAATAAAAGTATTCAGTTTAAGTGTCACCTCGGCACCAGATCGGCATCGGCTCGCCCCGAAACAAATCCCGTCTACTAAAAATATCCCGAGGCGAGGCGATGCCGATACGATATGCGTTGCAACATGAAGTTTTTTACAAAAAATTGAAATTGAAAAATTTGGTATTGCAAGCGTTCATAGGCTACTGTAACCACAACAGGTGGGCAGTATGCTTGTTTGCCACCATAGGAGTATAAAAAACAACCTTAAGAGGATACAAAAATCATAATAAATTGTCGAGTGGGCGGAGTGAAGAAAGTGACAGCGCTATGTACTGTAATTGAATGCGGAAAGAGATAGCAAGCGTTAGAAGGCGCTCGAAAGTAATCAACGTAAGCGAAATATAAGAAAATATCGATTATCTCAAAAACTATCTATTTTTTTTTAAAGTGTCTTGGATTTAGGTACCCAATGCTATTGTCTAACAAAATATTTAAAAATAAGTTATTTTTGTTAGATAGTCTCAGAGTATTTTTGAAAAAACTGTTGCAGAGGACCCAAATTTAAAAAATAAATCTATCGAGAAAAGTTTTACCAATCGCGTTTCTGTCTTGGATTTATTTATTTATTTTAAGCCTTTTTATTTTCCATATCAATTATAATTATTTATATTATTTATTATATAATGTTCATTTTATTTCACTTAATTTAATTCTTTATAATCGTCTATTATTTGTTCCGATACGATATCCGGAATCCATCTTGAGTCAAGCACCTATCTTTCTCACGTTTTTCGTCCTAGCAACTTCCTCCCTTCTACTTCCGGCGCTAGTGTCGCCAACATTTCGTCGGTAAAGTTCGTGGCGAGCCGAATGGCGTTCACATTTTTCCTCATTATAGCGTCGTTTTTCGTAGCGTTAACAAGTCTTAGCACTATTATTAAACGATTTAATTTTATTTGAGAAATAATTTAAAGAAGGTAATAGAATTCCTCCCTTCGTTATGGAGGACGAACATTTTTGTGATAAGTGGTAAGTGTAACGTACACGTGTCACGAAAAAGGAGTCGTTCTCCAAGTTCGAGCGGTTCATCGTCACGAGAGTCTCTGAGTCCGGAGACAAGGAAGTCAAAGCGGTCTAAACATGTAAGTTATGTACAATTTCAATTCTTTTTACAACAATTTCAATTGCTTTTCTGGCGAATTTGATTTCTGAAAACATTACGAGCAACCCCAAGGGAGTGCCTTGCAAGTGACCAATGTGAGTGAGCCACAAACTTCTCACCTTAAGTGAGCTTGCTTACGGCCGCTGCCACCGCCGCTGCCGCTAGGCACGAGCGTTGCGGGTACACAACAGCTCCAATTATCAGCATCAATTTAATGAGATCAATTTCGTAGAAATATCCGCCATGTCCAAAATCAAATGATGAGCATGTGGAATAGATACCTCGACTGCAACGATTTAAATTTATTATTGTAATGACTGGTATGCAATTCGGTTTTCGGGAGGTTCAAAATAAATACGTCACTACCCCGGTATTTAAAGAACTAAATATAAATGAATTCCGACGTTTCAATGCGTCTGGATCTAATGCAGATCGTTTGTACCTCGTAGCGAGAACTTTTACAGCTTTGTCTAATGCTTTATGACTCTGAAAGACGAATTGCGCACCACCTTACGGGGCTTAATAGATTGGTCTAACGGTAATACTCAACCATTTCACCCAACACTCTTTTCGATAAGGTTGAATAATCTTTGAGTAAAGAATCTAAGTATAGGTACAAAAGTGACCGATGCTGATAGCTTTCAAATCAAATCATGGCAGACGTGCTGACTGAATTACCATACGTGGGTAATGTTTGCTTGAGAAATTGTATCCAACGCAGAAATCAGTTTTATAGCGATATGCTTGCAGCCTACCTTCAAAAAATAAGGTGGGGGGGGGCAAGAAACTAATAGCTTGCTTTCAGCCGACGCAGCACACAGCAGCAGCAGCTGTCGCTACCACGTACTAAACTGTGTTTAGATATAATACTTCTGTACAAATCGTATGTTCAATAAAGACCTTTTAAAACAAAACAAAACAAAGCTGTCGCTACCCGCCAGGGGCGTACTTACGAAATACTTCGGCATCAAAACATGTTCTAAGGTAAAGCGAGGTCTGGCAACAAGTCTTCCAATGCCAAGAATAAACCAAGCTACTCAACAAACGGTAAGAAATCAGTTCCCACTCATTAAATTGAAATAATTATGACTCGAAATCATTTCGCTCATGAGTCGATTTCGGGGTGGCTGTCCAAATCAGTTCATACACGCATGGGAGAATCTGGAAGCTCGCCCATATATGCAAGCTTCTCAGAGTAGTATGTATCCCATTCGTTATGAAGCCGCCCCTTTATATATATATTATTCAAATCGATCTATAATAACAAGAGCTATCTCATGACACAGTTAGTTAGATGTTAGACGCGCATGTACCTACTAGATATTCCAGAGATCCAGTGTCTGTTATCTAGAGATGGGTCGTTCTTTGCTATTTTACGTACCAATTCTATAACGTAACGTGTCTTTCTAGTACCAGGTCCAAACCAGGTACAAATACTTGCAGGCGCTGCACCCGAGTATTTTGAATACGTCTAAGTATCGTTAAGTCGTACTATAGGTACGTGTAGTTTGATGCGAGAATCTGGTTTTAAAAGCCTGGTTGCGTAAATACGAACCACCTCTACTGTAATCTGTCAACATTCTTTCTAGTACTGAAAACAGACGGATTGTTTCGCCCCATCCTCACTTTGAAACGATTAAACAATTTTGTCCGACTAAAAGGTTTTCAGATTTTCAGTCACTTTCGACTGCCAAGTTTCTTTTACAGAGCGAAGATTGGATGTTGAAGGTAGATCTGAACCAGGCTTACATACACCTGCCTATAGCCAAGAAGCACAAACAATTCTTAGGTATGGCTACAATGGTCAACTCTTCCGAATGACTTGCCTACCTTTCAGCCTTTAGTCAACACCACGAACATTCACGACATATAAGGTGCATGGTTTATCGGTCGAGCCAAGTGTTGCGCGATCAAATGAGACAACTTGGCTGATCTAGAAATATGGACAAGTCTGTGGTTCCGACATAACGCCCGGAGTTTCTGGGCGTTACATGGGATAACAAACTCAACCCGAAGTCCCTGTCGGAACCGAAGTGCCTAACGCTACGCAGGGCACTTCTCAGTCTGAGGTCCAGAGGCAGTTGGTCCCTCACACAGGCCCAGTTCCTTCTGGGGAGATTCAACTTCGCCTCGTTAATTATAGAGCGCAGAGGGAGGTTGCATTGTCGAACACTGCAATTGAATAGTCGACACCTCCCCAAAGCGAGATTACTACAGTCTGTGCTCTCCAAAATTAGGTAGTGGTATTGAGTGGTGCAGGGCTCACTTCCTATACGTACAGGCCCAATTTCACACCGGCTCACGACGGATGCATCGGACTTCGGCTGAGACGCTCCCCGAAGTCCCTGTCTGAAGAGGTGCCTAACGCTACGCAAGGCACTTCTCAGTCAGATATCCAGAGGCAGTTGGTTCCTCACACAGGCCTAGTTCCTTCTGGGGAGACTACTTCGCTTCGTTAATTGTGGGAATACGCAGAGGGAGGTTACATTGTCGAACACTGCAGTTTTACAGTCGACACCTTCCCAAAACGCACCCCTATAAGGGGGTCAATTCTATTAACCATCTTTTCAATCGAAACTGCTGAACGATAGCTTTTCATTAGTTTTTAGGCGTTTTTTGTATTTTGCTGAATGGCGATCTAGCTACAGTTACATTTCAGCTAGAGCTTATGATCGATCGAATGTTTCACGAAAGCCATACTACTAATTCAATCGAACACCAAACGTTCACCAGCTCCTATTCCGTTAAAATTTAATCATGGCTGCATTTCACGGCAACCTTGTATCGCCTTTTTACTAGTTAGTAGTTTAGTTCTGTCATCTATTTAGTAGAATGACTTTTTCAGTAATATTCAAACCGGGATCGGAACTGAACTGAATAGTTGGAACTGAATAGAACGCTAAACATTGTAATTTAGTAGAATTGCCCCCCAGGTAAGTCGACAAGTTGTGGCATGTAAATCGCAAAGAGCTGTTTGCGATTTATGCGGTGGTACTACACGAGTACAACCAGCTGCTCAATGCTCACATATAATTGCAACGGTCAAACGCATGGTCGTAGCTTATATCAACACAGAAGGTTGTACGAAGTCGAAACTTCGAAACCTGTCACCAGATGCTGAAGCTGATTAATAATTTGAATATATACCTGACGGCACAGTACTTCCTGGAACGATTCAACTCCGAAGTAGATGCCCCATCAGAATCAAGGTATGTCCCGATGCCCTCAGCGACGAACAACATAGGTAGGTATTCAAAATGTGGGACACGCTGCAAGTAGACATTTTGCGTGGAAGACAGCACATGTGATGAAGACGTATGTATCGGCGATACGCAAGCGTTTCTTCGCCACTGGAACTACGAACTTTAATGGCTACATCACCAACTAAACTCTAATAGCTGCATGGAATAAATGGAACATTTGGTATGTATTTAATAATGTCTTACAAAAATCCTAGCCCAGAATAAGTAGCTCTTTACCTGGCATATCTACACAAGAAGACGACAAGAAGCGAATGTTTGGCGTATCGAACAATATTGGTTTACAAATCTGTAATTGCTACTGGTACCAATTTTTCAGAATCATTGTCATTTAACCTTTTGGTTAAACATATTCTTAACGCTTTTTCAGTTGCAAAGATCAAAAACCACATCTGTGTATTACAATATTCTTAAATTAATGCACCGAATGTGAATTATTTATACCAAGTATCCCGCAGTCATCATTTCAGCCGTAGGACGTCCACTGCTGGACGTTGTTTCCCCCACAGATTTCCAGAGCGAATTCCTGACGTGTGGGTGGAATTTGCCCATACTCGCCGCGAGTTGGCGAGCGCAGTTAGAGCTATCTTTGTGAAAATAAGGGAAATTACTGCCTATCCCCTAGCTTTTTAACCTTTAGTCGCTTCTTACGACATCCACGGGTATGTAGATGTGGAGGAGCCTATTCTTTAGCCTAGCGGGGCCACCACGACAATCCCAACGTACCGCGACATTACTTCTTTTAACGATAGGATGACTGGTACAAAAATCTTACAACGCTGAGAATAGAGGCTGACAAAATTCGGGAAACAGGAAAATCGCGAAATTAAGTAGCAATGACTTTTCAAACCCAGTTTCTTTGCAGAGGTGCGGTTATAAATTTCCTTATTGATACTGTCTATCATTATTATGATTAATTTTGTAAGTATTCATAATCTGTATTTTACAGTTAAACTCTTAATTACCATAACACATTATAGCATCACCATAATTAGGTACCTACATTATTGGCATACCAGGAGATAACAAACACATCACTCAAGATGGATTCCGGATATCGTATCGGAACAAATAATAGAGAGTTTTAACTAACAATAAAACATACCTATTATTTTTCCAACGATATCCGGAATCCAGGTAATGCCTACCTGGTACATCGTGAGTAAGTATAATGAGGAAAAATGTGAACGCCATTCGGCTCGCCACGAACTTTACCGACGAAATGTTGGCGACACTAGCGCCGGAAGTAGAAGGGAGGAAGTTGCTAGGACGAAAAACGTGAGAAAGATAGGTGCTTGACTCAAGATGGATTCCGGATATCGTTGGAAAAATAATAGGTATGTTTTATTGTTAGTTAAAACTCTCTATTATTATTATTATTTTCATTAGTAGTATTCGAATTATTCAGTATGTTGAGTTAAGTTTATGGAGGGCGCCCATTTGCGGGCAAAGGCCTCCTCCAACCGTTGCCAGTTTTGTCTTTGCTGGGCTAGTCTAGTCCAAGTAGCACCCGCTATGGCCATGATGTCGTCGCGCCACCTTCGTCTTGGTCGGCCACGGGGGCGAATTGTATTTCGGGGGTACCAGTGGAGGATTCTTTCGCTCCATCTTCCATCTGCCGCTCTTGCCAGATGTCCGGCCCATCTCCACTTGAGTTTACATGCAAGTTCCGCAGCATCAATTAGTTTAGTTTTCTTTCGGATTTCAGTTTTTCTTATCCTGTCTTTTAGTTTTAGTCCCAGCATACTCCTTTCAGCAGCTCTTTGAAAAACTTGTATTTTATGGATCACATCTTTAGTTAGTGCCTAGCTTTGGCATCCATACTTTATGTCTTGGATTTACGTAAATAAAATGCTTAAGTTATCTTTGTCATAAATATCAAAACTGTGCGTTTTGCGGTTATTGAGAAAAAACAATTCAAAAATCATAAAATAATTAATTAAGAAAGCAACTTACCGAAACTCCGTCAACGAGGTTGAGATTAGAAGTGTCTTCTTCTTGTGGTAAGTTTTCGTCTACCAAGCTGATACCTGCAGGAATTAAACCCAATCAATAATAAATCTATCTCTGACTACTCAGCTTACACATATCCGAAGCTTGAAGCTTGCAGTTGTGAGCCTGTTTTTTTTCTAAGACTTGAAACATTTTAGCATGACAATGGCCTAGCCGTTTTGATAAAAAAAAATTAAGCCCAGCCACTGATTATAATAGTGTCCATTGCCCAAGAAATAACCAGTGACGTGAGCAAGCGTAAAGCTGCGTGTAATCACCAGTGATCGGAATTATGGGACCTAAAATACCTAAAGTTCAAGAACAGAGGCAAAAAATGTGGAGACTTCCTTACTACGTCAATTTTATTCGGCCTAATTGGGCCGAAAATTGGAACAATTGCCACAGTAAGCAAGTACATTTAATATTAATGTTAATAATATTGTGAACGAAAAGGAAATTACTTTTTTTTTAATAATACGAGGCGTACCTACCTACTGTTTTTTAATAACAAACACAGAAAATTTGTTCGATAATTATTTTACTGAATTCATTTTACATGTAGTTATGAAAACCGAGACAATTGGGCCGAAAAAATATTTTGTCCTGAGGCATCTCCACTTGCCTCTGTTATTTTTCGAGCAGTAGGTATTTTAGCTCCCATAATTCCGATCACGGTCACTCACCCCATTCGTTGTCAGTGTGTACAGGAGTGGCATCCTCCGTGACCTCGGTGGCTATCTCCACCACCGGCTTGGCCTTGAACTCGGCCTGACGCGCGCGGCAGAAGCTGTCATCACACTGAGGATTCGGCTGTAACATTACAATTCAAAAGGTTTTTGTAACACCTAATATTTATTTATTATTTATACACATCAAATGGCCATTATAAAAGATACACTACAATAGTACATTGTGGTACAAGTGGTGTGTAAGTTTGGTAATTACCGCTGAGGCGTCATTGAGAGCCGAGGACGGTAATCATCAATACACACGTGTATCATACGACGTTTTTCAACACACTTGAGAATAAATTAATACTAAAAATAACTGTAAAAACGAGTTGTGATTTTTTTTCGCTATGGCGGGAAAAATTTGTCAGTCCTATGCGCGCGCATCTTACAATGGCGATCGACCGCGACCATAGACTACAAGAATGAGTTTTTTTTTGCGCACGATCATTTTGTATCGAAACTTTTCTATGAAAAACACAAAGCAACTCAACCAATAAAATAATTCACGTTTGTGAATAATAGCAATGAAAAAGTCACAGTTTGATTACAGGTATCATTATGTGCCTAATTGCGGTGAAATTAGAGCCACTTTATGAGCAAGTGTGTTATAAAATAATAATTTATGTGTAACATAGATCATTAGTTTGACGACCTCGGTGGCGTATCGGTATGTACACGAGGTCCAACATGTCGACATCTTTAATGATAAAATTTGTACTCTATTTAATTCGCTAAGAGTATTTTTAAGTTTTAATTTTAGACAGTAGGCACTTTGGTATATACTGTAAGCTTGCTGTTTTAACTGAAATAAATAATTCTAATTCTAATTCTAATCGGGGGAGTGCCCGTCTGAGACGCAAGGGGTGCGGTTGCGATAAACAAACAATAATGTTTGCATGATCTGCACATTAATGTTCCGAGTCTGGGTTTTGCGATAGCATGGTACTCGTAGTTTCTGATACCCACGACACAGGGCATCCTAGTATGGGGTCAGAATTGTGTATGTGACTAATTCTAATTCTGATCGGGGGTGGTTAGACCTGCACTGACTTCCCGCTGTGGGGTGTTTTGTGCATTGTCCCCCTTTTTTTTTTTTTTTTTTTTAAGGGGGGAAAATGCCGTCGCATTTCCTTTCCGCCATGGGGGGTGGCGGAAAGGGGTATGTGGGGCTCGAACCCACTAAAAACCCCCCTGTGAGCAGTCCTCCGCCTGGTTGAGGCGAGATGGGGTCGTGTTAGCATTCACCATCTCGCCTCAGCGATGCATTGTCCCCCTATGCTAACCCTACCCCAGCCAGCCCAGCTCCTTAAAATAGCGAAGATGGACTTTGACTGTTGGTGTATGTGACTGTTGGTTGTTATTTATTTTATCAAGGTACCACACGAGCAAAGCCGCGTGCGGTAATTAGTGTTCGATATAACTAGATCACTATAAAAGTAGAAGTCTACTTCTAAGAAGCTAATGCTAATGACAATTCTATACCTTAAGCGTCATCATAGGGAAGAAATCTGTAAGTGCGCTGTATCCTAGGTAGTTGCTGACCGTGCCGAATCCCAACAGGAATTTCAAGGTGTTTTGCACTGAAACAATAAACAAGTGAACACATATTTAGAAGAACTTTTGCAAAAATAATTAACTAATGTTTCTGCTAAAGTTCTAAGTGTGTGTGTACTTAGAGTAGAATTAAGGAAATCCGGTGAAGAATATTTGAAAATTTAAGGAACTGTGGGGTGTGTAAGTAAGGGGTGGGTGTTGCAAACATAAAAATAATATGCTTTCTTTTATGGACATTGTTAAAATGCAACGTAAATGTGTAGGACCTGTAACGCTTGTTACATGAAATGACTCTAATGTTCAAAAACTTGTATAACTTTGTTAATAAGTACTGAAATAGTATAAAATTCCATGAATGGATTTTAAGAGATAGATATCGCAAGCATCATTATTACAACTGGTGGGCCGTATGCTTGTTAGCCACTTTAGTTGCATAAATAAAAATGCAACTAGAAAAGGCTTGCACAGAATCGAGGAGAATGGCACTGATGAAGTGATGAAGCACACACATTCGTGAAGTCAGGCTTTGATTGATGATAGATTTTTAAGGAGATTCCTATTTAAGAAAAATAAAGTCGGTCAAGTGCGAGAACTCGCGCCCTGAGGGTTCCGTGCCATTGGTCGTGGGTTCGAATCCCGGTCGTGCACCAGTGGTCATGGTCAGAAAATAAAAATTCTAAGTGAAGGAATTGACAAACTTATATTTGCGGTCGCTCACGTAGCAATTGTAGGACATTGAACGCAAATATAACTTTGTTTCATAAAAAACTTCGAAATTCCTCAATTTCAGACATTTCCCTTTAATTGTGTTACAAAAGCTACTAGCATTCCAAATTTCAGAATTGTGAGGTAACTGGAAGTACCCTAGAGGTTTTTCATTTTAGCCATTTCCATACAAAAATTATACATTCATTGCCATATCTTTTTAATGCATTAAGCTGGAGCTGTGATTTTTATACGGCCACCATAAGCCCACAGACCTTAATAGGTGGTATAAATTTCAAGTTGATACCTTTAGCCTTTCTGAGAAAAAAGTTCTTGACAGACAGACAGACAGGCGGACAACAAAGTGATCCTATAAGGGTTCCGTTTTTCCAAATGAGGTACGGATCCCTAAAAATTTGTTCTTTCTATTATTAGTTTTTTATAAGTTAGTTTTTTAGGATTCTTATCCTGTGTAAGTTCGAGTCCCAGTGGATCCTTTTTTAATGTCATTTCAAAACAAACTAAATTTATCATTATTACCTAAGAATCCAGCGACAATTCCCATGGTGGTAGGCAGACTGGCAGCACACACGCCATCTTTCTTCAGAGTACGTTCATCTATTTTGGAGGCTACAACTAGTGGAGGCGCGCACTGTAACAAAACGAATAAATAAAAGTAAGGTGTTGGTAAGTGTTTACCGTAGCCTATGAACGCTTGCAATACGAGAGGTATCACGCACTCATTTCTAACCCCGAACCCTCCCTCCCCTTAAAGAGTTTTGGTAACCGTACTCACCACAGGTACATAACACTATTTGAAGCAAATGTTATTTAGCTGTGAACTTCTATAAGGCTTGCTATGAAGGCTGCGATTTTGAAACGAAAGGGAAGAACGAAATCGTAAAATAAATCTAGGAACTATGCATAAGTGCATTGCTTGTCAGTTAGTCAGTCATCATCATCATCATCATCAACAACCTGTAGAAGTCCACTGCTGGACATAGGCCTCCCCAAAGAGTTCCACTATGAACGGTCTTGAGCCTTTTCCATCCACCGACTTCCCGCAACCTCTACAATCTCATCGGTCCATCGGGTAAGGGACCAACACTGCGTCGCCCAGTTCACTGCTTTTTAGTTAGTTAGTAACATAGTTCAAATAACTTACAGCAAAGCAAGCAGTCTCCCCGGGTATAATGAACTGTATGTGCCCGGACACGGCATTCTCGCTGACTCCGGACTCGAACCACCGCTGGTTGAGTTCATTGCAGGCCGTGTTGATCGCCATGCGAGCCTCGAAGTTGTCCACACAGCTGAGGACTAGGTCCACTTGACGCATGCCCAAGCTGCCATGTCTGGAAATAAATAAATAAGTAAAATCACCAACAACATATATCGAGGTGTCTGGTTATAACAATGACTGGAGAAATGGTTCCTTTATAGTTTAATGACACAGAATTGCCATCCAGGAGGCAATGCTGCCAGCATCTTGCAGATGCTTCCGACTGGTAGAGATATAATAATAATAATAATAATAATAATATTCCGGACATATTCACACGGTCAACTGATCCCAAACTAGGCAGAGCCTGTACTATGGGTACCAGAGACTGATATACATAATAAATATATATTTAACACCCAGACACAGTACAAACATCTGTGTTAGTCACAAATGTTTGTCCAGTGCGGGAATCGAACCCGCGACCTTTAGCGCAGAAGGCAGAGTTATATCTGGCTGGTATCTGGATCATTTGAACTATCTATATATTCTTTGCTTTCAAGGGATGGCCTTTCAAAACACATAATTTTTTTGCATTAAACTAAAGACCTTAGTTGAATACTATATTTTTGAATAATATAACCACAAGCTGTTTCTGAGTAATGAATGACACATGAACAAACAGACAGACAAATAGTTGGACAACAAAGAGTTCCTATTTCTAGTTCAGTTTTTTCCATTATGAAGTGGAACCCTAAAAATAACCATTGCTTTGTGGTAACCTACTTGATAGCATCGCAGAACTTCTGGAAGTTCTCAACAGTAGTGATATTGTAATCGTGCCCCTCGATGGTCACATCGGGGTTGATCTTCTGCAGCGTGCAGGCTGCGGCCTGCACCTTGCTGAGGCCGGCTTGGTGCGGCTGGAAGAACAGCCGGTTCATGTTGGCCAGCTCCACCTTGTCATAGTCAAAGAGGATCAACTGGAACCAAAGAATATTTAATTTTAAAATACTTCTCAAACCAAGCCTGAAAAGAATGAAGCAATTAACTCAGTTCGGTGTTGTTAGGAACATCGATAAAGGTTTTTTACTCCCATCATAAACATTATAAATGTATTATGGCATTATAACTACACAAATTAAATAATAAAGTTGAAATACATTGTGCAATAGATTTTTTGTACTAACATATTAGTTTATTTAGAATTATTGTGTTCCTGTTGCACAGAAGATCCTAAGACTAGGTACATTTATAACTCTTTGAAGATCTAATTAAAATAAGCCTGTAGCTGTACTGTAGCTCAGCCTATCAAGTACAACTTATTCAGAATGAGATAAAAAAGGCCCACCAAAGTCAACCATCATGGATACACAAATATTAGTTAAGTTCTACTGTATGAAATCAAAGTATTTACACTATTTTTACCTTCCCAATTCCGCATCGAGTGAGCATCTCAGCAGTGACACTACCGACCCCGCCCACCCCCACCACCATCACGGTCAGCTCGCGAATCTTCTCGTAGTTGTCCACAATACCCATTCTTTTCAACGCCATGAGACGGCTGGAAAATAGATGAAGATTGATAAATAGCTCTTTGGAGCCAAAAATTTGCAGTGGAAGCAAAACTTCTAAGCCATACAGGAAGTGGCCTATCCATAAGGCTACTGTGCGAAGTTTACTCAATGATTTTGGGATAGGCAAGCTATCGCCAATCTTAGATCAGCAGGAAAACCGTGACATTCCTGACGTACCATATTGCGGTTGAGCTTTCAATTATTCTTAATATTTTACGGTAATTTAACGAATTTAACGCTTTGTAGTGAGCGTTTTCGTTTATTTATCAACGATTCTACGGAGTATCTAGAGTAAATATGAAGAAATACTCAAATTACCTGTACGGATTAGAGTCGACAACTTCCGACGACATAACTTCGATTTTCTCCCTAACTGGGCCCTCGGTAACATTCGCAGCAGACAGCTTGGCTTCCAGCTCTTGGATCTTCTTCTGCAGTTCAATTATTGAAGTCATTTTCACTGTTTTATTCAGAAAATTGGTATCAAAATAAAAACTCGATACGATACGTTAAGACGACTCGACCAGCCAGCCAGCCAGTCAGCTACACTGACGGTTGTTGTGTTCTTGATTGATGTCAACGTCAAAAAAATGACATTATGAAATTGATTTTCAGGCGTCATCGTCTCTCGTGCGTCATACATTTTTTTTTGTTTCATGGAGATGATATTGTTCAGCCTAATTGATCAGATGATATCAAAGTTTGATAATACACTTCATCAAATTGTACAGCCCAATAATAATAATATAATATAAATTTTATTTCAGGTAACTTAAGAATAGTACAGATGTTAAAAACTAAATTCTAGGACCCATAGAAATATATACCTTAACCTAAAATATATAAAAAAACCTATTAATTAATTATTTAATTATTGCACACGTATAGGCAACGACGTGTGACGTAACTGCCCAGTGGCGGCGCCTCCGGTGTCTCGTGACAGGCGTCCAATGAACCTCCTGAATTTGACACCTTTAGGCCACATCTCCCCACTCATGAATATCGACAAGCGATCAGTAGGTACTCTCACCATAAAGGAATTAAAATTCACATTATAGCGAGACTCCAACTTCTCGACCCTCATAGTGAGGCCGGTCTTCTGATTGAGATACGCCACCATCCCGTCTGCCGTCACGGCGTAATGTACGCGCGACACGTACATTTGAGTGGTGGGCACCTCGGGTCTGAGCCAGTATGCCTGGTTCTGCTCATTCCGTACGGCGGTGCCGCACTGATTTCGGCAAGAGGACTTCTTCTTCCTTCGCTCTACCTTGGTGAAACCCTCCTTGTCACATCGGTCTTGTGAAGGACCCGGAAGCGAAGCGAAGCGAAGCCAATTAATCTAGTGCCAAACAAAAAAAAGTCTGTCACATTTAATATTGACTAGAGGGGTGAGTGGGAGTTGGTACCGTGGTTTTTGCACTCACTGAGCGTGATCCACGTGTTTATGTATGAAATCCGTAACAGTGCCTCTAGCGGACCATTACTGTCACTCATTTTGTCAATCTAAAAACACATGTAACGTGCTTGTTTCCACGCACGAGTGAGAGTGAAAACCATTGTGCAAACTCCCACTCACACCCCTTTTTCTAGCGTAAGATTTTGGAAAAACTCAAAAAAGGTATCCATGTTAATCTTAAGTAAATAGGTAGGTACTACCTATAGGTGTGTACAATTTGAATCTAATTTCATTACGTAGTATAATATCCTACAGAACATAAGTAAGACTAAAATTGTAGTTTATCTTTATTCTTAAGTGAACCGCCTAAAAAGTTGGCATACCTATCTTGTAACTTCGTTATTTATGTACATTGTAAGCAATCACTTTACCAATAAAATTTATCAATAAAATATTATGATAAAGGTAAACAGAAAGCATGGTGGAAGGACCAAATCCCCGGTTCCTATATTATGAAAGTAACGGATGTCCGTAGGTAGATTATCTACCTGGCAATGTTGTTATCTGGTTTTGGTCATATTGTTTCGTGGACATGCCGCGGGCCGGATTCCCTCATAATGTTTTCCGTCGCTGACGAGCTTTTCCAACACCCAATTCTGATAAAAAGCTTCAAGTTTTCGATGGTTTTAGTAGATCAAATAGGAACTCTACATAATAGGCAAATTATATTAGCCAACACAAATAATTGTGGTATGATGCGCGTGACACGGTTACTTACCTATGTTCACCCATTCATCATCATTAGCCTGTAGAAGTCCATTGCTGGACATAGGCCTCCCCCAAAGAGTTCCATGACGAGGTCTTGAGCCTTCTCCATCCACCGACTTCCTGCAACCTGTTCACCCATTAATGGTGTTCAAAAAAACTGTTATGTGCAACCTAAACAACATCCAATTCAAACAAACAAACCGGTCTCCTGATTGGGTAACAGAAGCCCTACATATGCCTGGCAGATTAATCCGCTACGGATTCTACGCTACGGTTCATTGTCAGTTTGTCATTTGTCTGCCTAGTGGCTTAGGTAGCATCTTGCATTCTGCCTGCATAACGCGGTTGCAAACCTCCCTCGTAGGCCGTGTTTCGGTACCGTTAGGCACTTAGTTGCCTACCTACCTAGGAGCCGGTCGGAAAATTAAAAAGAAATTGGATTTTAAAATCAAATTCGATTTGTATTGTTCCAGAGTGTTTTTTTTAATAATTTTAGGAAACTTTCATAAAGTTTTTTTTGTGTAAGTATCTACATAATATTCAGGTATGTACCTATAAGATATTTTTTACAAAACCTAAACACCGCCTTCAAATTCCTGAATATTTACAAGATTAATATGAACTTCTTTTTTTGTTATCAACCTCTTTGCGTTTTGCTTACTTACTGAGGATGACACTGGCCACCTAAACTTTCGAATAAAAAACAAAAAGAAGTACCTATGACATCTATTCATCATCAATAATAACTCTTACGGTACTGACTGACTGACTGACTGACAATCAAACGTAGTGGTTTTATTCTCTTTGAAAATCAATGCAGAGCCTACTAAGAGTATGAAATTTGCAGAGTAGCCTGTTATAACGTATGGGTGCACAGAAAAAAATTCCCGATACACAACCCCTAAAAATCGGCAAGTGGTGATTTCAAGAGATGGTGGCGTTTTTTTTAAGTTTTACGGGACAAGTAGCAATCCCTCAGGAATTCAATTAATATGGGACCACCCCGGGATCATACTTTATACACCAGCGAAAGAATTATCAAAATCGGTTTAGAATTGGCAGAGATATCGAGTAACATACACACAAAAAAAAACAGCCGTCTTGAGAACCTCCTCCTTTTTGACGTCGGTTAAAAAAGAGGCCGAGTCGGGAGGAATGTCGGGAAGAATGAATATAATATCTACATAAGATTTTTGCAATTTCGTCAACTCGTCTCGTAACGAATGGGCCGACTTTTGTGGTACGAGATGGCGAACTACTCATAGATTTTTAACAAAATCAGACGACTAGGTACTAACGGGTAGGTACCTAGGCTACTGAGTCATTAGGTACCTATCTACCCCGTTAGACCGACTGACTGACATGACAGGCACTCGAGCAAAAGATTTCCGAGTCTTTGATTGATTGATGGTTAATGACTGATAATTATAATTATTTGCGGGTTTTGTTGGTAATTAAGTAGGAAGGTTTTATGTTTTTAGGGTTCTGTACCTAAATAGAAAAGAACGAACACTTATACGATCAATTTGTTGTCCTTTTGTTTGTAGGTACCTGTCTGTCAAGCCGCTTTTTCTCAAGAACGTAAAGGTATCTTTAATTTTTACCAAATATACCTACCTAAAGGTCGAAGAAGGATCTTGACGTGTTATATGTCTTATTTTTTATCGACATGGCATTAAACGACATTAAATCCTCTAAGTAAGTTAAGATTTTGGAATGCTAGGAACGTTAATTTAAAAATATGATAACATAACTATATTGTGGACAAACTTAATAATTATCATACAGTGAACAATGCGAGCGATCGCAAAATATAAGTTTGTCATTTCGTGCACTTGAGAATTGGGATCTCGATTTTCCGACCCCGTGTAAAAGTACGGAAGCCGCGGGGCGCGAGTCCTACACGCACTTGACCTTCTTTATTTTTTCCTTTATCTTGACCCTCGTCAATCGTCCCTTCCTTTTACCAATCGTTAAAATAATCATAACAGCTTCATCGTAGATAGGTAAAGTTAGCATCAGAAGTTGATTACATTTTCAGAAATTCGAATAATTACTTATGATATTATAATAATCAACAGTATTTATTATACCTAAATCACTTTAGAATAAATAAATAAATAAAATAAAATAAAAAATAAAAGAATAATTTATTGCCTTTAAGAACAAATATTAGAAAAAGAGCAGTATACACAAAAAAAATAATAATAAAAAGGCAAAGGGAGTAAATTCAGAATTTGCTGCATGCATTGCATGCAGCGCTGTTTTTCAATTTACCCCCCTCGAATAGATGGTCACCGAGGGACCTAATCCCTCGGATTAGGTATAAGAAACATCGTCCCTCCGGCGTCTGTCCGTCCGATCCTCGCCTACTTTTGATGTTCACTGTACCTACGTAGGTACATACTTTAGCATAATACAGGTTAGACATTAGAAGACTTAAAAAAATATTCAGCCAAAATATACGCGGAAATATGCAGCAAAAAAATTTAATAAGGCTCCTAAGATTTGCATTTTAGCACTCGTAGCCTCATCATATAATTAAAAAAAAAAAATCTGCATTTGAATTTGAATAATATTTATTGATACAAACTAATGTCTAGGTAGTATTATTAACCACAAAGTAACTTGTTGCCCGCCGAACTAGTTTTGTAGTTCCGTGAATAGGCTAGCGAAACGAAAATAAAGATCAAAAATAAATTAAGTTATTTTTTTATGAGCTAGCAGCTATATCCGGTGAGTGGTGACGGAGTTTTCAAAGAGCACTGAAGACCTTCCCGCCATGTCAAAATTGAAGCACGGTATTTTTAGCCTATCTAGCGTGTAATAAAATTAATAAAATTAGGAGGGCCACCCATTATGCATCCAAATCCAAAGTAAAGAAGATATTCGCATTGTATTCCTGTTCGGAACCTTATTTATATGTATAATCTGCGGATGGCAGCCATCCAAAGTAGACAGCTTCGCACAGACAGACCAATAGGATGCAAAGGAATCTACTGTGTTTCCCCGGAACTGAGATCTCGCGATGTCTTGGAAAAGTTGCATTGCGATTTATAAAGTTAATTAATTGTTCGATGGTCGTCCAATCTTACCTGAACTACGAAGTCATTGAAACTTTACCAAATGTTATACGGTTCGAAAGTTATGCTCTAACAAATAATACGTTATTATCTAAGAAGTACCGATACAACCAACGCCGATTCGCCTAAGTTTTAGAGATTGAGAGATCTTCGCTCGCTCGATCAAAGATATTCTGAATATTTTTGTACGGAACCTTAGCGTAATATTTATTCTGCAGATAATGCACCTTTGCATCATTGATATGGCAGATAAGTTCAAACAGCGGAAAAAAATATTTCAAGTTTACAAATGTTAACGGCAGTGCACGAATAAATTACCATTTGATTTATAAAATCATAATGCTATTCTACGCTGTGTGCAAAATAACAGCATTCCTTGTAGTAGGTAGGTGACAAAGAAGTTGAAGGTACCTATGTTATCAATCAATCAATACTTAGGTAGGCCTACGCCACTACACACAAACACACCCTACAAATGTCTTGCTTGCTTGCTCTGCCGGCGCGGCGGCCGGCATGGCAAAGTATTTTTAGTTTTGCTAAATTTTAATATGGACATGGTCTGAAATAAATAAATAATAATAAATGAAAATCAAACATCATCATCATCATTTCAGCCGTAGGTCGTCCACTGCTGAACATAAGCCTCCCCCATAGTTTACCAGAAACAATCATTAGGGGGGATTTGCCACGCTGGGCATGCGGGTTAGCTAGAGCAGATAAAGCTCTTGTTGTTGATAGGGAACGTTGCTACCCATCCCATAGCTTTTTTTCCCTTAGTCGCCTCTTGCGACATCCACGGGTAGAAATGGAGGGCTAATTCTTCAGCTGAGGCCACCACGGCTTTCTTGCCTCTCATTATGAGGCACTGGACAAGAGTGCACACCGGGCGCTATTTAATTTTTTAAGTGTTTTTTTATAAATATATGTAAAATTGGCCGTGGTGGCCCCGGCTGAAGAATAGGCCCCTCCATATCTACCTATCTGCGGATGTCGTAAGAGGCGACTAAGGGAAAAAAAGCTAGGGGATGGGCAGCAGCGTCCCTCATTTTAACAACGATAGCTCTAACTGCGCTCGCCAACCCGCATGCCCAGCGTGGTGAGTATGGGCAAATCCCCCCACATGATAAGGAATTTGCTGAATGAATACCTATGTACTGTGTGTGAAAGCTGAAATAAAAAGATTGAATTGAATTGAATTATTCTTCTCTACCGGTATAAGGTAGGTACAATGCAGCGCGCCTCTACATCGAGCAGTGAGCGCACGCCGCTGGTGCAGCCCACCTACGTGTTCGAGTCCAGCGTGTCGCGCAGCTACCAGAAGCGGCTGCGACAGTTCCAGTGCGTGCTGTGCATCGTGTTCATGTAAGTCCACCGTCGGTAACTCCTTCCTTGCAACAGCCAGGCCTGCCTATAGAACGGGAGGCCTAACATCTAGCCATTCATATAGGTAATACTTGTAAAATTGTTTTCGTTCCAAATAAAATAATATGACTTTTTCAAATGAGCTTCTTTATTTATTTATTTATTAAATAGGATCGCCAACAGCACATGTATCAAACATTCAACAATATTAAGCTATGTAGACTAAGGACTGATACAATAGCCAATAACAGGCGAACACAGCATTGGTAGGGACAATTTAAACCTATAAAGAGTTTACAAACTTTAAAATAGAAAATAAGGTTATGGAGATTAATCTTACAGCTAGGATAATCTCGTTACAATAAACTAAATTTATACAAGATAAACTGTGTTGAACTTCTTTTAGTATTTTCATCACCATATAGAACATCTTCGTCTGCGTGTTTAAGTAGGTACCTGGGTATGTATGTTTCCATCCCACCTACTTCTCAGTCAGTCAGTGAATGGAATACTCTTACAAAGATATAGACGAGTTCCCTATTACCTACCCAATACAACGAGTTTTTTTTTCAATGAAAAAATGAATTTGCAATAGTCGTAGAACAGACTTTATTGCCAATTTTGTTTCGGGATATGCTAATTCATTTATGCATGACCAGTCTAAAATAACCAGGCAATAAATGTTGTTTTTCTTCTATCAGAGCCATCCTGGGGATAGCCCTCCTGGTCACCGTCTCCTACAACCTCGCTGAAACGATGAATGACAGCACAGACGACACAGACAGCACAGACAGCCCTACAATCACAACAATATCGCCATCAGCGCCGCTGCAACTGTTGTCGGCAGCCATACCGAACAACTACAAAGCAGTCTCACCCGATTTCCAGCCGTTCCTCAAGAAGAAGTGGCCTTTGAAAGGTAAGAGAAGGAAGACGGCATACGCTTGTGACTCCCAACTTTCGGAAGTGGTTCGCGCCGAACTGAGATCTCGCGATGTCTGGTCTGGTATAAATGCTACTATTTTCGTTGTATCTAAACAATTCGTTTTGGAGTGTATAAACAAAGCTCTTCCGTATGACATCCCACGTATTCGTGTAATTATTTTTGAAAAACACCCTTTTTGTCCCCTATTGGTATATATCTTAGCAACCCCTTGGCCGATTTAACTCATATTCTTGCCAGCACATCTTGATAAATACAACCTGTTGTCCTACTAAATTTCATGCAGATCGGATTTTCGGTTCGAAACTCATGCTCTAAAGGTGCGTCCACATTTGTGTAATTTCAAAGCGCCGTGGCTCCGTGACCGTAAAAGTGCAAAAACGTGACAAAAACATAGTGTGGACGGATTTTGACACGCGGACATGTCGCACGAGCTATTGCCACGCAACGATCCACTCAGAGGCCCACCAACGAAAGCAAGAACATTTCGCCGTGACTGGTCCACACTTAGCGTAGCAAGTACCGTAACATGTTACGGAGCTACGGCGCGCTGAAATGACACAAATGTGGATCCACCTTTACAAATCTGACAAACATCGCCCAAGTTGTATGCTGTAGGCATACATCGAATCTATAAGAATTGTAAAATTCATAATTTTATAGACGAACCGCCAGCTAAATGGGGAGGCAAGGTACCATCTCCTGATGACATAGCCTCAGCTGTGAACAGAGGCCAAGCCGCCGTGATGAGACTACACGAGGTAGAACGCAGGCGGCGGCCTTTGGACCGAGGCCTCCCAGCGAATAAGGCCCAGAGAGCATCAGCTACCTCGGAAGAAGTGAAGCCTTTGGCTGACTCTGCTTATGGAGTGGAAGTTGCTACAAGGGCGTTGCTTAATGGGTAAGTAACCAGGACTATTGAAGCTAGAAAGCTTATGTAGCAAGAATCTCCAGCTACCACCGAGGAAGCTTAGCTACCTACTCTCTCTTCCCTATTTCTCTCTTTCTTTCCGTCTCTCTCTCTGGGTTTGCGGAAGTGGAATTAGTAGGCATCTTTTTTACCTGAGATACGGATTCATCTTTCAATCTCTGGGTTAGAAATTCACATTTTGATAATTCCGAATGAGTAAGTAATACCTACATTATAATGCTAAAAAAATTAACCTCATTTGTTTTGGAAATCATTTTTAATTTCCATAGATTATGTTTCCTCCAAATTGCATTTGTGTAATGTAGCGATTAAAACAAACTAAGCTATTTTTGCGGGCCTACGTAATAGTAAAGTAGGAACTTTTATTTATTATGTTCCTCTATCGTCCTTCACATTTTGACTTGACTGCATGCATCTAGAACGCCTCCATTTCCTAGTACATTATCATATTTTAAACATACTATAAAAAAATATTATTAATTCGGCGACAATGTATTTTTTTAATTACTCGGAAACTGGACCACCCTGGTCGTACTACGGGGTGGTCCCATATTTATTGTATTCCTGAGGGATAAACGTTATCCTCTCTTGGAATCACGACTTGCTGAAACATTTTGTGTGGGTCTCCAGCTAAGAGGTCTCCAGTGTCATCCGGAGTGGGCAGAATGGCGTGTTTCGCGCTTCATAGGATTGCACCAAAGAGTTTATTATTGGCTCTACATGCATTGCAAAGAAATAATATTAGCGAAAATATAGCAAATTTTTATAAAAAGGTACCTACCTATATTTTTTTTATTTTTCCCGAACTTTTTTAAGTAAGCTGTTTTTGGTCTCTTCGTCACTTTTATAGCTAATTCTTAACCTAAACAGCTGAATGATTGAGGTTGAACTGATTGGACTCCAAAACAGCAGATTCTTTATTTGCATAGTTTCGAATTTCCGAAAGTACCTACCTATTAGAACAAAAAGTTATTGCCAATAGAATGTAGAGTTCTTTTCGGGAAACTATGCACAAAAGTATATTTATGAATGACCTTGTAGAGGGGGTTCCTTCACCCTCTAACTATTGCCAATTGATGTAATTATATGTGAAAGAGACCCCCCCCCCTACCCGATTCGATAACCCCCTTTGCAGCTAGGTCCATGCATTGGCCCTGCTCAGGCTGAACTTGATCTGTAATCAGTCCGTATAATATTTAGTAGTGTGCGCTTCATTAAATTCGTTTTTTTTTTCATCTACTTTTTTATCTTGATTGTGACCACTAAGGTAGGCAGTACTTATAAAACATAATGCCTCAAGTACCTAATAATCGAAGCCTATGTTTTCTTTCAAGCAATCAGTTAAAAGGACCTCGTGCTGGGTAAGTATGTTGAGATCACACACACATTCACTTAAAAATTAATTTACTTACCTTCTTACTTAGATAATATCTAAGCATAGGAACTTAGTAAATAATTACTTAAGTATTTAATTATTCCTGGTTTTATTCTGTTCTGTGATTCACACTTATATTATAAATACGAAATTTATATTATACTAGATTTACCCTCGGCTTCGCTCGCGTGTACTTATATAAACTGTAGCCTATAAATGCTGCTCTAGGTAACTCTATCTATTCCAAGTTTGTTTGAAATCGGTTAAGCCGGTCGTTACAGCGTGATTGAACCACAAACATCCAAACATCTTCACAAACTTTTTCACATTTGTAATATTAGTAGGATTAGTTAGCAAAACAGTTAACTATCTGCCTGCACACAAACCATTACATAACTAGTGCTTATAGGTACAATGGCCACTTAGCCCGCCCTAGTATCGAGCTCAATTTATCCACTCTTCCGGCCTGACCATCTAGGTTCGATATTAACATACACAGCTTGGGCGATAGCTTACTTCTGCTTAAATTTATAATCGGCTTAAAAGTAGGTATATCATAATTAGTAGGTACCTAAGTACCTATCTACTTGGTATTTCTTAGACACCGGCTATAAAACATATGTAGTTATTGTTATGTACACAAATTGTGATGCCAGCTGTTCTACTGCATCGCGTAAAATGTTATCCATTGCGTCTTTCTGTATCTCCAAGATTGAACACTACTGAAGAAACTGACCACGAAGCGTTTGAAACCGTTGATTTTCATACTCCGTTCCGTTCAGTACGTGGATGCTGGATCTTAGGTAGCCAACGATATCATAGATCGTGATCTATGTAACCACAACACGGACATTCTACTGAAATTAGGCCGTGTAACCCAACACGCAGAACCGCGACACCCAATACCGCAGTCGTTTGGCTTCGTACCGCCTGGCTGGCAGCAGCCACCGATTAGGTATATGTGTGGCTCAATCGATGCCATTAATACCACTTAATAGGACAACGACCTGAAGGACACTAGATTCCATTCGAACTGTTAATTGGCAGAAAAAACAACGAAACAGCCCTGACAAACCTTGAAAGCTTGGACGTTAAAATGTCGTAAATGCATGTACTGGTACCTAGAGAAGTAGTCCAAAATACTGGGAGTGTGGCCCATATTCTCATTGGACTTTTGGATAAAGTACAGTCATCCTTTAAAAAAACATTCGTGAAAAAAAATTATCCCAATCGACTCTGTTAGTCATCAGAATTGTTTTCCTTATGTAACTTACGAAATCTAACCAAAAAATAAACGTTTGCCATACATTCTCTCTGAAGGTGGTTAGGAAGGTATAACACTGACCCCAGATTCGAAGGCATCGGATCCAAACATCTTGTGCCTAAAAGATGATAGGAGTTGTTAGAGTCACTGCTCTATCTTTTTCTCAAAACTTAAGAGCACACTTTCCGTACACTGAGGTAATTAAAGCATCATTAAAAAAAATTGAAATGCCATACATTTATACCCTGTCTGTACACTTATACTATACCTACCTAAGGTTGAAATTTGTACTAAAAAACTTGAAGCTGAGTACAATCAACGTTAGGTGGAGTGTTCTAGTAATTTGTTTAAATTCGTAGACCAGCAGCACATTGGAAGGTGTTGTACAGTTGCAATATGTTCCACAAAAGCTTATAGTTAGGTGTACCAACTCACAAATTGGGATAGCACAGTGTAAATACCAAAAATACTTTATCACCGATGGTAACTGCTTTTACACCAACACCGTGGAACACAGCATCAACTCACAAGGTCCACCGTGACGGCACCAGGGGCTTACCGAACGGTAACCAGTCCAACACGAACTAACCCCTAACTGTACACTTCCAGGACGAACATCGCAGAGCGTGACGGTGGCGCGGGCATTGGACCCCGTATCAACGGGACTTTCTTGGAACCTCCATACTGTACTGATTACCCGCCCCCATGTCCCCCTTCTAAGTACCGCACGCAAGATGGTACATGCAATAACCTGGCCAATTCGCATCACTGGGGAGTCTCCAACACACCTTTCAGGAGAGTGCTGCCTGCTGACTATGCTGACGGTAAGGCTATCCAATATTATCATGGTTGTCGACATAGTACGGCGCTTCCATGGGGATGTACCTATTCTATTTTATTGTAATTTAAAGCTCTGACATACCTACTTAATTTTTTTGAAAATATGTATATTGCATGCGTACAACGCTGAATATGGCTGCTCTTAATTTGTTTTGATGAGGAGATTCTGCGAGGAGGCCACCCTGACGTAGACTTTTTTCAGAGACATTGATAATATAAATCAGTAAGTGACACATATTGGAGCCGTGGTACGTTCCAAATGTAGGCATGTAAGTGATACCTACAACCGACCTTATCAACTTTTTTCAATACCTACCTCAGCACCTACTTACAAACGTTTTTATAATGATAGGTTCAAAACTTGGCAAAACTCGATCACCTTCCCACCGCAGTCACACTTCCCAAAAGGTTCCAAATGCACTTAGTGTGGTAGGTATCCATTTTTGCAGAGCCTCAGGCAGTGGTAGGACATAGGATCAGTGGCCTATGATAGGAACAAGTGAAGGACATTGAGGCATTACCCACCACCAAATGCCAATGGCTTGGAAATTATAATATAAACCTAGCAAAAATAAAAAAAAATCTGTTGAAAAAAATTATAAGTTGCTAATCGCAAGGCTAACAACCAGTTCTACCTATTAACGACGAGACTGCAGTCTGCCAAAACCAATCTGCATTATACCAGCAAAAAATAACAGGCATAATTTTGTCCAATACTAAAATCTATGAAGTCAGGCGTTATTTTTAGGATATATTTTCAGATTACTATGCAGACAATGCCCAATAGTTCCCAAATCTTACTTTTGCACGGCACCGCAGGAAGACAACACTATTAAAAACAAATAATGTTATTTGCTTGCGATCTTCTGTAAGGCGTAGGTACCTCCAGGCGGGCTGCTCCAATTTAGAGCGAGAAAATCTCGCTGTGCCCTCCTTCCTCCCATTGAAATAACACTTTCTTCACCCCCATTTCCAGGGATCAGTTCCCCCCGCGTCAGCGCGTCGGGCGGGCTGCTGCCCAGCGCGCGTGACGTCAGCGTGACGGTGCACCGGCCCAGCTACGCGCACGACTCCGCCTTCACCGTCATGCTGGCCGTGTGGGGCCAGTTCGTGGACCACGACATCACCGCCACTGCCCTTAGTAAAGGTAATCCTAATAAAGACATAGACATTTATTTAATTGCCACCTAAACACACTATGTGACACACATTTGCACAACATTTTACAATAAACATTAGGTACTTATAATAAAAAAAAACAAGAGAAACCCCTAAAAATGGCTAGTTTTTCCACTAAACAATGGGTTACCTATCTCTGGAAGTGTGCAAATGGTCTCGATTAGTAGGGACCTAGGTAAAGTTTGTAAAGGTACACTATATGTATCTACGCAGTTGCTATGCCATCCCTATATCTGACCTTGAAAATATGCCTCTCCAGCCTGGTGCGTTTTGTCAAGATCAATATAACCACACCAAGTCACCACATAAAATTCTCAAGCACCTAACTATTAGGTATACGTAAGTATACCATTACCATTTAATTCCGTCATCCTCGAGGACGTAAGGAGCGTGGTGGTACTGTTTTTCAAGAAAGGTGACAAAACCCTCTTGCAGAATTATAGGCCCATCTCGCTGCTGAGCCATGTCTATAAGCTGTTTTCGAGAGTTGTCACTAACCGGCTCGCCCGTAGGTTTGACGACTTCCAGCCTCCCGAACAAGCCGGGTTCCGCAAAGGCTTTAGTACCGTAGACCACATCCACACGCTTCGGCAGATTATACAGAAGACCGAAGAGTATAATCGGCCATTATGTCTAGCGTTTGTGGACTACGAGAAAGCCTTCGATTCAGTCGAGACCTGGGCAGTGTTACGGTCACTACAGCGGTGCCAGATCGACTACCGGTATATCGAAGTGTTGAAGTGTTTGTACAGCAAGGCCACCATGTCTATCCGACTCCAGGACCAGAGCACAAATCCTATCCAATTGCAAAAAGGGGTGAGACAGGGAGACGTTATTTCTCCGAAACTGTTCACCTCTGCATTGGAGGATGTTTTTAAGCTTCTGCACTGGGAAGGACATGGCATCAACATCAATGGCGAATACATCACTCACCTTCGATTCGCCGATGATATAGTCATAATGGCAGAATCGCTGGAGGACCTTGGCGCAATGCTCAGAGACCTCAGTAACGTTTCTCAACAGGTGGGTCTTAAAATGAACATGGGCAAGACTAATATCATGTCCAATGCTCATGTTGCACCCATGCCGGTACAAGTTGGGAACGATACCATTCAAGTTGTAGACCACTATGTCTATTTGGGTCAGACGATTCAACTAGGTAGGTCCAACTTCGACAAAGAGGTCAACCGACGAATCCAACTCGGATGGGCAGCGTTTGGGAAACTTCGTCACATCTTCTCGTCGCAGATACCGCAGAGCCTCAAGACGAAAGTCTACAATCAGTGCGTGTTGCCAGTGATGACTTATAGTACTGAGACTTGGTCGTTAACTATAGGCCTCATATACAAGCTCAAAGTCGCGCAGCGTGCTATGGAGAGAGCTATGCTCGGAGTTTCACTACGTGATAAGATCCGAAATGAGGAAATCCGTAGAAGAACGAAGGTCACCGACATAGCTCTCAGAATTAGCAAGTTGAAGTGGCAGTGGGCAGGCCATATAGCTCGCAGAACCGATAACCGTTGGGGAGTAAAGGTTCTCGAATGGCGACCACGAACCGGGCGACGCAGTGTTGGAAGGCCTCCCACCCGATGGACCGATGACATTCTAAAGGTTGCGGGAAGTCGGTGGATGGAAAGGGCTCAAGACCGTTCGTCGTGGAACTCTTTGGGGGAGGCTTATGTCCAGCAGTGGACTTCTACAGGTTGTTGATGATGAAGTATACCATTTAGGTTACATACTTTCTGTCGTTTTCACGATAGCGTCAGTATAGTTTCACACTGCCATTCGGCTTAAAAAAATATACTGAAGACACTGTTGAAGATGAGAAACGTGAGAAGGTGAGAAACATCAATTTTCTGAGGTTTCTGTAAAAAAAAACACTAAATTGCAGGTCACAACAGCAGTGCCCTCGCGTGCTGCGACCCGAGCCAGCCATATCACCCGGAGTGCTTCCCAGTGGAGCTGGATGTAGAGGATCCCTTCTACCAGGACTACAACCTCACTTGCATGGAGTTCGTGAGGTCAGCCCCAGCACCCACCTGCTACTTTGGTAAGTTATTGAGACACAGGCATGAGTTCGGAGAAATATTTCTTCAAATTTCGTCAAACCCACAACGCTCCCGTCACGGCGGGACAAGGTAACAGGCCTGTGACGTGACAGGCAATGGTCCATTCATTACCCGCAATCTCCCAACATCCAATGACATCCAGCAAGGAGAGAGTTGTCTCGCTACCCGGTGTAAGGTGTTGCTATGATTTTTTCCCTAGGTCCATTGCTTAGTTAAAAAGGCAACGCCTATGATCACCTTGGACAGAAATAAAACAGCTACAATGACTAGCAACGAAATAACTATAGGGGTCTCTCTACAGAGTTGAGTTCCAGCTTAGCTTGATGGCGGTGAACACATCGCCTCCTCCTTCCAGGTCCTCGCGAGCAGCTCAACCAAGCCACCGCCTACATAGACGGCTCCACAGTCTACGGGTTCAATCTCCGCCGCGCCGGCCGCCTTCGTCTCACGGCCGATGGAGAGCTGAAGATGCTGAAGATAGGCTCCAGGCAACTGCTTCCGCCATCCACTGATCCCAATGATGGCTGTAATACGGTGGAAATGAACGCTAAAGGAAGATACTGTTTTGAAACCGGTAAGTCACTCTTTCACCATTCCAAAGCTCTCGGCTGCAGTTTTTGCCATTAATGAAGTTACAAGAAATTAAAGGGAACCAGAACTTTGGTTCTTGCTAAGCATTGAGCTGATTGAATCTACAGACGATTGCCGCTTAAGCTGTAAACGTGGACGGTTTCATTAACTACCTACACGAGGCCTGGCTCCACGCTTTGTCATCGCTTGATAGCCGCCAACACTGCCATAATACTACAATTTATACCAGGTTTTTACCATTTCCAGGTGACGACCGCGCAAATGAGAACCTGCACCTCACCACCATGCACCTCCTCTGGGCGCGGCAGCACAACCGGCTGGCCACCGCTTTCCGCACCCTCAACCCGCACTGGGACGACGAGACCGTCTACCAGGAGGCACGACGCGTGGTCGGTGCTCAGATGCAACACATCACCTATAGAGAGTTCCTGCCTGCTATACTTGGTAATACTCAATTTATAGTGAACATGTCCAGCAAGACAGAAAAGGCCGGCAGTTCCTGCCTGATCATCAGGCCTCATCCAATAATGCCAGCAAACCTTCCATTCTGGTCTCTCTAGCAATCTACCTATTAACATTCATCAAACTAACTGCCGGTCTGCATGTCCGTTAACTTTCCTTCTCATGTTCCAGGTACTGACGTGATGTGGGCGCTGAACCTTACGTTGCGAGAAGATGGCCACTCTAACGTGTACAACCCTAGAGTCAATCCATCCATCGCCAACCACTTCTCAGCTGCTGTTTTTAGATTCGCACACACACTACTGCCGGTAACTCTAGATTATCAATCCTAATATCGTTATCCTGATCCTTATATTCTAATCCTTCCTCATCCTACTAATATTATAAAGCACAAAGTTAAAACTAGGTACTGCCTAAGGCGAAAAGTTTGGGCAAAAAGTTATACCCAGTCAGCCTGCTGGTAAATCCACCACTTTAAAGCTACTGGGGACTTCAATTCCTAGTCAACAGATTGCCTTAATTGCCATATCGATGTTTCAGGGTCTGATCCACAGCCAAACCACCCAGAACGGAACCGTCAGCTACGTCCAGCTCCACCAGATGCTGTTCAACCCTTACACTCTGTACACTGACACTGGAACCAAGAACTCCGTCAAGTCTGCTATGGACACCCTGGTCCATACCGTGGACCCTCATGTTACCAGTGAGGTAGGATACTTACAAACATGATATTCATCTAATAGCCTGTGAAAATCCACCGTTGGACATGACCCTCCCCAACCTGATAGAATGCCATAGGTAGAATAAGGAGTAGGGGGTGCATTCCGAAATTTCGAAGCTACATAGTTTCAAAATTTCGGACCATTTTGCCATGTTCTGCAATTTCGAAATTATTGACGTTTCCAGTTTCGAAATGTCGAAACTGCTAGATTGAAGTGAAATCTATTAAAAATTAGTTTGTCAAGACAACATTTTGCTGTCATTGTGCGTTTTCCGGCGGGTACTAAAGATTTTTTTTGAAATATGTACCTTTTTTACTTAATACACTTCTACACATAGAACAAAAAGTCTTATTTTTCTTAATTTTTCGATCCTACATCCAGTTTCCAAATTCCGAAACTTCGAAACTCAAGAGGCCAATTTCATACGTCAGTTTCGAAATTGAGAATCTATGAAACTGTAACTCCTAATATGGACATATACCAGCACACACAACGGTCTAGCTAGAGCCGTTTCTTCACTGTCACTCTAAAATAACTTCCGTCCGTTAGGTGGGCTAAGCCAAACTACGTTTCCAGTTCGTGGTCACCTAATGAGATCTTTTACGCGCCACAAGTATTACTTTCTACGACCTAAATAGCTAAAGCTTCCTCAATTGACAATTTGGCTTACTCATCATCCTGCCCTTGTCCATTATGTGGTGGCACAACATGTTTTCCTCTTCCACTCTCTTGTGGAAGTCGTCCCTGGTGCAACAACCCTAGTCCCCTTCCTACAGACGCGCCTTCGGGTGCTACGACTGCGCGTATCTACGTCCTAGCATTATCGTCATACTTACCTATTAAAACCATGTTGTAAAGGGTTTGGCTCTGGTATTTTACGACCGGCCGCCTGCTTGACCTGACATCAACCCTCCTTGGGAATACTTGCTAATACCTACTTGCAAACATCCTGGCTAACTGTGAGAACTACGACGGTTGCTTTGGATTCCTTCAGTTTCCTCGCTCGCTTTGTATTTTACCGCTGGTTTTCTACATTCTTAGCTTTGTTATATTGACGCAATCCATATCTTTCCAGCTTAGCAACCACATGTTCGAGAACCCCATAGTTGGCAACATCACTACTCCCACCACACCGGCCGGGCCTTGCGGCCTCGACCTGGTTTCTCTGAACATCCAACGAGGAAGGGACCACGGCCTTCCCTCGTACCCAAGCTGGAGGGAGCATTGTGGCCTGTCGGTGCCTAAGAACTTCACTGATCTGGACGCGATCTTCGATGAGTTATCACTGAGCAGAATCTGCAAGATTTACGAGTATGTTCAGTCACAATTGTATCACAAACCTTGCTGTACTAGATATGTATCAAGTACTTACTGGCTCGACTTACCTCCTAACAAGGGAAGATCCATGGCTTGCCAGGAATCGTTTGCTTTGGGAATTTGATTGTTAAAATGTGTCTTAACAAATCGTCTAAAATGTGGCTATCTTTTCAGGAGCGTAGACGACATAGACCTGTATACCGGAGCCTTAGCCGAGGACCCTAAAGGGCGTCTCCTAGGACCAACCCTCACCTGCCTTATCTCCGACCAGTTCCTAAGGCTCAAGCTCGGTGACCGGTTCTGGTATGAGACCAATGACGAAACTGTTGGATTCACTATCGGTAAGTCTGCAGAACCTTCCAAAACCTTGAACATGGGCTGTTTACACCAACTCTACTACAAGCCAACTGTCGTTTACAGAGCAACTAACCGAGATACGAAAGACCTCCTTAGCCGGAATCATCTGCGCCAATGAAGCTTTGCTCGACCAAGCTCAACCTCGCGTCATGGAAGCCGTGACCGCCATTAATCCTCTCGTCGACTGCATGGAACTGCCCCAACCTGACTTCGCACCATGGGCTGACCCTACTGCCGCTCCTACTACATCTAAACCCTATCCCACTAAACCTAACAAGCCATATCCTACTAAGCCTGGCAAGCCATACCCTACCAAACCTAGTATGCCCGATGCGGATGACAAATCTGACAGTCCTGGCAAGACTGGAAAGAAGTCTAAGAAGGGAAAGAAAACGTAGGAAATAAATGAAAATCACACTGAGCAATGTTCAAAAAATTATCTATAAAAAATGAATTTTAGTTACAATAACTATCCTGCATGGATGGATATAATATAATTCAAGATAGCGGCTGCTACCGTCACTAAACTACCATACCCTAATCTAGCAAGGCATCTCCTACAAAACCTGGCAAAATCCTGATAAAATCTTTGCCGTCCTTTCTGACCTACAAATTGAATAAAATATCGACTAAGGACTGCGTGGTAAACTGGTAGATATACATTGCCAGCCTAGCCTACAATGAAAAATACAAAATAATGTTATTCAGGAATATACCTCTACATATTATGTGAATAAAATAATCACTATTGCTTCGAACCGAACAAATATTTTAATACAAATATTTGTTCAAACATAATCTATGTTACATTTCATAGGTTGCGTGAGACGCTCTTCTAAAAGTATGGTACCTGTGAACAACTCAAACCAAACATTTTGCTGATATTGTTTAATAAGGCGCTGTTCAATGTTTTTTTGTACATTATTTACCAATAACAACCTAAGTATAAGTAGCCATCTAAGTATTCACTATTTGTTTATTATCAATATCTACCTACTTAGATAGGTAGTATTAATTTATAATAATCTATCTACCAACCGTAAGGTAGGCCTAGGATACCATAGGGCACATAAGTAGCACGATAAATGACTTATTGAAAACACGTGTTTATCAATAAGTCATGTATACTGATCGTGAAAAATACTTGCACGAACGATTATGTAGGTAGCATAAGGACAAAATGTAGGTAGGTAAGTATCTATCTACCGCAAGTAGGTAGGTACCTACCTACTTAGTACACTAATTGTAGACTTTGTCCTAAAAATGGAGCTAGTTACAAAACTAGGTCCATTATGTCAGTTTAATAAAGACATGAGTCAGAAAGAACAAGATTATCATTTGTGTATGGGTATGGTCCATGTAGGAGGACGACGGCCTTGCTCACCAGTCTTTATACGATCCTGAGACTTTATCACAAAGGAAAATGAGATTTATATTGCGAGTTAAAAGAGAACACCGCTAATTTGCCAAATGAACTCAAACAAAGTGTCCAGTCAGGGCAGTCAGAGATATCCTGCTAAGATTTTTAATTACACGCCAAAATATACTGCTACAACAATTTGTGTTCTAACACAGCGGTGTAAAGGCCATTGGTTACAAAGATAGGGAACGATTATAGTAGTTGGTCAACAAGTCTGATGTCAGGAGTTTTTAGCGTCCCAAGAGGACCTTGGGCATACGTTTTGGATCTCGACAAATTAGGGGAAAATACCACAAGTTGTGGACACTGCCAGTGCTGCCAACCCTGAAATTTGATTTTCAACCTGACTCAGTGGAAAATACCCTAAACAAAATTTGCAACTAAATATTCAAACTTTTTGTAAAATCATACTTTATTGCAGACTAAAATTCACTGTCAATTTTTTTCCCCCAAAAATACCCTAAATTTAGGGGAAAATACCATAAGTTTTGGACACTGGGTGTTGCCAGCTGTCTGTCAGATTACCCGAGCGAGCGAGAAGGCCGTAGACCTTTCTGGATTGCGGTAGAACTCTGTGGAGGGGGGAGTGGATCAACTGAGAAATATCTAGGTAACTTATTCCCTCAAACTTTCACACCGTGTTTACGTGTAGTAGTAGAGTGCATTCAATTCAGTCAGTTACTTACGTCATACAGGTGCTCACCTATGTACTTATAAACGCCAATTGAGGTTTCTACCTAAATATATTCTAAGTAAAAATAATGTTACTATTGAACTTTCTAAGAATGTTACCTACCTACCTAATTAGATTATTTATGACTAGCTTCTGCATGCGGCTTCGCTCGCGTTGTACCTCGATGAAAAGTAGTAGAATTCTAGTCACGGAATAAAGGCGACTTTGACCAACAGTAGGTACAAACAAATGTAGGAAGGTACACATTCCATTACAAATCTAAAAAAATTGGTAGGTTGGTCCATCTACCTACACAACACACCTTGTGAACACAAGTCCGATGACCTAATTTTGTTTTAATAACCACACCTAGCCAGCCGGCGGCTCTCCTGCCGCTAATAAGACTAAGTGCCTACCTACTAGTGGTAGTTAAGGTAATACCAGCCAGAGGTACCTACATGTACTTATAATTACACACCAAAATGCTAGTTAGGTTTGTAGATAATAATCCGAGTGAGTTTTGATATCGTGCATTTCTCCAGCACAGAAGCGCGAGCGCGCGGGGGCGGCGGCATATTTATACACGTGACGTAAGGCCACGGCCTCCACCGCACATGTCATTTCGAGGCTATGAATACAGCGGCGAGGATCCTAAACACTAGCAATAACTAGGTAAATAGAGATAGATCTCTAATCTAGAACAGACCGCCCCTCCACTAAACATTGGAAGGAGAGAGAGGAGCGTTAACGCTTCGATGACGCTAGACAAGCGTAAACGATTAGATCAGAAAGAAAGAGCTAGGCACCTAAATAGTATTCTGCATAGAATTACATGGTCTTCTATCTAGTTTGATAACTTCTGAAAAGGCGATAAAAGTATCACCAGTCAGCCGAAGCTCAAACATACTCACAAACTTGGATCGGTTGGTCGGTCGCCCCGCTCCGCTCATGGCTAATCGCGATTTCCGTAGCTCTGAACCTCCGCTGAGACTGTGAGACACCTCCAAATCAGATATAAAAAGTTACTCTATGCTCCAAATGTAGCACAGTCAACAAACAGTCCAGCCACATACATGAGTGTGGCATTGAGCGCTACACACATGACACAGCTGTGGCGCTAAATAACCAACCATAATCACAAAACAATCCCCTGTATGTAGTGACCCTGAAGTGCTGAAAAATTAATTACTCAGCTCAGAACCATACAACTGCCTCATTACCATTGCTGCGGAAGGATAGCGGAAATGCGTGGGCATGGAATGGAATCCATCAGCCAGATATTTTCGTTGAACAGACATCCTAGGTAGGTATGGCACCTAGATAGCTGCCAACTATGAAACGAAATGCCAAATTGTTTTGGTTAGAATTCGCGTGAAATTAATTATTTATAAGCCCAGTCACCTCCAATAAGATTTTTGATAGGGATATGAAAAATGTGCCACAATTACCTACTCCTGAAGATGATAGGTATATTGAAAATGGCACAAGCCACAAGATAAATGGTTCTGTATTTTAAAATTTTGCTGATTACCTACTTCTTTTTGTTTAGTACTCTACTGTGGAATCATTTTGAAAATTATGAAACTATTAGAGATGACTCTACTTATTACCTATCTTTCAGATAATGATAAAAGTTCCAATTGCAGTAAATGTGGTGTACACATGCCTAATGAATGCCTATACCTACCTAGATGTTTAGTGAGTCATTTATGTAGGTAGGTACCTATCTAATAATAACAATATATATATATATAGATACCTACAAGTATTCCTATTTTCTGTTTGTATAATCAATAGCTAATTTATTTAGGAGCAAAATCATAGATTCGTTAAATTGCAATGTTTTATTTGTCATTCATAACAGCATATCATAAGTTTTCCTACATCAATTTCACGTTCACTCAATTACCATCTAAGAAGTTCCATAACATACAATCACGTCTCAGTATAAAAAAAATATTTACAACTTAATATAATTAAATACGCGCGCGCGGAGGTTACGAGTTTTCCGTACTATAACGCACGGAATTTACACAATTCAACTAGGTAATCATATACCCTCAGCACGCCACCTTAGTGACATGCCACACAATAATGCAGCAACATAAATGAGTAAACACCTTCCTACAACTCCTAGCAAGACAGTCCACTCACTAGGCTTGAGCATATAAGTAGCTAAGTCCATAGCCCCACCCGTGTCAGCCTCAGTTCTTCAAATCAGTCTGATGAGACTCACCAGCCAGGGCCAACAAAACAGACACGATTATACACTTAAAATGTGTCCTAATGAGATCGCTCTGTCACTTCAGTTAGGTAAAGTGTCCATTAGTATCTCCTTCACTCCAGGTGATAAACGATCCGGGAACTTGATGTCAAAGGCAACTAACAAGTCACCTTTCCGCGTGGGTTCCTTAGGGAACGGCAGTCCATAGCCGGCGAACCTTTTCACTGTGTGTGGTTTGACAACTTCTCCTTGTAGGTTGACGGTTAGCTTTTCACCAGACATTGTAGGGACCTCGATAATAGTGCCACATAGTGCCTGCAACAAAAGATAACATCTGTTATGACAATGTTTATGTAGATGACTCACAGTACATATAATTAACAACTAAATTAGCAGCAATAAAGGATTAATAACTAATAATTGCAAAGTTGATTCCAGCTAGAGATGTGTATGCCAATAACCTTTAATAATAAGATGTACATGATAGTACTAAGTAGAATAAATTCTAAGAGCAAACTTCACTATGTTTTTTTGCAAATTTTACTTATGTACATTCATAATGTATAGGTACTTGGAATATTATCAAAATAGAACATTGGAAGTTCAACAGGTTATTGACTTACAAGGTGAGTTCCAGGACAAATTCTCATGCTGCTTATGTTTGTTTATCAATACAAACAAAACATTACTGTTGGGGTACTACATAAACAGATTCCAACTGAAACATCAGCTTACTTGTTTTAGAGAAATTTTGGCAGTGTATCTGATGTCACAGCCTTCCCTCTTGAACTGTGTATGTGACTTGTCTCTGATGATGAACACAATATCCGCTGGGATCTTGTTCCTGCCCTGGTCTCCTTCCTTCTGGAACGTGATCTTGGTGCCAGCCTTCCAGCCAGGTTTCACGTGGATGGTCAGCACCTTGTCCTCCTTCTTGGATGTCCCATCTGGTTGGATGACTCGTCTGGAGATCTTCATCTTCTTGACGCAGCCGCGGGCGATGTCCTCGAGCGAGACATAGAGATCGTGCTCGATGGCCGGGTCCTGGCTCTTCTCCTTGCGGCTGGGCGAGCCGTGGAAGTTGAAACTGTGGCTGCGGAAGGCGCCTCCCGGACCGCCGGGCCGCGCCGTGCCCATGCCCATGTTGGCGAAGGGATCCATGTCAACGTCCATGTCGCGGTCGAAGAACATGGTGTTACCACCGCCGCCGCTACCGTTTAGGTCGAAGAACGCCTGGAACGGCGACGCGGAGCCGAAGAACTGCGCGAACGTCGCCCGCGGGTCTCCGTGGAACGTGTACGAGTAGGACTGGCCGCTCCCGGGTCCGTTGTTGCCTCCCATTCCTCCCTTCAGACCCTCCTCGCCGTGAGTGTCGTAGATCTCTCTCTTCTTCTTGTCCGATAGTACCTCGTACGCTTCCGCGACCTCCTTGAATCGCTCCTCTGCACCAGCTGCCTTGTTCTTGTCCGGGTGGTACTTTAGAGCCAACTTACGGTAAGCCTTCTTGATCTCGTCATCCGTCGCGCCCTTCGCGATCCCTAATGTCTTGTAGTAATCTTTCCCCATCTTGACTTATTCTGTAACAAAAAGATTACCGTTAACACCCGCACGGCTGACACCTTTTTTGGTGATGTAGCGCGATGATACGCGTTCTTTTATCATCGATTTTTCGCGTTCGTATGTACGACAATGAAGTAATTCGAGCTGCTGATTAATAAAAAAAAATCCTGCAATACTTACTCTTGATAGAATCCTTAATCAGCAATCCGAGTGTAAAATAAGGCGATATAATCGAAATCCAAAAATCACACAACTCAACACTTCACTGTCAGCAACTTCACAAATGAATGAAACGCAGCGCGGCCGTCGCGCCAAATTATATACATTGAAACGTCTAGAACATTCTGGGACCTTCACTCGTCAACAAAAAGAGATAAACATGTGTTACGAGTATGGGCAGATAACGAGTTAGAAGAAGATGCATATATTTTTGCTCATTTCGAGATAACTAGAAAATGGATCTCGCGCGCGCACGTCACGTTGTTTTGTGCCAAGTTTGTTCTCGATGGTTTGCTTGTTTTCACTTTTCAATGAGAATTGACATCTCTTTTTTTTATCTTTTCTGAAAACATTTTTATATTGTGTACTTACAAAACAATTTATATATTACTAAAATACATTGTTTTTATGTATGAAAAATAAATAAAACCCTTCTTTGCCTTCAAATCGTAGACCGCTTCAAATAGCAACAAATTTTTTTTGCAGCAGTCAATTTTGTGCGACTTACGTGACAACTGACATGAGTGACGTTTTTTGTTTGCTAACTTGATCGTTCGTTTACTTCGTCTATGTACGTTTCGCTTTGTTTTCTTTTCTCGAAAGGTGGTGGTTGATTGATTTGATTTAATTAAATCTAAAATTATATCGTCATTGGTAGTACACATTAATAAAAAATAGGTTATTATTTGAAACCCTTTTAATCATCGAGCGAGCCTAAGAAATAGTGCGTGCCGGCAGCCCTTGTAGTCGATGTCGAAGTATTTCTCGTAGAAGTCTTGCACCAACTCCTCGACCTGAAAGCATATAGAAATTATGTCTTATCCCAATGATATTCTACAAACAAAGTGCGATTTGTGTGGGGAAGTAGCACACGAGCCCTACATAGAATGCTGTGAATGTGAGACCAGTTTGTGTAGCGCGTGCTTCGCGTCCGGCAAGGAATCTGGGACGCACAGAAACGACCACAAATATGCCTTTAGACGCAACGACTTTCCTTTATTTGACAACTGTAACTGGTCTGCTAAAGAAGAATGTAAGCTGCTGTGTGCTTTATCTACTTACGGGTATGGAAATTGGGAGGAAATCGCTAAAACGGTACACACGCGCTCAAAACTGGAATGCCAGGAGCATTACAAGAAGTACTACATAGATAATGTCCAGTACAATGAATTGAAGTTACTACCAGAAACTGAACAATCAATGTTTCCTAAACCGATCACCCCATACCTTTACAGTACTGAGATAAGCCTGAACCCGCCCAGGAACAACACGGGAGATCAACACTCAGCTGGCTACAATGCTTACAGATCTGAGTTCGAGCTCAGCTACGATAACAATGCAGAGAGTTTATTTAACTTTGAAAACAGTTACTCTGATGATGAAGACGATGAATGTATGGATGCATTAAAAGTATCTTTACTAAGTTCTCTAAACACTAGGTTAAAAGAGAGGAGACGGAGGTACAAAATAATTCAGAACCATGGTCTTGTAATGCCGAATAAACTTGCTTCATGGGTGCAAAAGTTTGATAAGACATTAACAAGACCCAGAGCTGAGAGGCTACTCTCCTTCATGCAGTTCATGACTGGAATGCAGTTTGATGCTTTTATGGAATCCTTGAATTTGGAAGAGGAATTAATGCAGAGTTTAGCGAGGCTGTGTGAATACCGCAGGAATGGCATTAAAACAATATATGCGGCAACTCTTTACAAACGGTTGAAGAAAGAAAACGATTTGGTTGTGAAGCATCAGAAGTATACTACAGCCATGATGATGAAAAAGTTTGAAAGTCAATCACCGATTAAAAGTGCTCACTTATTTGGGAAGACCAGTAACTTGCTGAAGTACAAGAGAACGAGCATGCCTCTGGATATTGTGGACATGCCCGGGTTCACAAATCTGTCAGAATCTGAGCAAGTCTTGTGTTCCAACCTCAGGCTTTTACCTGATAACTACTTGGAGATAAAAGACCAGCTGATTTCACACAACAGTAAGATGGGGTTCTTGAGACTGCTAGATGCAAGAAGAATAGTCAAAATAGATGTGAATAAGACTAGGAAGATCTATGATTATCTGTTGTATGAAGGCTTTATTACTAAACCTCTCTAAGTAATCTCTAATAATATTTTATGTTTTTTTAGTCTTTGATTTTAGTACTCACTTTAAACCCAAACTTCTGGTATAGGAATATGGCTGGGTTGGTGGGTGAGCAGTGTAGTGTGACATCTTTGCCAGTGCAAGTCTGTAAAAAAATTATTTTGTTTTATGGGTCACACAATACACTACCAGGAAGTCCAAATACTTAATTCATCTTGAATTGAGGACAATGTGATTTCCCACAAATGATGCAATGAAATGACTATTCTGCCATGGTGAGTAAGGCCATTTTCCACCATAAAATGATCAGCTTCACAGTAAAATCACAAACAAATGCATGGTAATGCATTATAATGGGGCATTAGTTTAATTAGAAGCAGTTCAACATTGAGTTATTTCATTATACCTATATGTATGTATTATGAGCTAGTGTCTAACTGCACTCGCCAACCTGCGTGCCCAGCGTAGTGAGTATGGGTGATAGGAGCAGGTAGGGCACAGCGAGATTTTCTCCTGAATTGGAGTAGCCCGCCTAGGGAGGTACCTCCGCCTTACAGAAGATCGCAGCCATATAACATTATTTGTTTCAAATAGTGTTATGTTCCTGCGATGAGTAAGGTAGCCAGCGCTCTTTAGGGGGGAGGGGGGGAGGAGGTGCGGGGTCGGCAACGCGTGAGTACCTCTGGTATTGCAAGCGTTCATAGGCAACGGTAACCACATAACAACAGGTGGGCGGTATGCTTGTTTGCCAACTCAGTAGTATAAAAAAATAAAAATAAAAGTGTTAGGGTAGGCCTATGTTCAGCAAAATCTGGACGTCACGTCATGGACCAGGTCGAGAGTCAGGGACTTTCGTCCAGGTCTCTGGAGCAGAGAGACCTGGACGAAAGTCCCTGACTCTAGATGTGGTGTAGTTATTTAAGTTTAATATTATATGTATGTTAGTCTGTAAGGTATTTATTAATATGGGCCATGGCATGTTACAAATTTTTGTGTAATGTGTCAAGTAGCCTGAAATAAAGATATTATATATATATATATAAAAAATCTATCTATATAGTGATGTTCCCGTGACCTGCAGCAGGTGGTAGAGCATGAAGGTGGCGATGCCGGCGCGGCGCCACTCGGGGCGCACGAGCACGAAGGAGATGTAGGCCTCGTTGCGGCCGGCGTCGGGCACGAGGAGGGCGCAGCCGAGCGCCAGCCGCCGGTACGACGCCACGCAGCTGAACTCCGGGTACTGCAGCGCCTCTGTCACTGTCACATTCACGTGCAACATTTAGGTGTTGTTATTTGTTAGAATTAAAAAAAAAACCCAAGAAGTCCAACGGCATGCCGAGAAGTGGCAACCTACGCCACTGACTTGGTTTACGAAAAGCTCAAAAGATAGCCGCCTGCAAGCCAGGAAGGCTCCAAGAGGCTAAGCCCAGAGACCCGGGGATCGCAGTCCTCGCGAGAAGATGCCAGGGCGATGGGCCAAACAAGCCCGAGGCCCTTACCTGCAGCTAGCATAGCGAGATTTTCTCGTTTTAAATTGGAGCAGCCCGCCTGGGAGGTACCTCCGCCTTACAGAAGATAGCAGCCAAATAACATTATTTGTTTCAAATAGTGTTGTGTGTGATTGTTAGAATTTAAGTCATAACTTTAACTATAATCCAAGACTATAATACTACACGGTAGTATACAAGGTGATTCATAACATGTATATCATCCCGAAAGGGGGTTATTCTATCAACGAACAGAAATAATATTAGTGAAACAAACATAAATATTTTCATTTACTTTTTTTCACAAATTTTCTTATATTAGCTGTTTTAGGTTTTTTATCATCTTTAGATCTAATAACTAAAATTTCAAGAAGTTCGGAATCAAGATTGCTACCTAAAACAGCTGATTCTTTGTGTTTGACCTGATTTGACCCCAAAACAGATGATTTTCGACAGGAGGTAGGGCACAGCGAGATTTTCTCGTTCTAATTTGGAGCAGCCTGCCTGGGGAGGTACCTCCGCCTTACAGAAGATCGCAGCCAAACAACATTATTTGTTTCAAATAGTGTTGTGTTCCTGCGGTGAGTAAGGTTGCCAGAGCTCTTTAGGGGGGAGGGGGGAGGGGTCGGCAACGCGTGCGTGATACCTCTGGTATTGCAAGCGCTCATAGGCTACGGTAACCGCTTACCCATTGGTGGGCCGTATGCTTGTTTGCCACCTCAGTAGTATAAAAAAAAAAAAATCGCATAGAGTTTTGCATCTATCTTTTTATTCTATTTTTTTGTGTCTTCTGTTTGGTATGTCAAAATAAACTTATTTCATTTCACATTACTATCCATACTGATACTATAAACTAGCTTCCGCACGCAGCTTCACTCGCGTTGTACCATAATATACATAAATAGTAACCTATATGCTATTCTAGGTAAAGAACTTTAACTATTCCAAGATTCAATGAAATCGGTTGAGCCGTTGACTTGATTGAACCACAAACATCCTCACAAACTTTCGCTTTCATAATATTAGTAGGATAGTGGTGGGTGCGTAATGTATGGATCTGAGTGTTGGGCTACCAAAGGGACGGATGAAAGAAGAGTGCATGCGGCAGAGATGCGAATGTTGAGATGGATGTGTGGAGTGACAAGAATGGACAAAATAAGAAATGAGTACATCAGAGGAAGTTTGAAAGTAGCGCCAGTGACGGAAAAGTTGAGAAGTAATAGGTTAGCATGGTATGGGCATGTCATGAGGAGGGATGAAAGTCATGTAACGAGAAGAGCGTTAGGTATGAATGTGGATGGATATAAGACTAGAGGAAGGCCGAAGAAAAGATGGATGGATTGTATTAAAGATGACATGAGTAAGAAAGATGTGAGTGCGGAAATGACGGCTAACAGAAGAGAGTGGAAGAAGAAAACATGTTGTGCCGACCCCACATAATGTGGGACAAGGGCAGGAAGAAGAAGAAGAAGAGTGGTGGGTGCGTGGTCCACTCAAGAACCTTTCTGCCCCAAAGACAGTCAGGTTTCTCCGAGCTATGTGCCCCGCCCACTCAGGTAACTTACAGTCTATCCCGGGCCAGAAGAACTGTGCGCATAGACTATTGAGGGCCGCTATGTGCTCGGGGCGCACGTAGGAGTAGTCTATGGTCGCGCGCGCCGGAGGCTGGTAGTCCTTTATGTGTCTGCAACAAGAGCACCAGTTTTTATTTTATTTATTTATTTAATTCAGACCACGAACCGGGCGACGCAGTGTTGGAAGGCCCCCCACCCGATGTACCGACGACATTGTGAAGGTTGCGGGAAGTCGGTGGATGGAGAAGGCTGAAGACCGTTTATCGTGGAACTCTTTAGGGGAGGCCTATGTCCAGAAGTGGACTTCTACAGGCTGATGATGATGATGATGATTTAATTCAGTAAACAAAACAGAAAAAGAACAAAAGTAAAATTGTATCTTAAGAGGATACAAAAATCATAATAAATTGTCGAGTGGGCGGAGTGAAGAAAGTGACAGCGCTATGTACTGTAATTGAATGCGGAAAGAGATAGCAAGCGTTAGAAGGCGCTCTAAAGTAATCGACGTAAGCGAAATATAAGAAAATATCGATTATCTCAAAAACTATCTATTTTTTTTTTAAAAGTGTCTTGGATTTAGGTGCCCAATGCTATTGTCTAACAAAATATTTTAAAAAAAGTTATTTTTGTTAGATAGTCTCAGAGTATTTACGAAAAAACCGTTGCAGAGGACCCAACTTTAAAAAATAAATCTATCGAGAAAAGTTTTACCAATCGCGCGAAAAAACAATTCAAAAATCATAAAATAATTAAACCCTCACCTTAAGTATAGTACGCTAGGTAACACTGTTATGCTCTGTTTTTGGGCAATATGTGTTACTTTTTTACAAGCAATAATGTTGAATGACCACATACCTTTTTATTCAGCTTATTGATATCTATATAGCATAGCAATCTTGGTCAGTCTGCCGGCGAAAAGTCGGGAATAAAATATAAAAAAGGTACGCGATAAACACCCGTTTGATATCATTATTATGCTATGTACTGATCGCGAAAGTTAAAAATACTACCTTTTTATTGTAGTGTACTTAATTAGGGACTTGTTTTTTTTATGTTTATTATTAAGATTACTATTACCATTTTAAACAATTATTATTACAATTTTTTTTTTTCGTTTCCCTACTTTTGACTATGATCATTGATTACCTAGGCCGTGGTGGCACGGCTAAAGAATAGGCCCCCTCCATATCTCTATCAGCGGATGTCGTAAGAGGCGACTAAGGGAAAAAAGCTAGCGGATGGGCAGCAGCGTCCCTCATTTTAACAACGATAGCTCTAACTGCGCTCGCCAACCCGCATGCCCAGCTTGGTGAGTATGGGCAAAACCCTCTCACATGATAAGGAATTTGCTGTCTGTGGGGGAGGCCATGTTCAGCAGTGAACGTCGTACGGCTGAAATGATGTCCTTTGACTATTGTTGAAATACCTGTGGGTCCTCATCATGAGTTGGTCGGTGAGCGCCAGCCAGACGGGGTTCGAAGCGCGGTCGCGGCGGATGTAGGGCCGCAGCGCCGCGCCCGAGTACGCGGAGCGCAGCGGCGCCGCCGGCGCGCCGCACAGCAGCGTGGTGCCGGTTTGAGGCCGGCATATCGTGCCGCACAGGTTGTCCATTAGGTACTGGACACATTACATCATCATTATAATTTATCACGGCTACTAAGTTTCGTTAAAAAGTAATGATGAAGATAATGATGAAGTTTCGTTAACAATTATAATTAATAGCACCCAACAGTCACATACATTGTCCTGACTCCTGAACCCCACACTAGGATTCCATGTGTCATGGGTTTCAGAAACTAAGAGTAACATGGTACAACACCCAGTCCCTGAACAAATATTTGCAGATCATGCATAAATTTGTCCCGCGCGGGAATCGAACCCTTGCATCTCAGACGGGCACTCGCCCGTTGCGCCTCTGTGGTCGTTAAACAAGTATTATTAAAATAAATATTTATTTGTAAATAAAAGTTTTACAAGGTTCTTAGTAAGCTAGGAATACTTCTAAAATAAGCTTAAGTAAAAACAAATACGTGCATGAAAGTCCAAGAAAAAACACATGTCATTTTTTTTCATAAAAATAAACTCCGACTCCGGATTCGCGTAGATTTTTTTCTAAATTCAGTTTTTCTTAACTCTAAAATCGAAGACATGGTTTCTTTGCACAAAAGAGACGTTTCATCGATATATGGAGCCTGGGCCTGCACTGCTAAGCAATAAAGTAAACGTATTTAATTGGTTATTTTATTTAAATTGACTTCGTTCTAAGGTACATTAAGATTTTCTTCGCTAAAGAGAGCAACACACAGCGCTACAAAAATATGGCGGATGGACGCGCGTGAAATGTCATTTTAACAACCTACATTTATCTGACAAAACACAAAAATATCAAATCAAACAACATGACATGAAGAATATGTCAATGTCATGTCAAACGCCAATTATAAACCAACATGGCGGCCATCAAATAGTGTTCACATAGTAAAAAACTTACCAGAAGAACTATTCTTGTACCATCGCATTTGTGTTCAAATTAATGAAATTGTATTTTTCTTGTAATCTCCTATTTTTTCCTAATTTTTCTATGTAGTGTACATGGACCAGGCCCAGAATGAAATGGCTCCTTTATGAGTTACTAGCTTCACCTCGCGGCTACGCTCGCGTGGTACTTATGAAGATAAAAAGTAGCCTAAATTCTATTCCAGACAGATAATCTATCTCTGTGCCACATTTCATTCCGTTAGGCCGTGATTGAACCACAAACATCCAAACATTCTCACAAACTTTCGCATTTATAATATTAGTAGGATGAGTACTCACGGATCTCTGGAAGCGGTCCAGAACTCGTTCAGCGTTGTTCGCCTCCCCCGGGTCTTCCGTCACGTATCCGCCTAATATTTTTACAGTCCTGGAAAAAATAAAGACGGTCAAGTGCGAGAACTCGCGCCCTGAGGGTTCCGTACCATTGGTTGTGGGTTCGAATCCCGGTCGTGCACCAGTGGTCATGGTCAGAAAATAAAAATTCTGAGTGTAGGAATTGACAAACTTATATTTGCGGTCGCTCACGTAGTCATTGTATGACATTGACCGCAAATATAACTTTGTTTCCTAAAAAACTTCGAAATTCCTCAATTTCAGACTTTTCCCTTTAATTGTGTTACAATAGATGCTAGCATTCCAAATTTCTTCTTCTAGAATTGTGAAGTAACTGGAAGTACCCTAGAGGTTTTTCATTTTAGCCATTTCCATACAAAAATTATACATTTATTGCCATCTTTTTAATGCATTAAGCTAGAGCTTTGATTTTTATACGGCACCATAAGCCCACAGACCTTAATAGGTGGTATAAATTTCAAGTTTATATCTTTAGCCGTTTTTGAGAAAAGGGGTCTTGACAGACAGACGGACAAAAAAGTGATCCTATAAGGGTTCCGTTTTTCCAAATGAGGTACGGAACCCTAAAAACCACCTAACAGTCACATACATGGTCCTGACCCCACACTAGGATTCCCTGTGTCGTGGGTATCAGAAACTACGAGTACCATGGTACCACTACACCCAGGCCGGAACAAATATTTACAGATCGAGCAAACATTTGTTCCGCAGAGGAATCAAGCCCGCACCCCTTGTGTCTCAGACGGCACTCGCCCACTACGCCACCGTGGTCTTCCTAATACATAATATTTTTTTTTTTGTAATAATAATTAATAATAATAATTGATAAATAATTCATATACAAAAAAAAAATATCCAAAAATAAGCCAAAAAAATGATCATTTTTTTGGCTAATAAGTCAGAAAGATTCTATACATTCTCTTATGCTTCCTACAGATCTTTGAAATATGTCTAAGGGGGAAGTTAGAGGCAAGTCCAAACATTACATTTGGCACATGTCACATTTTGCAGTAGCTAGCATTCCACACGGTACAGATAGCACCCACTGGTGCAAGATCGGAATTCAAACCCACGACCAGAGTACAGTTAACAACAAATTGAGATTGTTCGTGAATTCAAAAGGTGTTTATTTCAACAAAATCACTAGGATCGCTTTGAAACGTCTTAGAAACTAGGTGAAGCTAAGCTTACATTTAAATGATACCCAAAATTTTCGAACCAGCGGGATTCAAACCCGCATCGTCTTGAATAATGCCAATGCTATAACCAACTATGCCATGGAAAGAATAACACTGCCGATTTACGCCTGTTCAAGAAATAAGATGACCCACTTGTTAATTTTATCTTAGTGATAATTATCTAAAGGATTACCATGTTTTTTTTTATAATATGCCGAAAATTCGACTCCGACAGGATTTGAACCCGGGACTTCCAATACATACGGCACTTTGAGCCGTTTATATGTTCTAAAGATATTCGCTCCGACTGGAAGTGTCTCCGTAGCAGTAAGTTAGAGCATCTCCGTGTCTAGGAGAAGATTGCGGGTTCAAATTCCGTCGGAGTAAAATTTTTGGGATATTATAAAAAAAAATTACTTGTCTAGATCAAAAAGCGGTAAATGCTTGTGTCTCTTCAGCCGCCTCAGAGCGAGTTTAGCCTTCAGCCGATGCAGATACGCCCTTTTGCTCGCGTCTTTCACCTTCGAGATGAGACCTTCCACTTGTTTCAGCAGCTGTATCTCCGCGTACTGGGTAAGTTCCACTAGTTTCTGTTTTGGTTCCTTTTCTGAAAAAGTTTACGTGATTTATAATGTATTAATGGGTAAAAAAGGGACATGGGGGGGTCAAACTGTGTAAAACATCAAAAGTAAAGTTTCAGAAAAATTGTAATATGAACATTATCATTGAATAACAATAACTCTATACAAGGTGATTCATAAATAAATAATAAGTTAATAAATATTCCGGACATATTCACACGGTCAACTGATCCCAAACTAGGCATAGCCTGTACTATGAGTACCATCGACTGATATATATAATAGATAAATATTTAACACCCAGACACAGAACAAACATCTGCGTTTATCACACACAAATGTTTGTCCAGTGCGGGGATCGAACCCGCGACATCTAGCGCAGAAGGCAGAGGTACTACTAACTGAGCTATGAGGCCAGTCATAAGTATTCATAATATGTATGTCCCCAACGAGGATTATTCTAAATCCAATAAGGACTAAAATTTGTTCTACTTACGATATTAGGAAATACTACATTCTTAATTGAAAAAAAAAAAAAAAAAATACTATGAAAAAATCAGCTTTTTTGGGGTCAAATCAGTTCAAACTCTATTATTAAGCCCGCCTGGGGGCTGCTCTAATTTAAAGGGAGAAAATCTCGCTGTACCCTACCTCCGCCAAAAAACACATTGTTTATTTCTACTAATTCAATGGCTTCTAAATGACAATGGTTCAATGGCAAAATGGCCACTTTTGGTATTCTACTATCACAGTCGTATATCAATGGCAGTCATTGTTTTCGCAATGAGCCAATGAAATCAAAGAAACGAAGGTGGCGACAATCGTAACTGAATCATAATGGTGCGGTCATTATCATGCGATTATCATTTTTAAGTCATTGAATTAGTAGAATTGGGGGCCTGACCTGTAGTCTCTTTATCCATTTCTCTATCCAAATGATCTTCCCAAGGCAGCTCCTCAGAGTTCAGTTGGGTGGAGAAAAGGGACTCTTTGCGGACCATCGCCTTTTCTGCAGGCTTCTTGGGCTTTTCTATCGGTTTCTTGTCGTGTTCAGAGCCACTGCGCGAGTCGGAGTCGTAGAAGAGAGTCGAGTTCTGGTTGTACGAATTCACGCTGGAGGTGTCACTCTGAAATTATAGGTGATTAATAATTCTCCTTGGCCATGGTGGCCCCGGCTGAAGAATAGGCCCCTCCATATCTACCTATCCGCGGATGTCGTAAAAGGCGACTAAGGGAAAAAAGCTAGGGGATGGGCAGCAACGTCCCTCATTTTAACAACGACAACTCTAACTGCGCTCGCCAACCCGCATGCCCAGCGTGGTGAGTATGGGCAAATCCCCCCACATGATAAGGAATTTGCTCTGTCTGTGGGGGAGGCCATGTTCAGCAGTGGACGACGTCGAACGGCTGATATGATGATGATGAATAATTCTCCTTCTTCTTGTCATGTCACTAATTCCTTGTTGGTCACCTGTATCAAGTCAGTGCCCAGGTTGAGGCATGGTGGCCCTGAAAAGGGCCTATGACCGTCGATGAAAGAATCAGTGTAGTGAAAGGATTAAAGTGCGCCTCTTAGAGGCTCCTTTATAACACCCAATAGTCTCATACATAGTCCTGACCCCAGACTAGGATTCCCTGTGTCGTGGGTATCAGAAACTATGAGTACCATGGTATTACAACACCCAAACCCGGAACAAATATTTGCAGAACATGCAGATTTTTGTCAGCGGAAATCGAACCCGCACCTGCGATCTATATCGTATAGTATATTACGATCGTATAGTATAGAGGATGCTCCGATGATTACGAGAAAAATACCAAAGGATAAAAAAAACATGGCCGCCATACAAAAAATAATAAAAATCGCCATTCAAAAATGAAACGAAAAATTCGATATGGGTGTCGATTTCGAGTGATTTGGGGGCGCCGATCACGAAAATGGCGAATTTAGAAAATTTCAAAATTCAAGATGGCGGATCCTCGATACCATAAATTCACTAATGGCTAACCAACAGTAACAAAAATGTCGCGCCTAACGCAAACTAGTCAAAGTATATACCCACGACACAGGAAATCCCAATGTGGGGTCAGGACTATGTAAGTAACAGTTTTTTTTTTTCCTGGACATATCACACACGGTCAACTGATCCCAAACTAGGCATAGCCTGTACTATGGGTACCAGAGACTGACATACATAATAGATAAATATTTAACACCCAGACACTGAACAAACATCTGTGTTTATCACACAAATGTTTGTCCAGTGCGGGGATCGAACCCGCGACCTCTAGCGCAGAAGGCAGAGCTACTACCAACTGAGCTATGAGGCCAGTCAAGTCAGTGTTGGGTGTTATTAATTAACATTATTGTTACCTGCACGTGCATCAGCTTGCTCGAGGAGGTGTACTCATAGCCCTTGAGGTCCAGTTCGTGCGGCATCGAGTACTCGGGGGGGAGTAACAGCGAGTCAGAGTAACACTGTTCTTCTATCTCGTATCTGGCGAACAAAGACAAGCTTTTGTAGTTTTTTTTTTTTTATACAACTAAGGTAGCAAACTAGCATACGGCCCACCTGTTGGTAAGTGGTTACAGTAGCCTATGTACGCTTGCAATACCAGAGGCATCACGCAGTTGCCGACCCCTTAAAAAGTTCAAAACGCCCTTTTTGAAGGACCCCATACTGTAGTCCTTAGGGAAAACCTCAGCAGGGAGATCATTCCACAAGCTGAGTGTTCGCGGGAGGAAGTTCCTCTGAAAGCGCACGGCACGCGACCAACCCGGCTCCAGGGTGTGAGGATGGATCCCCTGCCTATGTGCGGTAGTGTGCGGTATTTATCCCACCTTATATACCATCAGTTACTATAAGTTAGCTACTTATAAAATGTAACGATAATGCCTACAGAAGAGCGGTGTCTCCTAACACAAGCAAACATTTGCTTAAAAGGAGACTCCAAACCCTGAATGTTTAATTTATAAGTTTCTGAAATAGGTAAATATTTTATTTATTTTATTATTATACCATATTTATCTTTGGAGGAGGTAGGGCACAGCGAGATTTTCTCGTTCTAAATTGGGACAGCCCACCTGGTGAGGTACCTCCGCCTTAAAGAAGATCGCAGCCAAATAACATTATTTGTTTCAAATAGTGTTGTGTTCCTGCGGTGAGTAAGGTTGCCAGAGCTCTTTAGGGGGGAGGTGGGTTCGGGGTCGGCAACGCGTGCGTGATGCCTCTGGTATTGCAAGCGCTCATAGGCTACGGTAACCGCTTACCATCAGGTGGGCCGTATGCTTGTTTGCCACTTTAGTTGTATAAAAAAAAAAACGTAGATACCGAACGGTTAATTCGATCATTATGTAAAACTAGCTCCGCCCCGCGGCTTCGCTTGCATGGTACCTACATAACAAGTAGCCTTTATGCTATTCTAGGTATAGAACTTTATCTATTCCAAGTTTCAACGAAATCGGTTGAGCCGTTACGGCGTGATTGAACAACAAACATCCTCACAAACTTTGGCATCCTATACTACTAATATTATTAATGCGAAAGTTTTTAAGGATGTTTGTGGTTCAATCACGGCTAAACGGCCGAACGGATTTGGATGAAATTTGGTACAGAGATAGATTATAGTGAATAGTCTGCTGCAAAACAGTAGGCATAATGCTGAGCCGAAGCAATTTTGCTGCTGCAGCACACATCACACCATTTTTACTTTCATTACTTTTCTCTTGTTTCTTTTATTATAAGTACCTAATGTTAATTGTAAAGTGTTGTGCAAATGTGTGTGTTTTGGTGGCAATTAAATGAAAAATTAAATAAATGTCTATGTCTATAGTCTGGAATAGCATATAGGCAACTTTTTATGTAGGTACCACCAGGAACCTAGTTTATAATATTAGTAGGATGCAGCTAGATCGTTACCGTCCACTGTCCGAGTCCGCGTGGTCGACGCAGGAGGCGCCGGAGACTGCGCTGTCGGCCGAGTCGACGCGTTGCTTCTTGCACGGGACACCCGGCTCCGGCTCCAGGGTCTCATCTATGTCCGGCTTGATCAGGTCCTTGTAGCCTGCGGATTATTTATATACAACTTAGTTGCTTGTTATGTGACTGACTCTTGGTCACCTGTATTAGGTCATTGACCAGGTTGAGGTATGGCCCTGAAAAGGGCCTGTCACCATCCGTGAAAGAATCATTGTAGTGAAAGATTAAAAGTGCGCTTCTATTATTGCAACATTGCTAAATCTTACCCATTTCACAAATCTTAGCCAAAAAGTGGTTCCTATCCATGGCTTGTTGGTGTCTTGGTCGGTTCTTGGGCTTATCTCGAGCCATTTCTTGGACTGCAAGAGAAAAAGTAAAAAGACTTATAAAAAAACTACAGCTCTTGAATAACAATGACATACACACATTACATATAATTATTTGTTGAATGTTACACAAAATAATGAAATGATTTGACTAGGTTTTGTCAATTTACAAAAATAATTATTTCATAAGGAGATCCGTAAACAAACTAAAGCTATATCCCAGAGGATTAGGAAGTGGCAGTGGAGGGAACACATAGTTCAGTATAAAGTCTGCTGTTTGGGCAGAAAGGCTTTAGATGTGACCACAAACCGGAAGGCGCAGCACAATACGCCCCCCCACTGGATCGCAAGACAACCTGATGACGAGGCTGCTGGGTGTCATTGGATGCAGGCAGCTCAAAAGCACTGTGGTGATTGATTAGAAGGTATAATGTTCAGCAGTGGACGTTTTACCGCTGAAATGATAATGATTTGAGATATTTAAAATACTTACTGATATGTGCAGCCACTGCTGGGGAGAAGTTGTGCAGAAGCCGCCACCAGCCGGTCTCACCGAGCACGGTGGAGCCGGACTTGAAGAACAGCTTGTTGTATATTGACAGCACTCCAGCAATGGTACCAACCCAGTTCTTTTTTTGCTTACTGAAAATAAAGTTGTTTGCAATATTTTTTTTAGATATATCAAAATCACTCTCGCAGCTAATAATGAGACCAATCTTAAGTCACCACTTATGTGATGTCAAAAGGCTAAGTACAGTGTTCTTCTGAAAATAGCTCAACTGTATGTTCATTATGATGTGTCCAACCTTAGTAACAGAACCTGCACAGGCAGCTCTGTTACATGAGGAGATTAAAAGGTGATAAATTACAGAGGAGGCATAAGACCTGCCTGGACATCCTGCGCTAGGGTCTGGTACCATGGCTAAATAGTTATGGAACGGAATCTACAGCTTACTAACAAAGTTGAAACGTGTTTTTTCAATAAAATCACATGAATTCAATGTATTCAATGTATTCAATAGAATAGAGAGGAGAAAGGCACAGCGAGATTTTCTCGTTCTGAATTGGAGCAGCCCGCCTGGGGAGGTACCTCCGCCTTACAGAAGATCGCAGCCAAATAACATTATTTGTTTTCAAATAGTGTTGTGTTCCTGCGATGAGTAAGGTTGCCAGAGCTCTTTAGGAAGAGGGGGGTTCGGGGTCGGCAACGCGTGCGTGATGCCTCTGGTATTGCAAGCGCTCATAGGCTACGGTAACCGCTTACCAACAGGTGGGCCCTATGCCTGTTTGCCACCTCAGTAGTATAAAAAAAAAAAAAAAAAAAAATACCAAAAGTGTTAAAAGAGGCCATTTTGCCATTGAACCATTGTCATTTTGAAGCCATTGAATTAGTAGAATTGGGCCCCAGTTAGGATAATATCTTACTTTGAAGCTCCAAACAGTGCCTGCCAGTATCTATCGATGAAAGAACAGATGTGAGTCTTGTAGTGGAAGTATCCATGGTGGCTGATGCCGTATGATTGCGTGCAGAGGTGGTTCAGGGTCAGATAAATCACGTTTACCCTAAAAGCAGAAAAAAACTGATTTTTAATTGCATACAATGTCCGAGGCATCTGAGGGTTGTGTATCTCTCACAATTAGCAAGTTGAAGTGGCAGTGGGCTGGCCATATATCTTGTAGAACCAACAACAATTGTGGAATAAAGGTTCTACAAAGGCGACCATGAAATGGACAATGCAGACCCCTCACCAGATGGACAGAGAACATTGTGAAGATTGCGACAAATGCACTGAGAAGGCTCAAGACCGTTAATTATGTATCTTTTTAGGGAGAGGACTATGCCCAGCCAGCAGTAGTTTTCGTCAGGCTGATGATACACGATTTCCCTACTTTCTTAGATCCAGTTTACTTACCAAGGAAATTTAAATCGTGCAAATGATTCATATTTTTTAGGGGAGCAACTCTCGCAGGTGAATTCGAAGAATACATCGCACGCGAAGTCTCCCGGCGTTCCGGGTCGGCGTAAGCATGTCAGGTGCACGAAGTTCATGCAGCCGTAGCACAACAGGCCCGGCCTATTCTGCTTGTCTTCTGCCTCATTGCAGTATTTACATGTGGTGCTCATTACCGGCGTACTAATGCAATAAATAAATAGGTTTTATTTTATTGTTCGCTCCCGCACGCAGTTAGCAGCTAGTATGCAGGCTCGAAGAGAATTCAGACACTACGGCCGCAGCGCGGCAGGCTGATAAACGAAATCGACAGATCAAAGACTAATTATTTAATAACTTGTCTTGGCCCAGAATCTCCGTCCGAGGGAAATCTGTATACATGAAAACACAAGAAAAATGAACAATTGAACAACACTCCACTCTCACGCGCCGGCCGCCCGCACGCCTAATGGTAATGTCATGTCAAGTCAAGTAATTGTCAGTCAGTGGCCGGCCTGACAGTTGACACTCATTATTTTCATCGTTTGAGAATTGACAACACTCCACTCAGTTTAAAATGACGTTGACATTGCAAACTACGAACCATGAGCATCTCACAGACAGAGTACTTTTGTATTGGAGCCTTCCTAGTCTGTTATTGGAGCATCTAGACTAGATAGAATAGAAAAATAAGCTCAAGTGTGGAGAGAGGGGAGGGAGGATTTCCTTCCGTACCTGCATGAACGGGCAATGAAGGGGTCGGGGATTATGAATACTCACATTCTGTATTTCTGTAAGGTACCTATAAACTACTCAAATATTTAAATTGTCTGATTGTTCTGACGAATTCCACCTCACCACCATGGTCCCACATTTGATTCTGTGCCAGCCTACCATCACAGAAATATAGCAGAATATCACGAAGAAAATAAAACAAAAGTAGGTTTTTATCAAAACATTTTATTCCTCTTCAGACTCGCAAATGCCTCTGTGCCCTATTCTTAACATGAAACTGGTTGATCCACTGGTTGATGTTCTGCTTGTGTATCTGGCGCGCCGCTTGCACGGGCTGTGGGTCCGCGGCGCTGGCGGCCATTAGGTCGAGGTGGTGCGCCGCATCCGGGATCACCACCACTTTGACCGACTCGCTGTAGCTATTCAGGATACCTCCTGAGAAAAAGAGACGACCATTTTGTTGGTACCCAAACGATTTTTCTAAGCACCTACCTACTAGGTACCTCTTGATACTTTATGACCAGAATTAGGTAAATGGCTAGCACCCTGGCCCTAAAACACCTTGAGAGCGGCAACTAGAAAAGGGATAAAGTCACCAATACGCCTAGGTAGGTACCTACACAAAAACCAAATGTTCAACCTCCCCGATCAAAATGTCTCAACCAAGAATTATTGGAACAGTCCTAAATAATGTTTTCGTTCGGTCAATGGAGCTGTTGAGCTTGATTGTCCTGAAAGCGGCGATGGGCTTGCAACCTGACACGATTGGAATACTCACTACTGCATTTCCCTAATGTTTGGACGTGCCTCCGACTACCCCCCTTAGACATCTTCAAGGATCTGATTTCCTGGAGATCTGAGTTATTGTCTACCATGCTTGGGGATGAAAGCCGTACCTACTTAAATCTATTTTTTTAGGTTACCTATTAATATGTTAGCTACTAGCTGTGCACGCGTGGTATCTAGATAAAAAGTAGCCTATGTGCTATTCTAGGTAAAGAACTCTGTCTATTCCAAGTTTCAACGAAATCGGTTGAGCCGTTACAGTGTGATTGAACCACAAACATCCAAACATACTAACAAACTTTCGCATTTATAGGTAATCGCATCTAGTAAGATAGTAGGATTTATTTCGGAACAAAGGTTATAAATGGACGAGGATAGCTAACCTGCAGCCCAAGGGTCCAGCAATCCGTTGCTGAACACAATGTTGCTCGCAGCCTGGAGCAGCGTGCCTCCGTACGTGATCCTGGCGTCTTGCTCGCGCGGGTACACGCCGTACTTCTTGTGGCACTCTGCACCGTACTTTTTGGAGTCCCAGGGGTCCGGCTCGAACATGTCCGTCTTGCCTGTCGCGCATATTGGCATCACCATCTCTGTGCAAGCCTAGAAGTAGAATTATCAAGATTAAAATCAGTCCTTGGTTCACTGTGCCAAATTTCATCCAAATCCGTTCGACTGTTTGGGCGAGATAGTAATAGGCCCTCATTGTTTAGCTCATTTTGACTTTCTAAATACTTCCGGCAAATCTAAAAGTTGCTGATTTCGAAACTTTATCTCTTTTGGTTCAAGCAAAAGCAGACTGATTTGGAAAATACCCATTCTGTGATACACCTTGTAGGTACTCCATTTGGAGTAGATAAAGCACAGCGAGATTTTCTCACTCTAAATCAGAGCAGCCCGCCTGGAGAGGTACCTCCGCCTTACAGAAGATCGCAGCCAAATACCATTATTTGTTTCGAGTAATGTTATGTTCCTGCGGTGAGTAAGGTTGCCAGAGGTAACGCGTGCGTGATGCCTCTGTTATTGCAGGCGTTTATAGGCTACGGCTTTACAGTTATGTACAGTGGTAGTACATAACTGTAAAGCCGTAGCCGTAGCTGTAAGTGTACCAGCAGGTAGGTATGCTTCATTGCTACCAGTTGTATAAAAAAAAACTAATTTCGTACATTCGAGTTGTTAAGTGTAATAAATTACCTGATAATCCCATCCACTGGCGTCTAGGTTCCCGTAGTTGTCCTGTTTGTAGTCAACGCACTTGTTGTTGTGATTGTAATTTGTGAATGTCTCCAAGACTTTACCAATTCCCTGCAACAGTCCATTTAGGGGTTGAAAAGCGCTAAGCGCTGATTGAGTAGTGGGCAGTTGGCAATTATGGTGACAATGACACCATCTTAGATCATTATGATCTAAGGACACCGTGTAGGTACATAAGTATTCAAGATTCAGGATTCGAATCCGCAAGACCAATATTTTTAAACATCGTTTCCGGACGGAAACGTCTGCAAAGTAGGTAGTAATCAAAACATCGGCAAAGTTCATTCAAAAATGAATTTAGGACTGGTTTGAGAAAAGCTGACGTTTCCGATCAGAAATCTTTCTGATGTTTTTTATAGCACTGGGTCTTGCGGATTCAAATCCTGAATCTCGAATACCTACATTGTGTAACTGTGGATGCAATAATTTTTTCTTCACCATTGGCTCTTAGCTAAGGCTATAAGTACCTGCCTACTTCATCCTGCTAATTAATTGTTAGATGGATAAACTAAGAATTAGTTCCTCAAACTGTAGTAGGTACCAGTCGTTACCTCCAAAAGCTTCTGCCCTTCAAGATGCTCGTCTAGATACTGGCAGACGAACCTCACGGGGTTTGCCGGCAGGGGCATCAGGAAGTCGCTGGCAAACGGATAGTTGACCATGGCCAGTGTAGTGTACATGGAGGTGAGGAACTCGATGAGCTGGTCAACATCTGAGCTGTTCTTCACGGGCTCGCAGAGACGCCAGTTCTTTTTGAACCAGTCGGAGCTGTTGGCTGTGGTTGAGAAGTTTCTGAAATTTGAAGTTTATTGGAGCATATTAATTAATTAAATCTGAGAAAGAGAGACAAGGCAAGCAATCAGAAATTTAAAGGGAATGATATATATAGACCTTGACTGTCAGTATTCTTCGATAAATTCGATTAGAAAATTCTATCCACCACGTTTGGCAAGGTATTGGCTTTGTACACACCTATAGGAATTCGTGGCGCAAGATAGTTGGGTTATCGTCGGTATTTGGATATAAAAGATGTTAGAAAACCCACGCTATGACAATTCCTGCAACACTGGCTTTTAACTGTAGTTTATTTGCAGCATTTGACAGTTGCATGCCCAGCGTGGTGAGTATGGGCAAATCCCCCCACGTTAAGGAATTCGCTCTGTCTATGGGGGAGGCCATGTTCAGCAGTGGACGTCGTACGGCTGAAATGATGATGATGATGATGATTTGACAGTTTGTTAATTACTTCGATTCTTTGTACTGCACCACCACAGTGCAAGAACAAGAGCAGTCCTAAAAGTGCTGCCCAGGCAGATTGTGTAGGCAGATTTTGGTCTGTGGTAGTGTCTATTGCCTCACCTGATGACACTCCACGAGTTCTTGATATTCTGCTCACACTTCCGCGATGCCTGCTTGAAGTTGGATGAGACAATCCGGTTGAAGACCTCGCACGGCATCATGCGCGGGTACATGTGGATTGGCGCGGAGGCAGCTATGGCACCCGTTACGATGTGAGGGTACTTCATGCGGAAGTAGGCTGCCAGCATGCCGCCGTACGACCCTGGAAGGTATGAATAACATTCAGAGAAACTGTAGGTACCTTTGTACAAGTTATCTTAGCGGCGATATTGCATAAGCCTTTATGTAGGTTCCTAGCGTTTGGTCAGCAATTAATGGGCAGTGAACAAAAAGTGGAGTAGGTATCCTATGAACCTACACTTCCATATTGATCTAAAGCAGGGAAATCCTTAGATGCCCAAAGATGATCACATCACATGATATAGACAGTCTATATTTTACTGTGGTGAGTAGTGAAGACTATAACACTTTGATTTTGCCAGATTCTAATCAGTTTCCGGATTATACTAAAAGTTGCTTGCATGCTTGTCGGGTCACTGATTCCTTCTTGGTCATCCTATATTAAGTCAGTGTCCAGGTTGAGGTATGGTGGCCCTGGAAAGGGCTAAAGTGCGCCTTGGAGGCTCTTTTCTTGCACAACAATCCTAAAAGTATGAACATAAAAAAACGATAATATCGTACTGACCGTTTACTCCCACCTGTTCTGTTGAGTAGTTCTGTTGACAGAACTACTGAGTTTTATTCCCCATGTAGAAACACCATTTTTGCTTTGTTATTTTCCTTCATTATGAGGAAAATTTCATGACTTAATTTATTTTATGGACACACACACAAAGCAAACTAATACTTGCCTATCTATTTCGCATACCTACCTCTATGCGATAGATAATAGAATCCAGAATGCATGTGCACAAAATGACGTTGGTTAGTACCTACGTAAGTTAAATTGCTGGCAGTTGTAGGTATTTCAGACTCTTGACACTGCAACTTAGTGAGTTAAGTAGTTACTACTCATCTAATTTAGCACGTGCCTTCGAAAAGTGTCTACTTACGCAAACAACCTGCGATATCCTGTTTTCGCCAAAAATAAACTGACAAGGTGATGTTAGCGACTCTACTCTACAATACTGTACATTCTAGAGTCGAACCAGAGAAAACTTAGTTAAGTGGTACTTATTATTTTATTTCATCATCATCAGCAAAAAAGACAACTGCTGAACATAGGCCTCCCCTAAAGAGTTTCATGATTTCTTGAGCCTTCTCCATCCGCCGACTTCCCGCAACCTTCACAATGTCGTTGGTCCATCGGGGCCTTAAAACACCGCGTCGTCGTGGTCGCCATTCGAGAACCTTCATTCCCCAACGGTTGTCGGTTCTGCGAGATAAATGCACACGCACACACCCACTCGCACACACACACACACACACGAACACACGCACACACCTAAATCTAACCTCACCTACACACGCAATAAAGCACTAGTATTCCTACAATAGTTTTTCTTTTGCACTGTACCTATTTTCTTTTAACATTATGCACTTTCCTAGCGTTTCATAATAGTACATAATTATAGTTTTTTTTTTTCATTTTAAGTTTACTTTGTCTTTTAAACATAGAGAACTATGTTGTGTCAATAAAGAGGGCGTTGAGGCTGCTACAGTTTTCATAACTTTTGCAGTCTCATCGTTCAATCTGTAACCTGTTTCCCTGTGTAAAGTACTGAATAAATGAATTTTGAATTTTGAATGGCCTGCCCACTGCTATATCTGCTACTTCTGAAAGGTATGTCGGTGATGGTTCTCCTACGGATTTCCACATTTCGGATTTTATCACGCAGTTTAACTCCGAACATAGCTCTCTCCATAGCCCGTTGCGCGACTTTGAGCTTGTGTATGAGGCCAATAGTTAAAAACCAAGTCTCGGTGCCATTGTCAGCACTGGCAACACGCACTGATTGTACTTTTTACTTGCTCACCTCCAAATGCTATGACGGGATACCGCGGCGCCAATTCGTCTCCTTGCAGAGAGTTGACGAGATAGGCATAGTCGGCCAGCGCTTGCGAAGACGTCAAATACCCGATGTGCTCGTTATCCAGAGATTTGTTGCCGAAAGGCATGGACTCGCCGTAATATCTGAATCAATAAAAAGATAAAAATAATCAAATTACAGCTAAGTATGCAATTTAATGCAATCCATATGAGTGCACTTTCCAATAGCCAGTTTAGCATTTCTCCCATAACTGAGATATTTTTAACCGACTTCAAGAAAGAGGAGGTTCTCAAGTCGGCTGTTTTTTTTTGTGTGTATTTTACTTGATATCTCTGCCAATACTAAACCGATTTTGATAATTATTTACATAAACTTTTTTTCTGTGCACCCATACGTTACAACAGGAAGCTACCCTGCAAATTTCATACTCTTAGGATTTTGGTTAGGCTCTGCGTTGATTTTCAAAGAGAATAAAACCACTATGTTTGATTGTCATTCAGTCAGTCAGTACCGTAAGAGTTATTGATGATGAATGGATGTCATCGTTACTTTTGTTTTTTATTCGAAAGTGTAGGTGGCCAATGTCATCCTCAGTAGGTAAGCAAATCGCAAAGAGGTTGATAACAAAAAAAAGAGGTTTAATATTCACCTCTTGTAAATATTCAGGAATATGAAGTCGGTTTTTAGTTTTTGTAAAAAATATCTTATTCTAAATGTTATTGTTTGCTTACAGCATTTTTAATAGTTAAAGAGGTGTAAGTTTGTTTTTTTGCAGTAAAAATCTTAAATATTGTGTTTAATGTGTTTATTGTTAGTAAGTTATACTTGAACCATTCGAACAAACGAGTGCAGCCGCGTGTAATACAATCCTATCCTACTAATATTATAAATGTTCAATCACGTCGTAAAGGCTCAGCCTTATATCGTTGAAACTTGGAATACTGTGGCTTTTTATAAGAATAAGAATAAGATTTTATTTATTTGACACACACATTGTTAGCGACGTCCGATAGATTTAAGATATTTTAAGATTAGACGTAAGCCTAGAATAAGTTTAAAAATAAAGATTTTTTAGATAGGGCTAGCATTTAAGAAAATGTTAATAGAATAGGTTTTTTAATTTCAACCAATCACAGAGCCCGAATTAGGTAGAAAGAAACCTTACAGAAAAGATAGGCAGGTTTAGAGCAAGTCTCGACATGTTCCAACATGACGAGTGCGCGCGCCCAGCGCCTCAAAAATTATTTAGAATACGGCTCGGTGATTGGTCAAAAGCGCTTTCGCGCTTGTCGAATTAGTATGTAAGTAATAGGTTTAGTTTAGCTTATAAGAAATGAACGCCATAGAGCGTAATAAAGGGTCGAAAGTGTTCGCAAAAGATCTGTCTATTGGACAAAGTCAGTTGACGAAACTGAAGACCGATGGCGGTAGTATCGTCTCGTCGAAGCCTGAGATTTTACGAGAGCTCGAGAAGTTCTATGGACAACTGTACACCTCATCGCAAAGTCCTGCTCTAAGCACGGCAAGCGATGCAAGAGCCCGTCTGACCCGGCACTATACCGAAGACATCCCGGACGTCAGCCTATACGAGATCCGGACGGCCCTCAAACAGCTTAAGAACAATAAGGCACCGGGGGAGGACGGAATAACGTCAGAGCTTCTGAAAGCGGGTGGAACACCGGTACTTAAAGTCCTTCAGAAGCTATTTAATTCCGTCATCCTCGAAGGTACAACGCCTGAGGCGTGGAACAGGAGCGTGGTGGTACTGTTTTTCAAGAAAGGTGACAACACCCTCTTGAAGAATTATAGGCCTATCTCGCTGCTGAGCCATGTCTATAAGCTGTTTTCGAGAGTTGTCACTAATCGGCTCGCCCGTAGGTTTGACGACTTCCAGCCTCCCGAACAAGCCGGGTTCCGCAAATGCTTTAGTACCGTAGACCACATCCACACGCTTCGGCAGATTATACAGAAGACCGAAGAGTATAATCGGCCATTGTGTCTAGCGTTTGTGGACTACGAAAAAGCCTTCGATTCAGTCGAGACCTGGGCAGTGTTACGGTCACTACAGCGGTGCCAGATCGACTACCGGTATATCGAAGTGTTGAAGTGTTTGTACAGCAAGGCCACCATGTCTATCCGACTCCAAGACCAGAGCACAAATCCTATCCAATTGCAAAAAGGGGTGAGACAGGGAGACGTAATATCTCCGAAACTGTTCACCTCTGCATTGGAGGATGTTTTTAAGCTTCTGCACTGGGAAGGACAAGGCATCAACATCAATGGCGAATACATCACTCACCTTCGATTCGCCGATGATATAGTCATAATGGCAGAATCGCTGGAGGACCTTGGCGCTATGCTCAGAGACCTCAGTACCGTCTCCCAACAGGTAGGTCTTAAAATGAACATGAGCAAGACAAATATCATGTCCAATGCTCATGTCGCACCTATGCCGGTAAATGTTGGGATCGATACCATTCAAGTTGTAGACCACTATGTCTATTTGGGTCAGACGATTCAACTAGGTAGGTCCAACTTCGACAAAGAGGTCAACAGACGAATCCAACTCGGATGGGCAGCGTTTGGGAAACTTCGTCATATCTTCTCGTCGCAGATACCGCAGAGCCTCAAGACGAAAGTCTACAATCAGTGCGTGTTGTCAGTGATGACATATGGCACTGAGACTTGGTCACTAACTATTGGCCTTATACACAAGCTCAAAGTCGCCCAACGGGCTATGGAGAGAGCTATGCTCGGAGTTTCACTGCGTGATAAAATCCGAAATTTGGAAATCCGTAGAAGAACCAAGGTTACCGACATAGCTTTCAGAATTAGCAGGTTGAAGTGGCAGTGGGCCGGCCATATAGCTCGCAGAACCGACAACCGTTGGGGAACAAAGGTTCTCGAGTGGCGACCATGAACCGGACGACGCAGTGTTGGAAGGCCCCCCACCCGATGGACCGACGACATTGTTAAGGTTGCGGGAAGTCGGTGGATGGAAAAGGCTCAAGACCGTTCGTCATGGAACTCTTTGGGGGAGGCCTATGTTCAGCAGTGGACTTCATCAGGCTGATGATGATGATGATGATAAGAAATGATTTTTGTGGATATTTTTGGAATCAGTCGGCAGTAGGAGAACTATAAGGAAGAAGTGAAATAAAAGTGAAAAAGTATTAAGAACAGTGTTTAAATTTGGGCTAGAGATTTAATCCGACCAGCAGAAACTGAAAACAGCGCATCGATAGTGGGAAGCTGCAGCGCACCCTGAACCCCTGAACCTGAACCAGCAGCCACCACACACATACAGTACAAAAATATTAAAGACACATAACAATAATCACATACATAACAAAAATGATCACATAAATAACAAATAAGTAGGCAGGTTAACAAAGCTAAATATTATCTTTCTTAGTGCGACTGTGCGGCCAAACTAGGTCCAAGTCTCAGCTTATGCCACTCCCGAACATGGTAGGGAAGCAGCGCTGGTTTTCAGACTGGACCTAACAGGGTGACATCACGCGGGCGAGACAACGTGGTACGGAAATGGGTGGTTCAAGGAAATAAAAAATAAAATAAAATAAAAAGAAGTTGTAAATTAACGATAATAAATCATAAATAAGTATATTAGATTTATGTTGGTACCACGCGAACGGAGCCACGTGCGCAAACTAATATTATATCTATAAATAAAATAAGACTGACCTGTGTTCCGCGAAGACTAATTTGGCCTTGTACTCCGCCGCTATCTCCCACATGAAGCCAGTGTGCTCCGCAAATACTTCGATTTGACCCTGGAAAATAAGCAGACCCTAATTGTAGGTATCATTATCATTTCCGCCGTAGGACGTCCATTGCTGAACATTGCCTCCCCCAAAGAGTTCCACGTCAAACGGTGTTGAGCATTTTCCATCCAGCGACTTCCTACAACTTTCACAATGTCGCCGGCTCCTCGGGTGGCCTTCCAACACCTGCTTGCTTGCTTGTCGTGTCACTAGTTCTTTCTTGGTCACCTGTATTAGATGGAGGATGAGGTATGGTGGCTCTCGAAAAGGGCCTATGACCGTCGCGTCGGTGAGAGAAGACAAAGTCAAAGTATAATTTATTGCTTGAAATACATGTCATAAAGATGTCAATTACTATATACTATTGAATCAATGTATTCTACCTATATCTAGGCACGCAATATTTAATTTACAATCATAATAAAATTTAATTAATAAAAAAAATAACAAATAATAATAAAAAATAGAAGAAAAAGAATGTCATTATGAACTAATTAAAATATTAAAAACAATTAGAGAATAGACACACAACAATTAAAGATTATATAAGCCTTGTCAAAAAAAAAAATGAATATATTATGTCAAGAATCAGTGTAGAGGCTCATTATTTCTCTTCCAACACTACATCGCCCGGTTCGTGGTCGCCATTTGAGAACCTTTAGTCCCCAGCGGTTCTCGGTTCGGACACTGCCACTTCAACTCACTAATTCTGAGAGCTATGTCGGTGACCTTGGTTCTTCTACGAATACCTTACCTACGTCTATTTGCCTGTCTCAATAACTTACACAAATAACTGTTTAGTTCATTTAGAGTAGGAAGAGTGCGTCTAATATAAAACGCTACACTGTGTTTACGCTTGTGTAACGTAAGCGCTCCCTCCAATCTTTAGTAGGCGATGATGATGATGAATAGTTACCTACAAGCATATTACATTCAGAAACATGGAACAAATATAGAGAGAATGAATTACCAAACAAAGAGAAACAAATGTTCAATACATTTTGATTAGTAGTGACTACCTACCTAATTACATAGCTTGTTAGTAACAAGTTGTTACCTACAACAATTAAATCACCTTACTTATGCATACCTCCCTGAGTCATTCGGGTCATTTAGGCGCACTTTCCTCTGTAAAAACTCACGATGCTCAAGATATAGGATTTAGTAAGAAGTGAAATTATTGTTTTTATGAAATACCTATATCATCATCTATCACATCTTAATGTATTAAATTTTTTGCAATAAAGGCTAGTAAAGAGGCAAAATCTAAATAAATAAAATATAAATAACACCCACATACCTACATAGTCCTGACCCCACACTAGTCCGTGTCACTGTCCGTGGGTATCAGAAACTACAATTACTTACCATTTTGCAGATCATGCAAACATTTGTCCTGCAGCGAGAATCGAACCGCACCCTTTGGATCTCAGACAGACGCTCTACGCTACCGAAGTCGTCGAGGTAATAAAACTAGAATCTTCATAATTATAGGTATCATTAGTACACAATATAAGTACGTTACCTCATTTCCTGTATAAAAGAAGATAGGTCCAGAGCCCTTGTCCCAGTATTCCTCATTCTCCAAATACTTTATCTTGAAAGTCTCGTTTCTCTGATAACCGAAATGGTCTAACGGCACCTCGAACAACTTAGTCGTGTAATGATATTTACAGTTCACTATAGATAGTAATGTCACTAGCACACCGAGTAGGAGATACATCATGGCACGTCCGCTCAGCACGGAGGACACACCGGCTATGAAGAAAAATGGTGTTTTGATGCGCGCACGCATTATAAATACCTAGTGTAAACGCCCGCGACTTCGTTTGCGTGATGTAATTTTTATACTTGCTCGCGTATCGTGCAACTTTTTGTTGGTCAGTATTAGTTTAGCGACCAGGTTGAGGTAAGGTGGCCCTGAGTAGGGCAACGCCGTCGGTGAAAGAATCAGTGTATGAAGGATTAAAGTGTGCCTCTCAATCAGGGCTAAACCCCTGATTGAACCCCGAACATCCAAACATCCTCACAAACTTTCGTATTTACAATATTAGTAGGATGTACTGCTGGTAACACAAGTTTCGTGTTATGTGAATTGTGAACTCGTATAATTTTATCCGGATTTACGCTATATTTGGGCAAGGGTAAGATCCAGTTTTGTGTAGCAGAATGCTGGTTGATAGGCGATGGTTGAGTGGTTACACTGTACAGTAAGATTGGATTAGCGGCGTCTCATTTTGCCCTGCACCGTTATTGATGATCAATGTAGAGATGGTTGGTAGAGACGTGAAAATTTAGAACTAAGTATTTAGATGCAAATATTGTTTAGAGAAAACGGATAGAGAAATGAATACAAATACAAAATACAGATGGAAAAACAAACGCATAAGCCCATTTCAGGGCCACTCTACTTTAACCTGGTCACTGACCTAACAGAATGACCAAGAAAGAACCAGTGACACGACAAGCAAGCATTGCCACAGTGCCCATCTGAGCACGCAATTTGGTAAAGAAATTCCCTTCCCGTATAATGTTTTTTTCCTCAAGCACTTGTGTATGCCATATGCCAATTCGCTTTATCAGCTTTGACCCCTCGACTGGGGCAGGATGTACGAGCTGTAGGTACCATAGAATATAAACTAGTTAGTATAACAGCCGGTGTACTGTGACAGTTTGTTTATCAAACTAAATCGCTCTCCATACACAATTAACGTTCGATGTAATTAGTACCTCATCATCATCAGCCTGTAGAAGCCCACAGCTGGACATAGGCCCCAAACCCTTTTATTATGAAACTGAGTTTAGACGAGGTCTAACTAAACCATATTTTTGTGACGTGTTATTTCTTACAGTTGCTTTATGTCATAATGTCAAACGAATGAAATGACACGTCACAAAACCAGGGTTAAGTTAGACCTCGCTAAACCCAGTTTCATAATGAGAGGGAAAGAGTTCCACGACGAACGGTCTTGAGCCTTTTCCACGGACTTCCCGCAACCTTCACAATGTGATCGGTACATCGGGGCCTTACAACACTGCGTCGCCCGGTTCGTGGTCGCCATTCGAGAACCTTTACTCCTCAACGGTTGTCGGTTCTGCCCATTTCCTATCCATCCCGGGGCCCATTCTTCAGCCGGGACTAGGCCTTATTCAATTGAACTGTTGAAAATCTGGTTTATTGGAAAATACAGTATTGGAAATTAGTTAAAAAGTTTATTTATAAATTAGTTAACATTAGTACAAACGATACTTGGGTAACAAATAATTTCGATTAAAATAGGTAATTCACTGAACTGATATATTTGTGCATTCTACTTAATGTTATGTACCTACCTAACTGTAATACCTATATCGTTTTTGAAGTGCGAATTAATTTGCTTTTGTCTATGATTATTAATAACATCAATTATTTAGAAGTGGTCTAGAAGAACATACATCCATTATTTGCGCAGTTCACAAACGCATTATGTACTTAAACAACCCATTGGCGGTTATTGTTTATAACTATAGTGCCTTCCTACACAATGTGATTCATAATATGTATTCAACCAAAAAGAGGCTTATTGTATATCCTATTGGCTATATATATAGTTTGTACTACGACTTTAGATAACTCTACGTTCTTCATTGAAAAAAACTCAAGTTAAAAATCTGCTGCTTTGGCGTCAAATCAGTTCAAACTCAATGTATCAGTGTTTTGGGTAGCAATCTTGGTGGCCCCGGCTAAAGAATAGGCCCCTCCATATCTACCTATCCGCGGATGTCGTAAGAGGCGACTAAGGGAAAAAAGCTAGGGGATGGGCAGCAGCGTCCCTCATTTTAACAACGATAGCTCTAACTGCGCTCACCAACCCGCATGCCCAGCGTGGTGAGTATGGGCAAATCCCCCCGTATGATAGAAATTCGCTCTGTCTGTGGGGGAGGCCATGTTCAGCAGTGGACGTCGTACGGCTGATGATGATGATGATGACGTTTAGTAATTAGTAATAAAAATTATGAAAATACCGAAAACTACTACCTAATTTGAGAAAGTTTGGGAAAGAAAATTGAAGAAATAAAATTGTTTTCGCATTAAACTATTTCTGTTAGTTGATAGAATAACCCCCTTTCGGGATGGTATACATGTTATGAATCACCTTGTAGTATGCCTAGAGTAAATGTTTCAGCATTTTGCAAAATTAACTCTATGAACTGTTTAAAAAGTCTCTCTTCCAACAAAACATTTCTGTAACAGTTGCAGTTTGATCTTCGATTGACTTTCCTTCCAGAGTGAGTGATGGATGGTCTACATCCACCAGTCGAGTCACCTCCAGATCCTGCAGGTGTTGTCCTTGGAGGCCGTGACGACGGCGTCTCCCGCGTACGAGTATGCGCAAGAGAAGATCTCACCCTGGTGGCCCGACAGCACCTGTAAGAATAGTATTTTTCAAACTTTCGCGATCAGTATACTTATCTTACCGATAACCGTTGGGGAGTAAAGGTTCTCGAATGGCGACCACGAACCGGGCGACGCAGTGTTGGAAGGCCCCCCACCCGATGGACCGACGACATTGTGAAGGTTGCGGGAAGTCGGTGGATGGAGAAGGCTCAAGACCGTTCGTCGTGGAACTCTTTAGGGGAGGCCTATGTCCAGCAGTGGACTTCTACAGGCTGATGATGATGATACTTATCTTATTGAAAACAAACTGGTTTTTATCGCGTAGTTGAGGAAACTACCCTCCGTTTCTCGGCGGTAGCTCCAGATCTCCAGTCTGCCCGGGACCACGATTGTTGCAACACAGTCGAAACGTCGAGAAAATATAAAATAAGGTACCTACGCGATAAAACGATTTGGAGGAGGTAGGGCATAGCGAGATTTTCTCGTTCTAAATTGGAGCAGCCCGCCTGGGGAGGTATCTCCGCCTTACAGAAGATCGCAGCCAAATAACATTATTTGTTTTAAATAGTGTTGTGTTCCTGCGGTGAGTAAGGTTGCCAGAGCTCTTTAGGGGGAAGGGGGTTCGGGGTCGGCAACGCGTGCGTGATGCCTCTGGTATTGCAAGCGCTCATAGGCTACGGTAACCGCTTACCAACAGGTGGGCCGTATGCTTGTTTGCCACCTAAGTTGTATAAATAAAAAAATAAAAAAACACCCCTTTGTTTTCAATAAGTCAGTACCTGTAAGTACATAGCTTCAAATCAAACGAGCGTATATCGCGTGCCTTTTTTATTGTATTTCTACTGTGTTGCAACAATCGTGGTCGTGGGCAGACTGTAGACAGACTACCGTCGAGAAACGGAGGCAATTGAAGAAACTACCCTCAACCTACAAACTACCCTACCTAATAAATTACTTACCTGAATGCAGTTGCCAGTGGAAGTGTTCCAGATTCTAGCGCTTCTATCAGCCGACGCAGTCAGGAGCGAGCCCCCGGCTGGACTGAAGCAAACCTGACAAATCGAACGAGATGTTTGGTGAAAAAATAGTGAACTGACGAAGAACTGTGGAGCAGGAAGAAGAACTCCCCCACACGCGAGAGTGTTTTTTCGGTAAAGCAGTATTTATGAACAAATGAAAGAATGTTACAGAAAAAAATAACTCAAAAATAAATTGCGTAATTTTTCAAATCAGCTGTTATTTGGTTAGGGCTTTGGTATTTTTATCAACATCTTGTGGATCTTGTCAGCTATTAGAGAGAAGAGAGAGAAAGAAGAAATGATAGAAGAGATAGAAATGTCGAGCTCTAAAAATCAAAAGATCAATTTAGTTTTCTGCGTCCTTTTTTGAATGTCTAAACGATTTAAAGTTTCTCGAAGACCGACGACCTCGGTAGCGTAGCAGGCGAGTGGCCGTCTGAGATGCGAGAGGTGATGGTTCGATTCCCGCTGCGGGACAAATGTTTGCATGATCTGCAAATATTCCAGGTTCCAGGTTGTGTTCGGGTACCATATTACTCGTAGTCTCTGATACCTAGGAATCCTAGTTTGGGCTCAAGCCTATCTAAGTGACTGTTGGTGTGTTTCGGGACAGTTGTAGGTAAGTTTTGAAATTGTGCTTGACTTTATTTATTGCGCAGTCAAACACCCAAATCGTCTGTCAACAAAATGGTGTTTCTTCGCACTCTACAGTGACTAAGAAAAAAGTAGTGAAACGAGCACAAGGTCATGATAATAATAAATCAGACCTGTTAATAGTTTCAATAATCTGTAAACTGTGAGATCCTAACCTTGGAGACTTCTTCCCGATGTCCCTTCATAACAGCCAGTTCCTTGAAGTCTGCCCGCACGTCGTACACTCTGGCCGAGCAGTCGCTCGAGGAGGTAGCCATGCGCTGGCCCGCCCAGTCGAAGCAGATGTCCAACACCTGTCGACGTCGATACCGCTCAATGTGGCATGTGTGACGAAAGTATGACGAAAGTGCACGAAATGAACCCCTAGAGGCGCACTTCAATCCTTTTACTATACTGATTATTTCACCGAATGTGTGACGAAAGTGCACGAAACGAACCTCTAGCTAGAGGCTCACTTTATTCCCTTCACTACACTGATTATTTCACCGACTGTCATAAGCCCTTTTCAGGTCCAATTTTGCATACGGGGAAGGCTGATTACGGAAGTGTCACTCAAATTTCTCGGTTATGTTTTTGATTTCATTTGTAAGATTGGTTGAGATAAACGATAGGCTCTACGCCTTGGCGTAGAGCCTTGCCATTTGCTAACAGGTTTTGTTCAGGCACAAGACGATACATACAGCTTCATGTCATGTAAGTCTAAAATAACATTTACTGAAAGAAAATTAAAACGAATACCTAGGGGTACGCTGCTGCCTATCCCCTAGCTTTTATCTTTTAGTCGCCTCGTATAAAATCCACGGGTAGGTAGATATGGAGGGGCCTATTCTTGAGCCGGGGCCACCACTGCCACCTGTTGTTATTAGGGCTGACTTATTTCCAGTTTTAGGGAGGATATTATACCTCATCAGTATGGGAGGCGACAGTGGCCAGGCAGGCTGTGTTCCGCGCGTCCCAAAGCTTAGCGCTGCCGTCCAGAGACGAGGAGCCCACGAGGGAACTGTCCCAGTTCAGCTGCACGTTCGATATCTCGCCGCTATGCCCTAACAGTACTGCTACTCGACTGGGAACAGATAAATTTAGGAAACAATTTGAAAATTTACGACCTCGTTGGCGTAGCGGGTCAGTGATCGTCTGAGACGCAAGGGGTGCGATTTCCTCTGCGGGACAAACTGCTAACGAAGCTTGTAATTTCATCATCATCATCATCATCATCAGCCTGTAGAAGTCCACTGCTGGACATAGGCTTCCCCCAAAGAGTTCCATGACGAACGGTCTTGAGCCTTCTCCATCCACCGACTTCCCGCAACCTTCACAATGTCGTCGGTCCATCGGGTGGGGGGCCTTCCAACATTGCGTCGCCCGGCTATGTCGGTGACCTTGGTTCTTCTACGGATTTCCTCATTTCTGATCTTATCACGTAGTGAAACTCCGAGCATAGCTCTCTCCATAGCCCGTTGCGCGACTTTGAGCTTGTTTAAGAGGCTTATAGTTAACTTATAATTTAGGCTTGTAATTTAGATATTCATTAAAACTTCAGCCAATAATGACCCCTCGCCAAATTGTCACAGCAATAACCACTAAATCATAGAGATCGCACAGGCGTTAACAACTTACTCCTTGACCCGGGTGTCCCACATGGCTATGGTGCCGTCGAAGGAACCTGTGATGAGCCGCTGACCCTCGTTGGGGTCGAACTGCAGCGCTATGACCTCGCCGGTATGCCCGCTGTACGTGTGGATTTCAGCGCCTGAATTAAAAACAAAGAATTTGGTACTATGAAATTTAATATCTACAATCTGTTTGGGGTAAATATTAGAAAATGTTAGTAGGGTTGTGTCGTTTTCGCCGTAAATAATGCTTTTTCTTTGTGATGTTTTACGATACCTTTATGAGGATGATGTTTGTTGGTAGATTCGGAAAAAATTGCAGCAGCATAGTTCTACGCTAGCGATAAGGTAGTAATAATATTGTTAAATAATAGCCAATGTCATCGATGCTTGAAATCTTTTGATTTTGTTATCGTATCGTAAGCATTACGCACCGTCAATTATTTGTAGGTACTCGGGCTACTAAAGGCCTAATAATAAGCCAATGTTGTCACCTATTCAATCTTTCCATAATAGAGTTCAATGACACATGAAAAGGCGCTAACGGCTCAGCGGTTGTCTAGCTTAGCCAACTCGGCAGATGTTAGCACAAATACAGTTCGTTGGTTATGAGAACCGTCTGTTCGATATTACTGGGGAAAAATACCTAATGTTCAATTAGCATACGCAAACAATAGCAAAAGTTAGTAGGACATTGAAAGAGCGGCTGTACGGTTACAGTAACGTGACAGTAGCCCAGCACTTCGCAGTCACAAGTCTAACTGACTAGCCAGCCTCCCTTTTTATTTTGTTAGTACAACCTGTTGACCTGGTCTACTAAATTCCATGCAGATCGGATTAACGGTTCGCAAGTTATGCTCCAACAAATAAACAAACATACAACGCTGATTCGACCAAGTTGTTTGAGAGATATTCGCTCAGTAAGCCTCCATGCACGAGCGCCAGTGTAAAATCTGACAGTCTTTGATAAATACCATGTACATTAAATGTATTTTATTAGTTTTCAGCAAGTCACTGGATAGTTTTTAATCCAGTGAACTGTGCTGAAAACCTGATTCAATGGGTTCAGTCACTGCCATCGTACAAACTAGCCTTATAGACACTTGAGACAGGTAAGCACCCTTAGTGAGCAAGGCACAGACGCATTGGCCCGGTTAAGGCAAATCCGGGCCTACCACTGAGGCGAGATGGTGAATGCTAACACGACCCCATTTCGCCCCTCCCAGGCGGAGGACTGCTCTCAGGGGGGTTTTTAGTGGGTTCGAGACCCACATACACTTTTAGGCAACGGCATTTTCCCCCTTAAAAAAAATGTAAGCACATAACCAAGTAATTACCAGTTCGAACGTCATACAGCTTGGCCGTGTGGTCCATCGAGCCGGTAGCCGCCAGGTCGCTCTTGTGGCTGAACTGCGCGGCCACCACCTCGCCCGTGTGGCCCCACAGGGTCGCTAGGCACTCGCCAGTCACTGGGTCCCAAACCTTCGCGGACTTGTCGAAAGAACCTGTGATAACTCGGTCACTGAAATGTAACAGTTCAAAGATTTCTTGCGAGGCTTCAGGTATGTAAACAAGCAATGGAAGAAGGAAGTAGGTATCAATATAGTCTAGGGGCTTTTCAAATAACTTTGCTATAATAAGTAATATAATAAATAGCTTTGCAAACAAACGTGAAAAATGTAATTTTAGTTTAGAATATTCTATGACTTTCCACCTCTATCTTCATGCAAAAAGTCACGAAATCAACATCATCATCTTTTTTTTTTATACTACTGAGCTGGCAAACGATCATACGGCCCACCTGTTGGTAAGCGGTTACCGTAGCCTATGAGCACATGCAATACCAGAGCTATCACGCACGCGTTGCCGACCCCGAACCCTCTCCCCCCCCTAAAGAGCTCTGGCAACCTTACTCATCGCAGGAACACAACACTATTTGAAACAAATAATGTTATTTGGCTGCGATCTTCTGTAAGGCGGAGGTACCTCCCAGGCGGACTGCTCCAATTCAGAACGAGAAAATCTCACTGTGCCCTACCTCCTAAAAAATCCTAGTCGGCCGTATCCACAGGAAAGACATGGTCCATTCGTGCGTGACTAAGCCACGGGTTTCCTCACGATGTTTTCCTTCACCATTTTGAGCACGTGTTAATGCGCACATAATTTTTACGAATACAAAAATACATTGGTTCACATCCGGATTTCGAAACCACGGCCTTCAGATCGACCAAATCGATGTACGCCGACTTGGCCGACACGGTACCACCCAACAGACAAACAAATAGGTAGTTAGGTACACTTAAGTAGGTACTAATAAGATCGAGAGAGACAACTTGCAGTCCAACTTTTCCAAGGATGCAAGAAAGGTCAAACAGCTAGGCGCAGTGCTGGTTCACCACTCACCAAGAAGGAAAGTTGAAGCCGACAGAGTAAACTACGTTTTGGTGTCCCGCGAGGGTCGCCAGTTCCTTCCCGTTCTCCACGTTCCAGACTTTGCAGGTCCTATCATAGCTGCCCGAGAGACATCTGGAAAAATCATCAATAAGTACCTATACATCTGGAATAATCTTGATGTGATGACGGTCATTACAGACCAAAGAAGATATTTATCATGATTAGAATTAGAATTAGAATTATTTATTTCAGTTAAAACAGCAAGCTTACAGTATATACCAAAGTGCCTACTGTCTAAAATTAAAACTTAAAAATACTCTTAGCGAATTAAATATTATACAAATTTTATCATTAAAGATGTCGACATGTTGGACCTCGTGTACACAGGCATTTAAAAGAGTGAGAGCTCTTAGCGTTGGCGCATTATGAGCGTGACGAGTTCGCGGTGTGTGGCAGGCGAACAGTTGATGATGATGGAAACAATACAAAATACAATTCTGTTATTCAAAAGATTGGCATTGTTTCGGATAAAGTTGAACCTTGGTATGAACAGAGCTAAAAACTAATCAAGAGCTCTTTTCTTGTTTTTTTTTGTTACAACTAAGGTTGCAAACAATCATACGGCCCACCTGTTGGTAAGCGGTTACCGTAGCCTATTAGCGATTGCTATACCAGAGGCATCACGCACGCGTTGCCAACCCCGAACCCCGAACCCCCCCCACACTATTTGAAACAAATAATGTTATTTGGCTGCGATATTCTGTAAGGCGGAGGTACCTCCCAGGCGGGCTGCTCCAATTTAGAACGAGAAAATCTCGCTGTGCCCTACGTCCTCCTACTTATCCCAACATATTCTAAGCTAAGCGGGAGTTTAAATTAAGTAAAGAGACAGTAGAGCACCTTTTCCCAGACTTGTCAAATGCCACATTGGTGAGCGGTAGCACATGAGTGTGCAATGTCTTGTAGATGTAGAATCGTTTGCCAGCAGGCCCCTCGTGCTCGATCCTCTTCTTCAGGATGTCCAGGCAATGGTCCAACTGCTCGCGGACCTCTTCTGTGATGAGGGCCTCCTTCTGGTAGAGACGATTTGCTATTTCGTTCAGGTCAGAACTGTAAGTTTAATACAAAATGGGAGGAAAAAATGGGAATGAAAGGATTCCGATCCAGGAAGGATCCAGGAAGATAAGCGGCGATGGGTTTGCAACCTGTCACGTATGGAATACTCACTACAGCAAAATGTGGGCATGTGACAAATGTTTGTAGGTGACTCTGACTACCCCATTAGACATCTTCAAGGATCTGCTCGCCTGGAGATCTGAGAGGATGTCTGCCATGCTTGGGGCTAAAAGTCGTGGGTTAATATTTTTAGTTTGGTAAACAAATAATATGCAGATTCTAATTATAAATAATAATATGCCTAGTTTGGGATCATTTGACCGTGTGTAATATCTACAATAAAATTCCTGACATTATTAAAAATGAGCTAAAAGACTCCGTATTCCATAACAAATTAAAAAATCTACTCTTAAATAAATGCTATTACTCGGTGGAAGAATTCCTATCTGATAAGCTTTTGTAATAAATAAACGACTGACGACATCATAAATAGATACCTAGCTTAACCTGAATTGTTTTTAACCAATGCTATTTATGACTGTTTATACTACACTGTTATTTGACATTTAATGAATAAGTTACCAATTATTATTATTATTTAAATGTATGTAAAACAAGACATTTGCAGCGCCTTACAGGGTACATGTACTTACTTAAGCTACCCGTACACCTAAGCTGTATCCATGTACATGTTGGCAATAAATGAATATGAATGAATATGAATATGTCTGGAATATTTATTTATTATTTATTGACGCGATATCACGGTAGTAGTCCGTTAGTCAAACTCAAAGTCAAAAGGTGTTTATTTCAAACAATCACTAGGTCCACTTTGAAGCATCTTAAAAACTAGGGGAAGCTACATAGAATTACAATATATTTATTATGTATATTTTATATATCTTATATATACATTTATGATATTAGTATGTAGGGTTTGTAGTTTTAACCCTCGGTCAGTCGCGCATGTTTTGCTAACGCGGTTCGTCACGTGGGGTCCCAGAAGACCCCAAATAAAAATTGCCCAAGAAATACCTTTTTAAATGGTTTTTCCTATATTTTGAAACAGATTATTGAAAATTAACTAATTAACAATAAATAACAACAAGCCACTGAAAAATAATTGTTTTTAATAGCTTAAACTTTGAACCCAAAAATAGGAGCATACATTGTTCTCTTTGAGGTAGGTATCACAAAAAAACTAAACTTTTTTCTATCTTATTTATTGAACTATTATATCTTTAAAATATTATTGAGATCACACTAGAAAAGTAAACAATGTTACATAAAGTTTGGGCCGAACCAACAAAAATATATATAAACTTTTACCAAACGAAGTCGGACAAATTTTCACCTTGAAAACACAGTCAGTGCATACAGATTTAGTAGAAGATACGTGTTGTTCTGTAGATTCATCTTCAAATTCTTGTTTTCAATTTGTGTTATGCTTATTTCTTTCATCCGAGTATATACCGCCTTCATCTTCTTCATCCTCACCACCATAAACATAGCTGCATTCGTCCTGTAACCAGCTCAACATACATCATTGTTGTTTTTCGTCCATTTTACAAGTAAATATTGGTCTGCACACGTGACAACAAAACAAATTATATTAAATATCAATAAATTTTTACTTACGTAATAAGTCGCGTGGGGTCTTTCAGAGCCCGCACGCACAAAAAATGTCTGTATCTCACTGCACCCGCGCGCGAACGGAAATTGGGCGCGATGCACGCCAAATATAATCCAATTTCGGAGGGTACCTAAAGTACTGAATCGCTAGGATAGTTTTAATTGTATGAATTGTACATATTTGTAACACCTGGGCTTTCAAAGACCCCATGCGACCAACGGAGGGTTAAATAAAAAGTTTTATATTACTTATTATTATTATGTGCGCCACCGTCCTCTTCTACTTTGTATATCCTGACCATCCAAAGGTTGCCTGGTAGAGATCGCTTTTAGGGATAAGGCCGCCCATAGTCACACAATTTTTATGTTATTTTTATTTTCTTTTGGTGTACAATAAAGCTATAATCTATTCTATTCTACAAATTTGCAACTATGCGAAGCTAAGCGAACTATGTCTGTTCCTCGTGACCGAGCCTTGAAGAATCAGGTAATAAACACGGCTTGGTTGATTCAGGATCCGAGACGCACTGGAGAATTGATTGTAAGGCCCGTTTCAGGCTCGACATGACATAGTTCAATAGCAAAGATTTCTTACTTGGAATTTAGGTCAAGCAAGTCAATATCCTTTTTCTTGACGACCCCTTTCTGAAGATACTCCAGCACCAACCCTGGAGGATGGTACCTCAGGTGGAACTTCAGCAGTTTCATAATTTAACTGCGAGGTTTTAGCAATTTATGTTTTTTCAAGTTTTAGAAACCACCATGATCATTTTACTATTTTTAATACTTTGTAAAGTTTATAAAAGCTGTCACCATTTTGTCAATAGTTACCGTTACCGTTGTCATAGCAATGTATAAAAGTATAGGTGGTTCTTTTTTTTACATTTGCGGACGGAAAAGGTTTTAAGCTTGTCATTTTAAGAGAAGTTTTTAGGAAACCCTCGAACTCAATCTTGTGGATTCAATTCGGTTTTCTTGTCAAATATTTTCGTAGTCAAGCTAGAGGTGCAAGTGCTTTAAGTTATTTTTTATACTACCTGTCAATGGCATATTATGTGTCATGCAAACCTTTCCTAAAGTAAGTCATTACAGCCCTACGGTCTAGCCGGGTCATAATGTTGTACTGAATTTCATTATTTCCCATGGGACATAATGTGATTTGAATTTGGAATGCAACCCATGTAGTAGTGCTTGATCGAGGTTGGTTTCAAAAATGTTTGGGTGCAATGAGATTTTATTCTAATTAGGCTGTATGTTAACATTTTCTTTGCACTGCCTACAAATTAAAAAAAATAAAAACATTACTTTTTACGAAATTCATTTTCACCAGCGCACGAAGAAGGATTTTTTCGAATGTCAAACTGACCACTACAGAATAGACTACAAAAAAAGAAAAAAAGGCGCCAAGCGCTCAAATTGCTGTGCTGTTATATACACTGAAATTCAGTTTCGATTAAATAAACTTCTAAAAAATGTCAAGTGCCGACGACAGTAATTTTGATTCGACTCCAGAATGCATAAAATCTGAAGCCTCTGGTATAGTTGGAAACTTACTTCCAGAAAAATCATTTCTTTCTACTTAACAGTCATTGTTTTCAATTGCCTCGCAGAAAGTATAAAAAGTAGAGTATGCATCGCGGGCTTAAATGTGTATTTGTCTTGGGTGATCTTGAACCCCGAGAACGAGGGATTCTATGTTTAAATCCTGAGCGGAGCGAGGGAGTTAAGGCAAGAATCCTGAGTACGAGGTAGTACGAATATAGCGCCCTTGACATAATACACTACTTTAAGCCCTTGTTGCATAATCTACTATTCTAAGTTGCGGTTTCAACTGCGAGCGGTGCGGACTTACTTATGAGTCCGTTTAATTTACAACGATGCACTCCTATTGTTCTCCTATTTGTTGAATATCGTACTTCATAGAAATGCATCAATGAGAGTTAAACCTTGAGTCCGCTCAGCTCGCTCGCAGTAGAAAGTGCGGGAAATACTAACGAATACAATAGCCACAGAATCCCAAAATAAGAAGGTAAAGTTGATTGCCTGGACTCATAGCTCAGTTGTTTCTGCCTTCTGCGCAAGAGGTTGGGTTCGATTTCGCACAGGACAAACATTTGTGTGATTAATACAGATGTTTGTTCTGTGTCTGGGTGTCAAATATTTATATATTATGTATATCAGTCACTGGTACCCAAAGTACAGGCTACGCCTGGTTTGGGATCAGTTGACCACATCACAATGTCCGGAATATTTATTTATTATTTTTTTTATTTATATTAAGGCGTAGTGATTACAGGTGGAGTAAACCATTAACTGAATGGCGTCCAAGAACTGGATATCGGAACGTTGGTCGTCCAGCAGCGAGGTGGGCAGACGATATCGCAAGCATCGCGGGCCGCAACTGGATGAGGCTTGTACAGGATAGAGGAGAATGACACATACAAAGGGAGGCCTATACCCTGCAGTGGGTGAAGTCAGGCTGTGGATGATGATGATGATTATTTTTATTATTGCTGCTCCACCTAGCCGGCCTCCTTAGCGGCCAGACAAATGAATCAATCAGTTTACGCCACAGCGGTACTGCAGCGGTGTAAGAAATCGTTTTGTTCCTCGTATCTGCTTCATTTACACAATCGCTAATTCGTATTTATGTAGGTAGGTATACTTAATGCTGTAGAATTTCATCAACATCCTTATATTTCTTGGTCAATATCCCATTCTAGAAAACTTGTAGCAAGGTAACAAATCAATAGAGTGCGTTGAAATCTTTTTGAAGAAGAACATTATTTGGTAGTTGTATATCACTTATACTCTAGTTATTAGCTTGACTACTCAGTCACCACTCGATACAATGACCTTTTCAGATGAATCTTTGTTTAGCATAATATTTGTTACACAGCACAATTTACGGCGTAGGTGGGACCTCTACATCATTCATTAGAGTTATTATTTCTACAAAAATTGGTAGAGTTAGTATTTGTTTAGTCTGCCCGCGACCACGATTGTTGTAACACAGTCAAAACGTCGGGAATAAAACCTAGAAAAGGTACGCGATAAACAGCCGTTTGAGTTCAATAATTATAATAACCTTGGTAGAGTTAAATTTAAAAATAAGATTTTGAGATAAAAAGTAGTTCAAAAAATTACGTTTTGATGTGGTGGATAAATAGGTACTTAATATGTATACATGCCGGCTTAGGACCAAAAGTAAAATGGGACTAAAAGGGAAAATCTAATCAAATTTGAGCCCGTTTCTTACAACTGCCGAGATATCAAAATACTGAATAAAGTGATGCTACTTATATGCAAGGAACAATGAAAATAGACCCATTCAGGCATCACATCTTTCTAAAATCCAGGAATGAGCTGGAGATTAGCCAACATGGCAACAAAAGGCGGTGTATGCGCTACGCGGTCCACATTGGTGTCAGCGGCAGGTAAAACACAGAGAGGGAGTCAGGGAGACAGGGAGTCTCATATATTATAGAATTAGAATAATAATAGTATGTTACTACAGCCAAGCCACAATTTGCGTAGTTGATAAGTTGATTGAGGGCTCAATTAGAGTAGGTACTCTAGAAGAAGCTAACAGTAAGGATTTTATCCACGGTATCAATACTTAACCACACACATTTGGCTCTTCACTGAAGCTCTAATTCGATATTTTGAAAAAAAAATACAGCCGTTTTTTAATGTTATACGGAGGCAAACAGGCTTACGGCCTACCTGATGGTAAGCGGTTACCGTCGCCTATTGACATCTGCAACATCTGGAGCATTGATAATGCGTTGCCTGCCCTGGAGAAATCTTTTTGCCGTGTTTGTTGCCCGATTCTTCAAGTCGCGAGGAACAGGCATAGCTTCACCTAATTTCTAAGACTAATACATATAGACTAATAATTTCTAAGTGATCCTAGTGATTCTATAGAGAGGTCTGTATCCAGCACTTCTTCAGGCTAATGATGATGATGATACTTAAACAGCTGAACAGTTATTACTGAATAACTTTTCCTTCTGTTTCTCTCTGCATCCAGAATCGGATTGGACGAATTGTATAATTTTTTCTCCACTTCGATCCACCCTTCACGAGAATTCACATTACAAAAGTCGGTCGTTCGCCCCTCTGGCAATTATTCTCATTACGTCCACCAGTACAAACAAAAACACCGCGTGAAAGACACTATTCTAGAGACGGGCACCTTTCAAGGCTTTATGGGACACATATTACCTGCCGGGAATGTTCCACGGGGTTATAGAGGAACCGTTTCAAAGATGATACTAAAAACAGCGATATGAAGCAGAGTTGAGGTCATCATGATCATTTCAGACGTAGGACGTCCACTGCTGAACGTGGCCTCACCCACAGATTTTCAGAACGAATTCCTATTATGTGGGAGGATTTGCCCATACTCACAACTCTGGGCACGCGAGTTGGTGAACACAGTTAGAGCTACCTTTGTGAAAATAGGCACAGCGAGATTTTCTCGTTCTGAATTGGAGCAGCCTGCCTGGGTACCTCCGCCTTACAGAAGATCGCAGCCAAATAACATTATTTGTTTCAAATAGTGTTGTGTTCCTGCGGTGAGTAAGGTTGCCAGAGCTCTTTAGGGGGGAAGGGGGTTCGGGGTCGGCAACGCGTGCGTGATGCCTCTGGTATTGCAAGCGCTCATAGGCTACGGTAAACGCTTACCATCAGGTGGGCCGTAAGCTTGTTTGCCACATATGTTGTATAAAAAAATAATAGGGGATGCTGCTGCTCATCCCCTAGCTTTTATCCCCTAGTCACCTCTTACGAAATCCACGGGTAGAAAGATAAGGCGGGGCCTATTCTTCAGCCAGGGCCACCACGGCCACGATGAGTTTAGGTACGAACTTCGTAATATTTTATCACTTACGGCCGACGAACATCGGCAGCACTGCAGTAAGTACGTGACGCATTGGATCCTTTCACCACACTATGAGGCCGTTTTCAGGGCCACTATACCTAAAACATAACTCAGGGTGGCTAAGAATTAGCCTGTTGCACGACAAGCAATTAAGTAACACTGATTCTATTATCATCGGTCATTAAACTCTTTACAGAGTACCTACAATAGTACCTACTTAAAAACGGTCACTGACCTAATGCAGGATGAACTAATTAGTTTCCTATAGGTACTTACCTAGGAAATATAATAACAAAATCCAAGCGATTTCACCATATTGGTTGAGTGTCGAACCAAACGTTTCTGCTCCACCTTTATTATAAGCACTGGCAAAGAGTGGAACGATCTGCCAGCGTCTGTTTTCCCGGACGAGTACAATCTAGGAGTCTTCAAATCTAGAGTGAATAAGTTCCTTCTGGTGAAGCGTGCTCCATCTTAGGCCACATCTCACTAGCAAAAGTGAGAGGGTGGTCAAACGCCTAACCATCAACAAGAAAAAAAAAACGTTTACAAGGTGATTCATAACATATGCTCTCCCGCAAGGGGCTTATTCTGCACCCAATTGGCAATAATGTTTGTTCTACGTCTTTATTATCTTCGAAATTTTGTACTGAAAAAACTCTATGCAATCAGCTGTCTTCAAAATCAATGAATCAATCTTGAGACTGAACTTCTCGTTACTTATAGAGGTGACATAAATACAAAAAACCGATAAAATATGAATGTTTGGAGAATAAAAAAAATTCGCTAATATTCTTCCTTTTTTTATCCCTTTCGGGATGAATCATCTTGAATAATAAGTATTAGTTGGACTTGCACAACTGCAATCATCTATTCTCAATGTGACCGCATTTCGTGGCTATTGATGCCCAACCCTTCATTGACCATACCCATCACTCCATGACCACTAATGACAATGATCTGCATTGTGTGCGTTTTTTTTAAGCTTTTTCGCTTGGCATATGGGGCCTTATCATGAAGTCTTATGGCCATTCAAAAAAAATAGGTAAAATAAACATAGTAATAATATTGCTAACCCGCGTTTAGGAGGTTTTTTCGGGACGGAGTAGCAAGCGGTAGGTATGTAATCAGACTACACCATGTGTGCGAAATATATATAATTTTTTACATAATTTACCGTTAATAAGTACCTCTCAAGTCAAGTCGCCTGGCCTCATAGCTCAGTTGGTAGTAACTCTGCCTTCTGCGCTAGAGGTCGCGGGTTCGATTCCCGTACTGGACAAACATTTTGTGTGATTCTCAGATGTTTGTTCTGTGTCTGGGTGTTAAATATATATCTATTATGTATATCAGTCTCTGGTACCCATAGTACAGGCTATGCCTAGTTTGGGATCAATTGACCGTGTGTAATATGTCCGGAATATTTATTTATTTTATTTACCTCCTTAGTTTTGTCGAACCGGACGACGCAGTGTTGGAAGGTTGGATGGACCCGATGGACCGACCACACTGTGAGGGTTGCGGGAATTCGGTGAACGGAAAAGGCTCAAGCCGTTCGTCATGGCAATCTTTGGGGAAGGCCTATGTTCAGCAGTGGACTTCATCAGGCTGATGATGATGAGTTATGTCAGTAAATTAGCACAGAGGTTTATTGATGTATGCTCAACCGGAGCGGTGTAATCCCACTTCATACAATCTAGGAGCTTTTACTTGTGATGTGTCAGTTGAATGCACTGAGACAATGGGTTAGACAAGAAATCATAAATTGTACCAATTACATGCAATATAATTGAATTACTTAATTGAAATTGATATAATAATTATAATTACTGCAATTACGATGGATGAAAGTAATAGAAGTAGGTCGATGGTTTAGTGTTTATATTTATTAGGTACAGTTGCCTGCACTGACAAGTAAAATTTTCAAAATTATCATAGCACACATAATTTTGAAAATAAGTACCTATAGTATGATAAGTTGAATTTTGAAAATTTGTAATTATGTTAATGTATTACATAATTGTAGGCCGTGGTGGCCCCGGCTAAAAAATAGGCCCCTCCATATCTATTTCCGCGGATGTCGTAAGAGGCGACTAAGGGAAAAAAGCTAGGGGATGGGCAGCAGCGTCCCTCATTTTAACAACAATAGCTCTAACTGCGCTCGCCAACCCGCATGCCCAGCGTGGTGAGTATGGGCAAACCCCCCCACATGATAGGGAATATGCTCTGTCTGTGGGGGAAGCCATGTTCAGCAGTGAACGTCGTACGGCTGAAATTGTTGTTGTTACATAATTATGAATCAACTTGTAGAAGTGGAACCGGTTTCATTACTCAGTTTATGTTCTTAAAGGCTTTACGTGCTCTTATCGTGCCACAGAATTACAAGTAGTTAATGCGTCAATGGACCGGTACATCCGGTCGGGCTATCACGAATTCAATTTCATTAAATTGTCATCTCCCATTTTCATTTTTTTTCTGAATACTTATTAACTCTAAAGCAATAACAAAAAGTTAAGTTTTCTGAATAATAATAATAATTATTATTATTAAGCCTTTTTATTCCCCTTTCTCATATCATTTAGATTATTATTATATTTGAATTCATTTTTCGTGGAGTACCCATTTTTGGGTGTAGGCCTCCTCCAACCTCTGCCAGTTTCCTCTTTCTTGAGCGAGTCTAGTCCACGTAGCGCCTGCTATCCCCATGACATCATCGCTCCATCTTCGTCTTGGTCTTCCTCGGGGGCGGGTAGCATTTATGAATAATACCTAGAATTATAACAAAAAGTTAAGTTTTTTGAATAGTACCTAAAGCCATAACAAAAAGTGCTAAGGTACCGTGTCTCATTAGATGTACCTACGGCCATTATCCGAGCTCGCCACGTTTAGCTAACTTCTTTGCGCGGCGATGCGTGGCCATCGCTTCCCTGCGTTGGCAACGGCAACCCTACACGTCCGGTCGCGCAGGTTGCGAAGGCGCACGTGGTTGCGTAAACCAAAAACCCAGTACATAGACGATCTTGGTGGCGCTGCGGGCGAGCGCCCGTTTGAGACGCAAGGTGTTCGATTCCCGCTGCGGGACTTGATGTTTGCATGATCTGAAAATATTTGTTCCTACAAATATTTGTCATGGTACCACAACACCCAGTGTGTTGTGGTACCATGGTACTCGTATTTTCTTATGTCTGGTATGGTTCCAAACAGACAGAGATTTTTCGCATTTAAAGTATTATTTTTAATCAAATTATATACCTACTTTGAATTAAACAGATATGTGGCAGTTTATTATGATTGAAAGAACCTACTAAAGGTAGGTAATAAACCTTTACATTTCTACTTACTTTAGGAGGATTCTGAAATGTCGATTTTATTCATTATTATTTCTGCAGGATTTTTTTTTAAATCAAAATTTTAGTCTCTCAGTAACGTAGGAACATAGTAGTAATTATAAATCCTAGCCGCAAACCGGCTAACTTCACGTTTGCCTACATAAGGCGACATTAATGTAGGCACATAATTAAATTGTCGCTTGAAGGCTATACCGCGTTGGTACCAGGTTTTGGCACTGCGCAGCCGCGCGGTCCTTGACCGGCGCCGGCGCAGTCTGTCCCGCGGCAGGTGAGCACGCGCACGCAACGCGCGCAATCAAATCATTCGAAATTCGTCGCTACTTTTACTTTCTTTACGTCATATTGTTGCAGAACCAGTGTTGATGTGTGTGTTACGAAAGCTTGTGTAAGTGATATCAGTGCTGTGAGATGTGTTTTTGTTTTGAACATTGAGAAGTGTGAACATTGTTCAAGTGAGTACTACCCTCAGTTTTCCCTAATTTCTGTACTACCATAACAAAATTGCGATGTGTGTGATTGCAGTTTCAACAACATATACCAACATTATATTATATTGATGACATATGGCACTGAGACTTGGTCGTTAACTATAGGCCTCATACACAAGCTCAAAGTCGCGCTACGGGCTATGGAGAGAGCTATGCTAGGAGTTTCACTACGTGATAAGATCCGAAATGAGGAAATTCGTAGAAGAACCAAGGTCACCGACATAGCTCTCAGAATTAGCAAGTAGAAGTGGCAGTGGGCAGGCCATATAGCTCGCAGAACCGATAACCGTTGGGGAGTAAAGGTTCTCGAATGGCGACCACGAACCGGGCGACGCCGTGTTGGAAGGCCCCCCACTCGATGGACCGACGACATTGTGAAGGTTGCGGGAAGTCGGTGGATGGAGAAGGCTCAAGACCGTTCGTCGTGGAACTCTTTAGGGGAGGCCTATGTCCAGCAGTGGACTTCTACAGGCTGATGATGATGATACCAACATTTCGCTTGATCGCAACAATCCATACTAGTGTCGATTCAGTTGTTGCAATATCCTAAACCAAAAAATTAACGAACACAAAAAAAAAAGGATTATTCAACTACAGTCCACACTGTTGCTGCAAATTCTCTAAATATTTTTAGAATAGGATTAGGTACGTAGCTTTTATGAAGAAGGTAGTTTTTGTCAGCTGTTGTTTTGGTTCCGTGATCCAAGATGTCATTTTTCGCCCGAAGATTATTGCATGCGAGTATCTGCAGTAGACGTAGAAGACGATTCTGCCCGTATGGGTAAGTAATGGGGTGTCAGTGAAAGAGCTTTGCTCATTTACAATACGATTTTAAACCGCGAGTACGTATTATCGCAACCAGTAACTGGTTACCTATGCTACTTTCACTATAGCTTTTCCGTGATCAACTTATGGATTTTGCTTTAATTTGGAGAAAGCTCAGTCACTCGTTTTGCAAAAGATGACAGTCTCATAAAAAAAATCCGTTTGTTTGTGATCAAACTGGTCGGACCACTTGAGTTCCGCGTCGTAAGCAATAAAATAAAAAGGATCTTAAAAAAACGGGAACCCTTTCAAAACGACCACAATGACCCTCCATAGACCTATACCTACCCGTGGATGTCGTAAGAGGTGACTAAGGCAAATAAGCTAGGGGATGGGCAGGCAACGTCCCCTATTTTCGCAAAGATAGCTCTAACTGCGTTCGCGTACCCGCGTACCCAGCAGGAGTATGGCAAGTTCCCTCCATATGATAGGAATTCGCTCTGGTAATCTGCGCCCCCCCCCCCCGCAATGGTGGGCAATATTCAAGCAGAATACTACGTATCGTGGTACCTACCTGGATTAAAAGTAGCCTTTATGCTTTTCTAGGCAAAGAACTCGTATCCATTCCAAATTCAAATTCAAAAAAAGTTCAAATCAAATCAAAGTAATTTATTGCGTAATATAGGTTAGGTACAGTTGTTACATAATACAATACAAATTAGGAGCAGCCATATTCAGCGTTGTACGCATGCAATATACATATTTTCAAAATTAAGTAGGTACGTCAGAGCTTTAAAATACAATAAAATAGTGCTATTACAAAAAATGACATTACAATAATCATGGGTTTGAATAGTAAGCCCTTTCCAATAGTAACTTTTTCAGTCTCACTTTGAATACTACAAGGTCTACAAGGCTTGAAGTATCAAGTAAAGGTTTAGGTAGGTGATTGTACACACGAACAGCCATACATAGCACACTCTTGTTCAACAAGTTTCATCAAAATTGAACCACAAACATCCAAACATCCTTGCAAACTTTTGCATTTATAATATTAGTAGGAAGTAGGATGTAGTGCTGAACATAGCGGTAACTGAGTTACTGTTACGGCCGTTTTATGAAGTTCGCCGCTACTCAGGGATCCGCAGGTATCTAAGGTCATGGTTATCTCTCGCTAGTTGTTACCTATTCGAGGAATGTCGAGTCTGCGTTCAAGGCACGTGCAAAAACTACAGTTGGCTTATAGAATATTTTAATCTTTTTCTAGTTACGTTCAAGGCATCTAGCGTACTTATTTGTTTAGTCGGTGACTTAAGTTGAAAGTCGCAAAGATGTATTTAACGGTACCCCAAAATTTCCAACTCAAACGGGTCACCTTCCCCTAGATCTGAGTTTCAAATCATATTTTTATTCCCTTAGTGTGGGCTATCACAGTAAAAATAAAATAATCAGTATCATTTTGTTCACTCGGACGGAATGACACTGGCCATCGACGCTTTCGAATAAAAACAAAAGCAAGACAAAATCATACACAAAATTATTTTTGGCCAGTCGTGATTCCATGCGATCGATGATGAGTTTTACAGGTGAAGTAGCAATCCCTCTAAAATAAATCGCCAAAATTGTCAACCACCTCTTTATTTGAAGTTGGTTAAAATATCACACACCTTATATCACAATGTTGACTAATGTTTGGCTGCCGAGTCATAGTAGGCTTGAAGTTTGTGCGCAGTATCAAAGCGTAGCGATAGCAAACTGTGGCAAATTCATTTTCCAATTTTTTTATTTTAAAGTTTACAGAATGTGCAGAACAGGGTTCGACGATTCCTAATTTTCCTTCCTGCACAGCCGATTCGATTCTAATGGGGTTTGGGTTTCTTCAAAGGAAAATACAGGTTTTTTCTTGCTATCCATGTGCGGCCATTTTATTCACACGCCGAAGAGGAAGTGCAAGAATTACAGGAAGTAACAAGACAAATTAAAGAATGAATTTACAAAGACAAACAACAACAGACAACAAAAGTAAAGTGTGAACGAGAACAGATAAAACTAAAACCATAGATACTATAAACTAATTTTCTAGTCGTCGTGCACATTCTCCCGCCGTGCACAGTGTGCAGTTATTCCGTCAGCACGACGACCTTCTTGGTAGGTCTCCTTCGAATTCCGGCCTTCGTGGCCACATCCACTACCCGTACGGTGCCATCTTTGCCCGGGTGTACCTCGATAATCTTTCCCTTGACCCAGGAGTTCCGTGGCAGGGTGTCGTCGACCAGGAGGACCACGTCGCCAAGCTGCGGCTGTCTACCTCGGCTATAAGGCTCCCGCCGGCATTGCAAGAGGGGGGCATATTCCCGTATCCATCGCGCCCAAAACATGTCAGCTAGCCTCTGTGTGTGGCGCCATCTCTGTTTCGCCTTCAGATCTCGGTCGTTAAAGCTGCCTGGAAGGGGCACCCGCGCTGGTCCTCCTAGAATAAAATGTAGGGGTGTAAGTGCCTCAGGGTCGTCTGCTGAAGAAGATACTGGAGTTAATGGGCGGTTGTTCACAGTATATTCAGCCTCTAGCAATAGGGTGGTCAGCACCTCTTCTGATGGGTGTCTCTCGTTTAGTGTCGCTGCCAGCGCCCTCTTTACGCATTGCACTATTCTCTCCCATGCTCCTCCCATAAACGGGGCACCAGGTGGGATATATCGCCAAGTGATTGCGTGAATGGTCGCCTCGTTCTTCGTCGCTTGGAGCGCTGCCTTCTGTAGTTCAGCATCCGCGCCACGCAGGTTGCTACCGTTATCGCTATGTATCTCGGTAGGACATCCTCGCCTCGCCATCATGCGTCGAAGAGCCATTATCGCGCTATCTGTGCTCAGCGATCCAGCCACTTCCAAGTGGACTGCGCGCGTCGTTAGGCAAGTAAATAAGGCAACGTACCGTTTTTCATGTCGGCGTCCCACGGTGACGCTATAGGGGCCAAAGTAGTCAAGGCCCACGTATGTGAATGGACGTTGGTGATGGGCAAGTCGGGTGATCGGGTGGTCTCCGGTTGCTGGGGTCGCCGGCTTCGCTCGCAGTTTACGGCATGTTACACAGCTTCTCACGATGGTGCGAGCGATCGGTCGAAGGCGTAGCACCCATAGATGTGACCTGATTTCGTTTACCACGGTTTCGGTTCCTGCATGGTGATTCTGTCGGTGGACCCATGTGATGTACAGTCGAGTGTAGGTGTGCTCTCCATGCAGAACAGGTGGATGGCGGCGTTCCTCCGGCAGCTCTACAGCGGCGTCGATTCTCGATTTTAGCCGAAGTACGCCCTCTCCGTCCTCAAGTACGCTCAGCGCTCGCAGCGGGCTATCTCGCTCGATCGGCAGGTGCTGACGGAGCCGGCGCAGGTCGTCGCCGAAGCTGTCCATCTGTGCGGCGCGCCACCAGAGCTTCTCTGCTGCCTTCACGTGCTGCGCTTCGAGAGTTATGTACTTTACTGTGCTAGTAGGTTGTGCGGCGCGGGGGGGCGCAGCGATGCGGCGCGGCGGCGCCGTTCTCCAGGCGGGGTCGTCGTCGTCTCGGCGCGTTCGTTTGATGCGTCCCACTGCGGCGGTGTGTCGCGCTCGGCAGAGGTCGATGAACTGTAGTAATCTGCCGGTCGCCCGCACGAGTCGCAGCCAGGAGGAGAACCTGGCCGAGTCAGGCAGGGCGTCGGTGATGCGCGTTAGACCGCGCGTGGTCGCCACGCGCTCCTCGCCAGTTTTCGGTGACTCGATGTTTTCCGGCTCCCGCGGCCACAACTCCTCGGAGTGGTAGAGGAAGTCGGGTCCGCGGAACCAGCCATGATCACGGCCGAAGCCGCTTGGCGTGCCGCGAGTGGCGTCATCGGCGACGTTGAGTGCGGTAGGCACCCAGCGCCACTCGCTGACTTTGGTCTCCTCCTCTACCTCCGCCAGGCGATGAGCGACGAAGGGTTTGTAGGCGCGAGGCCCGGTCCGCAGCCAGGCGAGGACGGTGCGCGAGTCTGTCCAAAAGACCCGGCGCGCCGGCTCGATGTCGTGCTCGCGCTGGACCGTGCGGGCCAGGCGACAGCCTAGCACGGCCGCCTGGAGCTCCAGGCGCGGGATCGATGTCGTCTTCAGGGGGGCCACCTTGCCCTTAGCCATGGCCAGGGACAGGTGGACGGTGGCGCGCTCGGTCACCGCGCGCCAGTAGACGGCGGCGACGCAAGCGCTCGAGCTCGCGTCCACGAAGATGTGCATGTCGAGATACGGCGCGCTGGCATAGCACGGGTAGCAGCGCGCGATAGAGAGGTGCTGCAGGCCTTGCATGTGGCCCAGCCATTCGTGCCACGCCGTGTGGAGCGCCACCGGCAGCTCGTCGTCCCAGCCAACGCCCAGGCGCCAGGTGTCTTGGAGGAGGCGCTTGGCTGGCATGGTGACTGGTGTAACGAGACCTAGAGGATCAAACAAAGACATTATAGTCCGGAGCGCTTCTCTTTTTGTTGGCCTCTTTGTGCCGTCAAGGACTTCTGGTGGTACTCTCTTCAGGTTCAAGTTGAATGCTAGTACATCTTCGTGGGGTTTCCATACTAGTCCAAGTGTCTTCTCAAAGACCTGGTCATCATTAAGCTCTACTTCTTCATTTCGTTTGACCTGGTCTGGAGCTATAGCCTCGATTACTTCTGGTCGATTTGATGCCCATTTTTGTAGGAAGAACTTGGCTTGACGATGGACATGGTCTACGTTCGATGCTACTTTTATGGCGTCTTCTATTGTATCGAAACTGTGGCAATAGTCATCCATGTAGTGATTTCGAGAAATAGCCTCTGCTGCTTCGGGGTACATGGCTCTGTGTTCTTCCGCGTTCTTGTTCTTTATGAAGATAGCAGTGCAGGGTGATAAGGCAGCCCCAAAAATGACGCTTCGCATTCGATATTCCGTGGGGGGTGCCTCCCGCCGGTGTTCATCCTCCCTCCATAAAAACCTTAGCGCATCTCTATCCTCCTTGCGTATGCTGATTCTGAGGAACATATCCTGGATGTCTGCAGTGACGGCGATCTCCCTCTGGCGGAAGCGCATGAGTACCCCGGGCACCGACTGCAGCAGATCTGGTCCTGTAAGCAAGCAATCATTTAGGCAAAGTCCATGGGACCGCGCTGCCGCGTCGAGTACTATCCTTGGTTTAGGTTTGGAGGGGTTGGTCACTGCAAAGTGTGGTAGGTACCACGTTCGGCCAGGCTGTGGCGCCTCGGTAGCTTTCTCTGCATATCCACACTCTATCAATCGAGCCATCTGCTTGTGGTACTGTTCCTTCAGCTCAGGGCTCTTTTCTAGCTTACGTTCAATACTATAGAGTCGTCTTACCGCTGTATCTCGATTATTGGGCAGAACAATGGACTCATCCCGCCACAGCAGTCCCGTTTCAAACCGCCCGTCAGGCAGTCGACGACTTCGATCTTCAAGGATCGCCAGGGCGCGCGCGTTCTTGTCATTCTGAGGGCTCCTGGGTTCCACCCCTATACTATCTAGATCAAAAAAGGATTTCATTAGTTCCTCCATTCGATCCTCAGTTTGTTCTTCTATTTTGGTCACAATATGCACCCGCTGGATTCTATTCTCACAAGAACCATGTAACACCCATCCCAGCTCTGTAAGGGACGCGGCTGGCTGTCCATGCGCTCCGCTCTTTACTGATCTTGATACGATTATATGCCAGTTATCTTGGCCAATCAGAAGAGTAGGTGTTCCATTTCGATATATAAGGTCCTTGGCAATGTCTTGCAGATGTTTGCATTGTTCGATTATATATTCATCTATAGTTTGAGGTGAGAGGTGCAGTCGATTAATGGTTCTAGCCCTTACTTCATGCTCTTTGGTGGCATGCCTTCCCATTACTCGCAGCAAAACTCTCATCGATGAGCTGGCATTAATCTGGGCTCCAGCAATGCCCTCGATGTTAAATGGTTCTTTTGGTCCTGTGCACCCAACAGCTTGCGCCACCTCATCCTCAATCAGTGTCACAGTAGATCCTTCATCTAGTAAGGCAAATGTATCTACGACTCCGGTTGGGCCTTGTATTCTGATAGGTATTACCTTCAAGAACGCCTTCTCCAGCGTGTGTGGTCTTGTGGTGGTCACTACCTCCGGAGTGTTCACCTCTTCCCCTTTCTCCTCTACTGCCACTGCCGTCACCTGTGAGTCCGCTGGCTTTCCGCTGTGCAGGAGGGGGTGGTGTGAACCTGTACAGCCATCTGTAGCACATGCTCGATATGCGCACCGGTGCCGGAAACCACGCTTGTGTAGGCATCTAAAACACAAATTTAACTTTTTAGCTTCTTCCCACCGATCACTTACACTTTTTATAGCTTCAATTTGGTTTGCTTGAGATGATGGTGTGCTGTTTTTAGGCTTGGGTGTGCTTGAGGCAGCATAAGCCCTTTGTGGCCTTTTCTGTGAGGGTGAATGGTCTCTGTAGGTCTCAGCTTGCGCATATTGGTTGCAAAGCTCTGCTTCTCGAGCTAGAAATGAAGAAAGCTTAATTAAATCAGGTTCATCCCTTCCAAATGCTGCATAATCATACCACCGATATCTCAAAACAGGAGTCATCTTGTCCACAGTTGCTCGGACAGTCTCAGGATTGTATAAGTAGTGAGTTTTGTTCAGCGACTTGACAACAGCTACAATGTTGTTGACCCGGCTTGAAAATATGCAAACATCTCTGGGATTATCTGTGAGCTTAGGCAAGCTTTTCATCTTCTCAACCTCAGCTATAACTAGTGCATCTGCACGACCGAATCTCACCTCTAGATGCTTCATAACCTCATCCGGTTCTATCTCCGCTATGAACAATGACTGGGCTGCTTCCTTTGCGGTGCCTCGCAGGCTTTTCCTTAGTCTCATAAGGTTTTCTACCATGCTGAAATAGCTCTTTGTGTCCCTGTATGATGCCCTGAACGCGAGCCATTCCCCGCTGGCCCCACTGAAGGAAGGTAGTTCTGTGATGTATTTCGGTGGTCGTTGTGTGCCGGCAGCCTGAGCTAATGCTGCGGCGAGCGTTGCCACATCTATGGTTTGAGGGGGGTAAGTTGTACCTTGTGCCGCTGGAGTTTCTGGCCTCGCTGGTTGATTATCAAGCCATCCGTGTACTTCCTTTGTTTTGTCCGGGATGGATTCCAACATTTCCATCTCATCGTCCGAACTCTCAACAATTTTTGCCAACTCGGCTTCTGCAATGGCGGCCGCTGCACGTGCTTCATCTAGTTTGGCTCGCGCAAGATTTTCCCTAGCTTCAGCGGCCTTTATTCGGTGTGATTTAGTGCTGCGATGCGATCTCGTCCGCTCTGACGACGATGGTAATGCACTAACCTCTTTTTTCTCGATTTTGCTGCCGCACACGGAACGCGTGACCGGCATTTTTCCAACCTGTATTTTCCGATCCGGCTCGATGGTCCAAATGCTGTGCAGAACAGGGTTCGACGATTCCTAATTTTCCTTCCTGCACAGCCGATTCGATTCTAATGGGGTTTGGGTTTCTTCAAAGGAAAATACAGGTTTTTTCTTGCTATCCATGTGCGGCCATTTTATTCACACGCCGAAGAGGAAGTGCAAGAATTACAGGAAGTAACAAGACAAATTAAAGAATGAATTTACAAAGACAAACAACAACAGACAACAAAAGTAAAGTGTGAACGAGAACAGATAAAACTAAAACCATAGATACTATAAACTAATTTTCTAGTCGTCGTGCACACAGAACAATTGCCTTTCTAATCTAACTTGTTCTAAAATTGTATCAAAAAATCCTGGGATAAGTTAACATTTTACGAGAAGTTCGACACCAAGACTGATTTGATCCCAAAACAAAAGAATTTTGCATAACACACCTGTTTTTTTTTTTCAATGAAAGATTTAGAATTTCCGAAGTTTGTTAAAACTAATTTTATTGCTAATTATGGCAGAGATCGCTCTTAGCGATAAGGTCGCCCATTGTATTGCCGTGTAAATTTGTAATTGTGATCTTATGTATTATTTCCGTATGGTGATCAATAAAGTGTTATCTATCTATCTATTATGTGTTGGCAGTAGAATATGCCTCTTTCGGTACAGCATCATTTATGAATCACCTTGTATGTATAATTATTTTCACATAAATAATCCTTCTATTTATGTACTGATGAAAGTCAATTTGAATTTGATATTTGAGGGCTTACGATATAGCTTAAAGATGTCGCAAGCTCATAAAAGTCAAACTCAAACTTTATTCAGGAGTGATAAGGATCATTTTGATCAAATTTCAGATTAACTATCGCGCACCGTGTGAATACAAATTTTGTCAGTCTGAAATAATTGATTTAAATAGCGAGGTAATAATGGTATTGCTGTACAAAATATGGTTTTATTGTTGGTATTTGTAGATGAATCTCTGCAAGATATGTAATTTAGATATCTATGATAATAATCATTTGTGTTACTTACATAAACGCGCGTTGTATACCCAGATTACAAAGATTACACGTAAATAGATAGATATATATCGTATCATCATCATCATTACAGCCGTAGAACCCCTACTGCTGAACTTGGCCTTCCCCAAATTATTTTTTTTTTTATTCCGGACATGTTCACACGGTCAACTGATCCCAAACTAGGCATAACCTGTACTATGGGTACCAGAGACTGTTATACATAATAGATATATATTTAACAACCAAAAACAGAACAGACATCTGTCTTAGTCACAAATGTTTGTCCAGTGCGGGAATCGAACCCGCGACCTCTAGCGCAGATGACAAAGTTACTACCAACTGAGCTATGAGGCCAGTCATAGAGCGATATTTCTAGAGCGACTTCATAGCATATGGCCATACTGCCCATACTCAACACGCTGGGTATACTGGTTGGCGAGCGCAGTGCTATCTTTGTGAAAATAGGGGACGCTATTATTAGCAATGCTCCAGGTGTTGCTGATGTCAATATGCGACGGTAACCACTTACCATCAGGAGGGCCGTAAGCCTGTTTGCCTCCGTATAACATAAAAAACGCTGCTGCACGTCCACTAGCTTTTTTCCCATAAAATTTGCATCCAGGTCGCTCAGATCTGAATTACGAAGAGAGGCTCTCTAAATATAATGTTCAATCGCTTGAGACTCGACGTATATATTTAGACCTGGTTTATCTTTATAAAATAGTACATTCTCTAATAGATTCTCCAGAGCTGTTGTCCTTGGTATCATTCAATATTAAGTTACGTTACGTTATTAGGGCACGTAACTCGAATGAAAGAAATCTGTTTGCCTTACAAATTTATAAAAATAATATTTCCTTTTACAATCCTTTAACCAGGATGGTTCGTCCATATAATGAAATGGTTAAAAATAATTTACAGTTAGATATATTTAGTTCTAAATTGTGCCATTACATCAAAAATGTTAAGGATATCTTGTATCCTAAAACACTAGATGTTCGTTAGGAAACATGTCACTCACTTTTGTTTACTGTTAATACTTTTGTTGTACGCACATAATTATATATGTTACTACCTAGTTCTAATCTGTGTTTTATAATTATATTTTTAACTTTTGGTTGTAATGTGTTTGTGCGTCGAAATAAATAAATAAGTCGCCTCTTACGACATCCATCCGAGTCGGTAGATATGGAGGGGCCTATTCTTCAGCCGGGGCCACCACGTATATTGTTTACCTATTAACTATGTACCGTTATAAGTACTCATACATAATGTATGTGCGCCGGCTAGTTGCGCAAACGCAGATGACGCGGTCTTTGAGAATACGGATGTTACTTGTTCAGTCGTGCTGCGATCGTAATAAAATTCCAATTGAACTCAGAAACGACTGGTCAAAATTGACCAGTAATTACGGGAACTACTTATTTAAGGTGTAGGTAACCTCGATTTGAAAACATTGATAGGGTCTGGGAGTTGTGGTACCACCAGTGGCGGATCCATTATTTTGGTTTGGAGGTGCTTGAACCAGCTTAGAGTAGTCTTTGTCAAGGTAAAAAAAACACAATTTGGCTCATTTAGCGCATAACATGATAATTTTGCTAATTCTTCAGTGACTTCGACATGTTTAGTGCGCCAGATATTTTTATTTCGGAGGATAACTGACGAAAATTTTACTCAGGAAGAGTACCTACAGTTTTCATAAATATACAATTATCTTATAGGTATACTTAGTACTTAACAAGTAGGACAATATCAAGATTAATTTAATACTTGTCTGGGGTTGACCCAGGATTATTTACATGGGGGTACATTCTGCATCCAGTAAACAGTAGATAACTATGACAAAAAAAAATTATTTGTCTCCCCGCCCTCCTGGCGCCTATGTATGGCATTCCTAGTTTCGGATACCCACGACACAGTGTGGTATAACTAGTACACATTTTTACTCCCAGGACTTATAGTACCGGTTCTCTTTTTATTCATATTCATTTATTGCCAACATGTACATGGATACAGCTTAGGTGTAAACGTAGCTTAAGTAAGTACATGTACCCTGTAGGGCATGATGATACGATATATAGCTATCTATTTTAGGTAGGCATTGCGCAAGATCGCTATCAGAATGCAAAGGTACTTATACTTATACATGCATAGTTTAGAAGCCAAATACATAGAGTTATCAGGACCAGATAAATAAATAAGGTGAATAGAGCGAGTGTTGATTGTATAAACTACATTTCTAGAAAGACTAGATAATATTGTCGGCCGGTATAAAATAAGGATATTCTGTACCTGGTTTCGTACCTCCTGTGTTGTTAATAATATCATGCATGGAACTGGCATGTCCATGCATAAATGCATAAATGGATGTTATATTAGCAGAGGCCGGGGCAAAGTAATGAGAAAGGGCTAAGTACAAAGTTATAGGTAACAAGCTTGCGCCCGCGTGTAATCTAGACAAAAAATAGCCTACCTATATTTATAGGTAAAGAACTATATCTATTCCAAGTTTCATCGAAATCTGTTCAGCCGTTCTGGCGTGATTAAGTAACATACAGACATCCATTCTTTCATCCATTTGACTGGCCTCATAGCTCAGTTAGTAGTAACTCTGCCTTCTGCGCTAGAGCTCGCGGGTTCGACCCCCGCATTGGTCAAACATTTGTGTGATAAACACAGATGTTTGTTCTGTGTCTGGGTGTTAAAAATATATCTATTATGTATATCAGTCTCTGGTACCCATAGTACAGGCTATGCCTAGTTTGGGATCAGTTGACCGTGTGTGATATGTCCGGAATATTTATTTATTTATTTATATTTATTCATTGAGATCGCATGGATCATTTTGAAACGTCTCAAATTTAGTTGAATTTACAAACCTTATTAGTAATCGATTGGCATATTCGCAGAACATATTCAGTTCCAAGCTTTTTTGTTATCTAAATCGGGTATTTCGTAATAAGATTTATTACAGTTTTCGCTAACTGATAACTTTAGCACATTGCCTGAGACCTTGGGACGCTTGGGAGTATCTGCGGTCGGTACCTACTACGTTACGTAGATCTTATCTTGACTATAATTATAGTATGTCCATACCTACTTAGATATAAGCAAGGGTCGCCTCACGGCTGACATGACACCCATTGCTTCGGAAAATCATATTTCGCAAGCAATATAGGGTATTGAGTTACCCTGCCAAAGTAACTATTAGAGCGGAGCTACACCCAACAGCGCGGTGCCGCAGTTTGCAATTGTCTTATTTTTTGTGAAAAAAATATGAAATTGGCTCACGAATTTTATACCCAATAACGGTGATTATTTGGGTACAACAAGAGCGAAGCCGCGGGTGGAAGCTAGTAGTATTCTACATCATCATTTCAGCCGTACGACTTTCACTGCTGAACATGGCCTCCCCCACAGACAGAGCAAATTCCTTATCATGTGGGGGGATTTGCCCATACTCACCAAGCTAGGCATGCAGGTTGGCGAGTGCAGTCAGAGCTATCGGACGCTGCTGCCCATCCCCTAGCTTTTTTCCCTTAGTCGCCTCTTACGACATCCGCGGATAGGTAGATATGGAGGGGCCTATTCTTCAGCCGGGGCCACTACGGCTAGTAGTAATATAAATGCGAAATTTTGTGAGGATGTTTGTTGTTCAATCACGCCTTAACGGCTCCACCGATTTTGTTGAAACTTGTAATATATATAATTCCTTACCTAGAATAGCATATAGGCTATTTTGTATGTAGGTACCACGCGAGTGAAGCCGCAGGCGGAAGCTATTGTTATAATCAAATAAACTTCTAGTATCCCATCTCACTTTATTGCAATAAAATTGTTTATTTAAGGTACAGAACATACCAAGTTTACTCAAAATACTTTTTTATTTATTACAACAATAGCCAAAATTCGGTAAAAAAATAATTAAATTTTGAAAATTCACAAATCTTTCAAACAATTTTCAAGATGAAGACTTTGGGTAGGTAAATGAGAGGACAAGTATAACAAAGTGTGAAAAGGTACGAAATAGTGCGAGCCATAACTCTATGTCCTTTAATTATCTGCTATTAGACGCTTGTCGGGGCGTTGCGATGTAGAGATTCGATTGACTGGGGTGTGTAAATTTAATTTATTAGCTTAGGTTCATCGTCATTATAATCATCAGCCTGTAGAAGTCGCCTTCCCAATGAGTGCCATGAAAAATGCAGTGACTGATTTACCAGCAAACTTTTTTATCGTCTAACCGATTTTTTTATCGTCTTAACAGAAAACGAAAAGATTTTTGTAAGACTTCGGATGTCTTGCAGCAAGAAGTCTACAAGTGACTTGGGTGTAATTTAATATTTTATATATATTTATGAAAAGAACACTATTTTTACAGGGCGCCTAATGCAATAGTTTACGTACTTTATTTTATTTTATTTGTTTTCTACTTACTTAAAAAATATCAAACACTATATTATTAAATTTGTGTAGTTTTACCTAGAAAAGTAAACATAAATAATAACATAATTATATCACAGTATTCTGATTCCAAACAATCATTGAGTATCTAAGAACTTATGCAAAGAGGAAAAACAGTTTTTGTTAGGAAATAAGTTCATAAATAAACACCTTCGAACAAAACTACTACTAGGTGACGTCACGCAAGTGTTTTTAAAATGTATTTTAAGGCAGTCAAAAATAACATTCTTCTTTATTTTTAAACAATGAAATTGTCTTGCTTTCTTTCTTATCATGTCACTGATTCTTTCTTAGTCATCCTGTATTACGTCAGTGACCAGCTTGACGTACGGTGGCCCTGAAAATGGCCATCTCTAGAAATCATACAAATCATAGAGTCTCCTTTCGTGCACATGTCACATGTCTTCGAATTTTTTAGTTCTAGTACATGCCGGTTTCCTCACGACGTTTTCCTTCACCTTTTGAGATCACTAGTAGGTATAACACATAATCAAATTGTCTCGGAAACATTATTTACTGTACAAAAAATCAACCAAGTGTTTTAATTGTTGTATCTTCAGTTCCTTTTATGTCTCTCATATTAGAAGGTGAACACGGTGAACTTGTCATGAACGTGCGATACGAGCAGACATCACACATCAATCAAATATCCATTTTATGTTCTTCTTCTTATGGCTTAAAATCTCAGAGCAAAGTGATGTTTTTTTTTTCGAACGAATTTTTATGCTGTGGTTGTGTTACGACCACTGCCAGCTACACCGGGCCTCAAAGTGATGTGATTAGTATACACCTAGTACCGGTTTCCAAGATTATAGTCGTAGGTATTCGTATTGTGTGATTGAATATTGTTTTTATGGGAACAAAGTTTCTCTATTTGTATGCGAAGTGTATCTTATCTATCTATTCGCAGAAATTAAAACCAAAGCTGGTACCGTTTGAGTTTAATAATTCCTCAATTGGCCGGGGCCTTGCTGGCATAGAACGTCGTGGGCTCGAACCCCGTTCGTACACCAATGAATTTTCTTTGAGATGACGGGTTGAGAAAAGCTGACGTTTCGATCACAGTCTTTTCTTATGTTACTTCTGTTCAAAACGATATGTCATAATTTTAATTGAGCTATCTATAGATCGTTTGTAACGGTGTTTAGATAGCTCAACCGTTTTTTGTGTATTTTGTTAATATTAACTTGTATTCGTTTTAATTTTATTTCTGTAAAAAAAAATTATTTAATTTTTATTTTTATTTTATTGTGTTCTGAGGGAAATCGATCTTTCATTCATTCAATCAATCTTTCATTCATTCAATCAATCATTCATTCATTCAATCTTTCTTTCATTCATTCATTCATTCATGTCAAATAACAATTGCTGTTTTCGTTGCAGAAGTGAGCGATGGCGACGTCGTCTGAGGGGGTCGTCAATAAAGCCTTCGAGGCTGTGGACGACGGCTTCCAGACCATAGACCTGCGGAACCCGAGGAAGGGAAACACTGCTCAAACTCAAATTCGGGTAATTTCCTATATAGGTGGTACTTATAACTAAGTGGCGTGGCAGGCGAGTGCCCGTCTGAGATGCAAGTGGTGCGGGTTTGATTCCCGCTGCGGGACAACTGTTTGACAAAAAACACAAGAAACAGTCCAGCTATCTAGACACCGTTGAAAACGATCTATAGATAGCTCAATTGATCCAGATCACTACCAGTCATACATTAGCCTTGTATTTCAATTCGTTCCATCGTAGTCTGAAATTTCGAAACTATGAGGAGGAGGAGGAGGTAGGGCACAGCAAGATTTTCTCGTTCTGAATTGGAGCAGCCCGCCTGGGGAGGTACCTCCGCATTACAGAAGATCGCAGCCAAATAACATTATTTGTTTCAAATAGTGTTGTGTTCCTGCGGTGAGTAAGGTTGCCAGAGCTCTTTAGGGGGGAAGGGGGTTCGGGGTCGGCAACGCGTGCGTGATGCCTCTGGTATTGCAAGCGCTCATAGGCTTCGGTAACCACTTACCATCAGGTGGGCCATAAGCTAGTTTGCCACCTCTGTTGTATAAAAAAATATTAATAATATGATGCTTCGAAATTTTGGAATACACCTTCTAGCGCTAACCCTAATAGGTATATTTTGACACCACGCCTTATATATATATTTTTCTAGCATCGGCAAAAATGCTTGCTCCCTTTGAAATACTGAAACTTTAATGAAAATAATTCAGCTAAAGGGCTTTGCGTAATAGCAAAGTAAGCATGCGTCGGCCATTTCTCGATTTCCCTCGAAAGGCAATAAATATGGCGCGAATTTAATTTTGTTCCAAATTCAAATTAAAGTCACGAGTCAAGACGACACGTGCACAGTACCTACTACGACTGAATACAGATTAAAAATGAACCTTCCCGCTTCAGTGGGTTGAGGAAATTGAGCTCATTGAATTGGTTAAAACTAATTTACTTGCGTTCTCCTGTTGGGATTTTCCGTGAAGTCAATGAGCCTGTTGGTATTATATTGACAAGCCGTATCATATTGACAAAAATAATACTCAATCAATAAAAGACAAGTTAATAAGTTTGAAAACTAAAACCGACTACGCAATATTGTTTTTTTTCAAACTGTTTTTTATTAAATTAGTTTATTCTCAAGTAGAAGGTTCCGCAGAGGTTTCGCGTTGGAATCCGTCTCCGTTTGAGTCGAAAATTTTTGGGATATCATAAAAAATATATATATATATTTCTTAGAATGCACTCGTTTTCATATGTATATTCAACTTTTTTTGAGAACTTAAATTCACGTCTATATTCCGTTATATTGAAATAAGAGTACCGTAATAATATAGTCTATGGAACCCGGACCACAAGACGCTTTATTCCAGCGGTGCCCATACTTTTAAGGAGATCGACCTAGCAAAAATTTATGACTACGAGATCGACTAATATGTATCAAGGAAAAAAAATTGCTTATGTAAGTAAAACATAGGGCAAAGGGTGCAAAGTGTCAAATCTGTATTTAATTTTTTAATCATCCAATATTACAAAAAGAAATTCAAATATTAGCTGTGGTACAATATTTAAAAATGAAAAATTATCGTGATGCTGATGTCGAAGCGTGACATTGGTGGTCTTCCGCAGTCTTCCTTTTTTAAAACTTTGTTTCTGTACGTCGCTATTTTCTTTAGCAAAAAGCTACAGTTTTAAGGTCGATCACTGATAATTGTATCTATCCTTGTCGTTCGACCTTTAAACCTCTCGCGATCGACCGTATGGGCACCTCTGCTTTATTCGATACCTCACTCATCAAAGTATTAACAGTAGTTTCGGAGCTACGAGGCCACAGATGAACAAACATACATACCTACATAAATACACATATAAACCCTCCGTAGTCCGGTATAACTTTCACGACCAGCCGTAGACCAACAGCAGATAGATTCAATCTGGAGATAGCTTATCCTCTGGCTGCCAGTTGCATTGGTCAGTCAAGCCTAGTTTTCAGCGACAAAAATCTTGTTTCTCATACTATCTCATACCGCAGATGCACTAATAAAAATGGCGCCCAACATGGGACATTCTCTGAGAACAATAATATACCTTCTATATTATAAATACTATTTAATTATCTAATTATAACAAGCTTGCAGCTGCGGCTTTGCCCGTGTGATTCCTAGTTAAAAGTAGCCTATATTATTATTCAAGGTAAAGAACTACATACATCATTTCCAAGTTTCATCGTATTGGAATGAGCCTGTCACGCATGGGATACTTACTATGCTAAATGTGGGTAGTTCAAAATGTTTGGACGTGCCTCTGAATACCTCCCTTAGACATGTTCAAGGATCTGATCGCCCGGAGATCTGAGAGGCTGTCTACCATGCTTGGAGATTAGAGTTGTGAGCAAGTCGTGAACACATTAGGTACCCATTATTATTTTTATAAGTATAAACGGAAATTAAAAAGTATCCAATAATAATTCAATAAGTACATACGTTTAGTTGTTATAGAAAAATTAATAACGTAATTCATTGTTGTTACACCACAACAATAGGTACCTACCTAACTATAAATAATGTTCCTCATTTTCCTCAAACAGTTTACTCTTATAATGTTTGTGCCGCTATTCTGCGTACTTTTTACCCTGTTTCTATGCTCTAAGCCGAGATTGCTGCCCCCAGTGCTCAGAATCAGTCAGAAGCTCGCAAGGGCCCGCGCCGCCCGCCCACAGAGCGCTTTCAACAAAACTTTTACGAGTTCGCGGTAGTCATAATTGTAACACAAAAAATAAAAAATAAAACAATGTATTCGAAATTGGAATAGTTTTCAAATGAACTGTGCTGGCCATTTAAATCATTTTGAAATTTAAAAAAATTCAAAACGGTTTTTTTGGGTAAAAACTTTTTGGAGCTGGAATGTTTGAATAGTTTGTTCGATGGATCCAGTGATGAGTGAGTGCACTAAAATGGTGGGTACTGTAAAAACTATTTTGAAACAAATTTTAGTATTTAATTATAAATACCTACGATAAAAATAAGAATAGAAGTGTCGGGTGCAGCTAAACAGGCCCTGACTCAGATTATTGCTGCTTGACATGTCAACAAAAACAGCTGATTCGAATCAATAATCTAATTTATATTAGATAACATAAATGTTTGCCGCAAACAGAATGCTTGCTTGGCGTGTCACTGATTCTTTCTTGGTCAGTGACCAGGTTGAGGTATTGTGTGCAAAAGGAGCGTCTAAGAGGCGCACTTTAATCATTTCGCCGCAAATACCAAAATATTCATAATGTGTGTGCTATTTCGAAAGAGGCTTATTCTCAACCCAATTGGCAATAAAGTTTGTTCTACGACTTTAGTAAATTTCATTGAATAAAGTCTATGCAAGAATCAGCTGTTTTGAGGCCAAATCAGTTCAAACTCAATGAAACAGCTATTTTATGCCATGTTCATACGGCGTGCGATATGTAATCTAAGGCTCGTAGACTCAGAGACACGACTCAAACTTAGATTTAATCACAGATCAACTGAACTCTATTTAAGTACTGAATCTCTTCTCAAACATAACTTTTATTCAAGAACGGTACTTAAACTACTCTCAGCTGAATCGAGTTTCAAATCTGTACTCAAATGTTCTCGTTTACATTTTGATTTATTTATAATTTTCGATTCGTTTTACGCAGAAATTCAAACAGCCAGGGTGGAAATAGAACAGAACTATAAAGTGAAGTATAAATATGCATCAAAGTACGTGTAACGGAACGAAAATGTCATTTGATTAATGTCTAATCAAATCTAAACTCAAGCACCGATTTCGTCTGATTGACGTTTCAGAATAAGCATTTACTCAGGTGAACTGTGATCATTGAATCTATACATAAACACTGTTCAAGAATTAGAATCTCGACTCAAATCGAGATTTAAGTACAGATCAACGCTTGAGTCTTGTCTCTGAATACGAGCCTAAATGTATTTCAAAATAATCCTTATCTCTTATGGGTAAAATCAATTTAGAGTTTGACTTTTAATAGGTCTTGCGATATCGTTAGCCCTCGAATGTCAATTTCAAAATTGAGTTTATCCAGTAGAGGTAAGAATAATTTTGAAATACATTTTAGATGACATATCTCACGCTGTATGAACACGGCTTTAAGGTAGCATAGCAATCATACGTTTAGTATTTAGTTACGTATGCCGATCCCTTAGAATTACATGTCGAAGGGTCTTAAGCTGCCTCCATCCGACATGCTGGCAGTTACTTTGTTGTCGGTAGGTACTTACTTGCCTGTGCCGCTGGTTGTTTCTTAGCTATCCTACATTCAGGTTAGTGACCAAATTAATGTACGGTGGCCCTGAAAAAGGCCAATGACCGTTGGTGAAAGATACGGTGTGGAAAGGATTTAAGTGCGCCTTTCAGAGGATTCTTTCACGCACATATATAGTCTCTGGTATCCATAGTACAGTTTGGTATCAGTTGATCGTGTGTGATATGTCCGGAATATTTATTTATTTATTTATTTACATATTAAAAAAAAAAAAAAAAAATTATTTCGGACGCCTTGGATCCATAAATTGTTAGTAAAATTATATAAAAGAACTTATAATTAGGGTAAGTACTTAATGCTAAATAATCCTAAACATTTCAATAGATCACTCTCCTCACGAAGCAGTGCCACGTGGGAGAGGTGATACTGTCAGCAATCGTTTGAAGGATGATATTGGGGCTATCACGCACTCTGCGCTGATGCGCATGGGATGTGGTCTTTTTACGGAGAATTGCAGCAAACCCATCCGTCTCGTATTCTGCAAACATCCCTGATGCACTGCAGAAACGCGGCAGCCCCAACATCATCCTAAAAATATTGTTGTACTGGACACGCAGGGTCTCTAGCGGTCGCCTAGTGTAGTTAACCCATAGATTCCCGATGTAGAAACTTTGACAGTATGCTTTAAATAGCGTTAGTTTCACTAATTATATTGTCATGTCTTTGTTTTGTACGTCCTGATAGGATGACAAAATGTTAGACCTACCAACTGCATTTTTCTTTTTTTTGTTATTCTGTTCGCATTACTACTGCCCTCTTTCTACCAAATCCGTGGACAACGGGGCTGATTACACTCCAAGAACTTTAGTACCTACTTTAATTAAGTTTAGTAATATGTGAGTGCAATTGTTTGTTGTCCCGAATAAATAAAAATAAAAATAAAATAAATAAATGTCTTCGAATTTTTAAGTTCTGGACATGCCGGTTTCCTCTCGATGTATTCATTCACCGCACAAACATTTTTGGGGAAATAATTAATTATTACACGTTTGCACTTCGCATTGCTTGCACCTTTCAATTGGAAGAACAGTGAAGAAAAACATCGTGAGGAAACCGGCATATCCTAGAACCTAAAAAATCGAAGACATGTGACAAGTGCACGAATGGAGCCCCTAAGAGGCGCACTTTAATCCTTTCACTACACTGATTCTTTCACCGACACGGTTATAGGCTCTTTTCTGGGCCACCATACCACAACCTAGCCACTAACCTAATACAGGGTGACCAAGAAAGAATCAGTGACTCAACAAGCAAGCAATAGGAAGGCGCAGTCACTACCACCAATCCACCAGAGCAGTCACGTTGGTACTTATAGCTTCTAAACAAAATCAGTGTTGAAAGCAAGCAACAAAGCACAGGATATCAGCTGCGTGTATTGTACGGCCATTGTACGGCCTGAACAGCTTGAATTATGTCCATTCATCGCCAATGAACGTGCCTGCTCAATGGGAGAGCCGATTACACCTCGATACGGCTTCAATAATGGGTATCAAAGTAGATGTAGTAGATGTTTAATCGAAGCGATAAAGAGTGAGCTGCAGAATGGGCATTCTAAAATGTTTCACTAGCGCGGGTGGTAAAGACTCTTTAACTAATATAACTAACTAATAATTGTATGCTTAAACTATTTCTAACCTACCGCAAAGGAGCCATTTCATTCTGGGCCTAGTCCATGTACACTACATAGAAAAATTAGGAAAAAATAGGAGATTACAAGAAAAATACAATTTCATTAATTTGAAGACAAATGCGATGGTACAAGAATAGTTCTTCTGGTAAGTTTTTTATTATGTAAACACTATTTGAAGGCCGCCATGTTGGTTTATAATTGGCGTTTGACATGACATTGACATATTTTTCATGTCATGTTGTTTGATTTGATGTTTTTGTTTTGTCAGATAAATGTAGGTTGTCAAAATGACATTTCACGCACGTCCATCCGCCATATTTTTGTAGCGCTGTGTATTGCTCTCTTTGTCGAAGACAATCTTAATGTACCTTATAACGAAGTCAATTTAAATAAAATAACCAATTAAATACGTTTACTTTATTGCTTAGCCATATTTTAGAGTAGTGTACACAGTGCAGGCCCAGGCTCCATATATTGATGAAACGTTTCTTTTGCGTATACAACAAATTGATGGAATGTTTTAATTTTTTTGTAAAAGTTTTGTTTTTTTCAATGTACTTACCTACCTACTTACCTTAATATAGTTCTAAGTATACATGGTGTTTATAAGATGGCTTAATAAAGTATTTCTATTTCTATGTAGCTATGGTCTTCAAAAACACAGTAGGTAGGTAGGGAGTGTGCGTCTGAGACGCAATCGAGGTTGAGAGTTCGATTCCCGCTGCGGGACAAATGTTTGCATGATCTGCAAATATATTATAATTCACTCACTAAGAAACATCATTCTTAAGTATTTTTTTTTTATATTGACTTAATTTATTTTCACTATTTTTTACCATGAAGAAGCTAGTATTTTCTATAAATGTTATTTATACTTCCTTTTGACGTGTAGGTAATTAATATTGTATTATGGCTCTGGTGAAACCCAGTGGCGGATTTATCCTAAGGCCCAGTAGGCCCGGACCTAGGGCGGCCAGATATTAGGGGCGGCAAATCGTGACCAAAAATTTGTAGAAATTGTCGTAGCTCAAAAGAAAAGCTCATCATCTCGGAATATATTTACAAATTAGTAGCTATTATAGTTAATTAAATTTCTGATTTCCATTTAGATAAAGTTGGCAATAAAGTAAATTCATTATGTAGGTACCTAGTCTTATGATGGGTGCTGAGAAAGGGGGGGCGGCACATGGCCAGGGGTCTAGAGCGGCCAAGACTGCAAATCCGCCACTGGTGAAACCCTATATAGACGCATGCAGGGAAAAATATATATACCTATAGGTAAATAAATAAGTAGGTATTATTATTATTTGTAAATAAATCCAGAAGGAAGGCAAGAAGCTAATTCTAAAACCAACAATAATTGATTGACTGGCCTCATAGCTCAGTGGTAGTAACTCTGCCTTCTGCGCTAGAGGTCGCGGGTTTGATTCCCGCACTGGACAAACATTTGTGACTAACACATATGTTTGTTCTGTGTCTGGGTGTTAAATATATATCTATTATGTATATCAGTCTCTGGTTCCCATAGTACAGGCTATGCCTAGTTTGGGATCAGTTGACCGTGTGTGATATGTCCGGAATATTTATTTATTATTTTATTTATTTAGCTAGCGAAGCGAGTGAAGATCTTTAAAACAAATTGGTGTTAAATGTAATGTTTGCACGTGCCGCTACGTGACATTTTCAAGAATCAAATACAAAAATGTAGTTGACTCACAAATAACTTACTGCAGTCATTTTTGTATGATTCAAAGCATTCTTCACTAACAATCGGAAACCGCCCACCTTCCCAGTTATCTTTATTACTAAATCACTGATTAAATAATATCGGCACTAAATCTTTGTATAAACGACTGACAAAAATTGGTTAGGCTCCGGAAGACGCAATTGCTTAAGACTTTGTCCGCTTGGACACTTTCTCCAATGGGTGTCCGATTTTATTCAATCATATTTGTAAATAGTACCTATCAAGTGCCGTAAGCCGTGGTCAAACGGCATGCTATATTTATTTGATATAAAATTTCATATAAAATTCGTTTCCAATTATTATTATTATTATTTATACAACAGATGTGGCAAACAAGCTTACGGCCCACCTGATGGTAAGCGGTTACCGTAGCCTATGAGCGCTTGCAATATCAGAGGCATCACGCACGCGTTGCCGACCCCGAACCCCCTTCCCCCCTAAAGAGCTTTGGCAACCTTACTCACCGCAGGAACACAACACTATTTGAAACAAATAATGTTATTTGGCTGCGATCTTCTGTAAGGCGGAGGTAGACCTCCCAGGAGGAGACCTCCCAGGCAGGCTGCTCCAATTCAGAACGATTCAGAATTATCTTTTCATTTACTGAACAAAGTCCAAACAAAGATATGTGAACATTTTTTTTACTAATACTGACGACTGCGGGCTATCTAACTAAGAGGTCGGTCGGCAACGTTTGGTCTGCTAATTAGCTATAGACGGAAGCCACGTTTCAGGCATAGTAGCGAAGAAATATCGCGCAATCGTGTTATCGACTAAGCATTCGCGCTAACAAGTATCGCGCAATCAAGCTTCGTATCGTATATTCGTATCGTATTCGTATCGTAGGTAACCTAATCTAAATAAGGGATGTCGTAATATTAATATTTTTATTTTGTAGTAGGGTTTTTAATTTTTTATGTTTTAATTATTATTTTTATGTCTTTAATTATTTTAATTTCTAAGCGATGTATTTTTTTTTGTATAATTAGGTTTAATTAGATTATAAGGTTATTATATTTATTATTATTATTATTTAACTGGGCTCATAGCTCAGTTGGTAGTAACTCTGCCTTCTGCGCTAGAGGTCGCGGGTTCGATTCCCGCACTGGACAAACATTTGTGACTAACACAGATGTTTGTTCTGTGTCTGGGTGTTAAATATGTATCTATTATGTATATCAGTCTCTGGTACCCATAGTACAGGCTATGCCTAGTTTGGGATCAGTTGACCGTGTGTGATATGTCCAGAATATTTATTTATTTTAACTTCAACCTCGCTCTCGCTCAATTCATAATAGCCCGCTGTCTGTCTCCTATAATTATTGTGATACTTGGCTGGTTGATTTTTATGTATTGCTTTGTATGAATTGGTGTACACAATGTTGGCGACTCAAATAAATAAATAGATGTTACATTTTGTAAATATAAATATTTATTGTTTTCAATTTACAAAATATTTGGTTTGGACATGTAGAGAGGATGAACGAAAGAAGATTGACCAAACTGGTGTATAAGGCGAGTGTGAATGGGACCGTTGGTAGAGGAACACCTAGGCGTACGTTTAGCGACCAAATCGGTGACGTTTTGGACAAAGGCCAGGTCGAGAGTACCCTAAACCGACGAGCATGTATGAGGAATGTGATGAGAGTGATTGAAGCGAAAGAGGTATGTCACGATCGTAGCTAGTGGAAGGCCGTGGTCTCTGCCTACTCCTCTGGGAAATAGGCGTGATTTTATGTATGTATGTAATTTACAAAATGAAATTATCATATTTGTTCCAGACGGGCCAGGAGCAGGAGCCGGACTCGGAGTCCATGCAGCGGAACGCTGAAGGCAGGAGTTTGCGATGCGGCTGGGGCATGTTCCGGCCGCATTGGATGCAGAAGTTCAGGACCGCCAAGTGGGCGCTGTTCTGCTTGTGCTGGGCTGGCGCTATACAGGGTGAGTTTTATCTTTTTTAAATGCGATTAACTGTCTAACCAACATATATACGGTGCACCTGTGTGCAAGGTGATTCATAATATGTATTCCATCCCGAAAAGGGCTTATTCTATATAATCTTAATAAATAAATATAAATAAATAAATGATAAATAAATCTTTATAATCTATAAATCTTAATCTTATTCTATACAAGCAATAAAGTTTGTTCAACGACTTCTGGAAATTTGTCATTTTTCATTGAAAAAACTCTATGCGAAAATCAGCTGTATTGGGGTCAAATCAGGTCAAACTCAATAAATCAGCTGTTTTAGGTAGCAATCTTGATTCCGAACTTCTTGTACGCTTAGGTATTAGTTTTAAAGATGAATAAAAATACCTAAAACGGGTAATTTGAGAAAGTTTGTGAAAAAAATAATTAGTAAATATATAAAAAAATTAAATCCTTTATTGGCTTTAAGTAAAGTGAATTAGTTAAGTTGTACCATATTATATAAGATCTGTGGATTTTGTTTCATTAATAAAATAAAATAATAAATAAATAAAAATCAAAAAAATAAAATGAAAATATAGATGATTTTTTCGCTAATATTATTTCTTTTTGTTGATAGAATAACCCCTTTCGGGATGGTATACATGTTATGAATCACCTTGTATAAGAGAACTGCTTTAAACTCTGGTGGCATTGGTCTCTAAGCAAAAGCCTCCCCTTTTTCAACAGGTTTAACAGAATAAAAATCTGTAAAATGGGCAAACTTGTGAAAGAAGCTTGTTTGGCAACATTTTATTACAATGGTAGGTAGGCTAGTTAATTGCACTGCACTGCAATACGTTATTATGGGTTGAAGGCCAGAGAAACAGGCACATGAGCGTACCTTATATCAGGGTGACGATCGGTAACTACGGGCTTGTCTTTCTGTTCACTGGCCGTGTGGAACGACCAGTGAACTCTAACCAACTTTAAATTACCATTCTAAAACCAATGTAAATTTTTATAGAAAACATTTTATACTTGTGAAAATCACTAGTTTAAGAAAGTAATTTTGAAAGGTTGTGATGTGTTAAATTATAATAGTTTAAATTGATTTAAGTTCCCTCCCGTGTTTATAATGTATATTTTGATCTTAGTCAATACCATTACATAATTTGTAAGAAAAATGCGATTGTTTAAATGAAATTTAGTTTTATAAACGAAATTATATATATATATATACATATTTATACAACAGAGGTGGCAAATAAGCTTACGGTCCACCTGATGGTAAGCGGTTACCGTAGCCTATGAGCGCTTGCAATACCAGAGGCATCACGCACGCGTTGCCGACCCCGAACCCCCTTCCCCCCTAAAGAGCTCTGGCAACCCTACTCACCACAGGAACACAACACTATTTGAAACAAATAATGTTATTTGGCTGCGATCTTCTGTAAGGCGGAGGTACCTCCCCAGGTGGGCTGCTCCAATTCAGAACGAGAAAATATCGCTGTGCCCTACCTCCTCTCAAAAATAAAAATTTCGCTATCACACATTTAATAAAATAGTCACACGCGCCGAGAAGTACATTATGCAAATAGGTAGAAAGTCGTGAGAAACGGCAGATCGATCATAGCGCACACTTTCTTGCAATTCTTGCAAATTATCGACTATACCGACTTGGTCATAATGGTGACTCCATATTACTGTAATGCTGTGTGTAACGTGTGCCAATTAGCTATGTTAAAAGTTTAAATACTATGCATATGCAAATCGTCCAGTGTTAGCTTACTAGCACGCTTTCGGAAGATGTATTTCTATCACCCAATCAGAAAAGGAGCCGTGGTGGCCCCGGCTGAAGAATAGGCCCCTCCATATCTACCTATCCGCGGATGTCGTAAGAGGTGACTAAGGGAAAAAAGCTAGGGGATGGGCAGCAGCGTCCCTCATTTTAACAACGATAGCTCTAACTGCGCTTGCCAACCCGCATGCCCAGCGTGGTGAGTATGGGCAAATCCCCCCACATGATAAGGAATTTGCTCTGTCTGTGGGAGAGGCCATGTTCATCAGTGGACGTCATACGGCTGAAATGATGATGATGATGAATCAGAAAAATTGAGTCAACCAATCAGAGGACGTTCGGTCCTTACTGATTAGTGATTAAGAATATAGCCGGACCGTACCTCCTTACTGATTGGTTGACATAATTTTTCTGAAATACTTTTTGTGATGGTATGCGGCCAGCCATAGTCACGGACGCTTTTCCGATTTTAACGTCCCTGTTTCACCTTGAACGTAAGTGTACCGTACATGCAATGCTAAATAAATAGAAATGAAGAAAATATTTAAAACATACTGTATTAGAATAGAATACAAAAACGTTTATTTTGTTACCATAAACACAATCAAGCTTAACATAACACAATATAAAATGTAATTAAATCAAACGGGCACCACTCAGCGTGTGCTAGAGCAGAACAGCTTACACCAAAGCGCTGTTTCTTCCGTGGTCTTCTTTTATTATAGATATAAGTACTCATGATGTATTTCTAGACTACACTCTCTTATTGACCTTGTTTATAGTTATAATTTTGCTATTTCTTAAGTATAAGCATGCTCACTGCAGATAATTAATACTTTAGTTTAAGTTTTGTCTAAGTGAAATTCTGTAATTTCTTGACAAAATAAAATATTCTTTAAACCGAAATAACATACGAATTGATTGTATTGTTCACGAAGCGCTTGCATTGCTTTGCAATGTTGTGGAAATGCTGTCTCTATAGCATTTGGTCTCTTAAAATGGTAAAATACCATACAACTCACCACATTACCAACACCCAGCAAATTTCCTGCTGGTTAATGAAATAATGAGTTAATTAAATAAATGAATTAAAAACACAACGCAAGTCGCGGGAGGGCGCTAATAGATTTGCACGGCAATTCGCTCGTCAAATTAGGCACCGGTCCAGTGTTGGTAATTAATAGAGCAAATTATGCTTCTAAAAATATACCTCACCCATCATCATCATCAACCTGTAGAAGTCCACTGCTGGACATAGGCCTCCCCCAAAGAGTTCCATGACGAACGGTCTTGAGCCTTCTCCATCCACCGACTTCCCGCAACCTTCACAATGTCGTCGGTCCATCGGGTGGGGGGCCTCACCCGGTTCGTTTAAAAAACATATACACGACACTATGCTGTCTGATTATTTAGAATTTAGATAGTTTAAATTTCAGCTGTAGTTGGTGGGTAGACTGTTTTGTACGTCCTTATGGGATGACAAAATGTTAGACCTACCAACTGCATTTTTCTTTTTCTTTGTTATTCTGTTCGCATTACTACTGCCCTCTTTCTACCAAATCCGTGGACAACGGGGCTGATTACACTCTAAGAACTTTAGTACCTACTTTAATTAAGTTTAGTAATATGTGAGTGCAATTGTTTGTTGTCCCGAATAAATAAAAGTAAAAATAAAATAAAATCGTTTATAATTTCATGCCGAGAATATTTTAAAACCCGCGGCTTCGTGGATACGTGGATAAAAAGTAACTTAAATTTTATTCCAGGCTATTTTACTACATACATGCCAACTTTCATTCCGATCTGTTCTGTGTCACAGTCGGGTTTTTTAATTTTAATAATTATTTTATTCACTATATTATTCAAAATTACTTCATCATCATCATCATCAGCCTGTAAAAGCCCACTGCTGGACATAGGCCTCCCCCAAAGAGTTCCATGACGAACGGTCTTGAGCCTTCTCCATCCAACGACTTCCCGCAACCTTCACAATGTCGTCGGTCCATCGGGTGGGGGGCCTTCCAACACTGCGTCGCGCGGTTCGTGGTCGCCATTCGAGAACCTTTACTCCCTAGCGGTTGTCGGTTCTGCGAGCTATATGGCCTGCCCACTGCCACTTCAACTTGCTAATTCTGAGAGCTATGTCGGTGACCTTGGTTCTTCTACGGATTTCCTCATTTCGGATCTTATCACGTAGTGAAACTCCGAGCATAGCTTTCTCCATAGCCCGTTGCGCGACTTTGAGCTTGTATATGAGTTTTTTTAATTACTTATTAGTTTTCAAAATTACTTATAATGTAATAAACCTATGCCCAGCGGTTTAGGCTTTGCGCTATCTCTAAATCAGTCAGGACTTTTATTTTGATAGTATTGATCAACACTTCAATTAAAGCAATCTTCAGCAATAACCAGGTCGATTAGAGCGGCTCCGAAGTACGGTCCCGGGATCTTGGGCCCCGGGGAAATTATCCCGGGGCCGTAAGTTTCATAACTGCAACTTATGGTTATTTATCTTCGGAGTTTTAAACTTTTTGTTGGTGCATTATTTATGTAGACATTTTAAGAAGATTGAAATGATTCCCGGCATAAATAGAAAATATGCTCTCTCTATGCTTGGAATTTAACTAGGTACGTGATAAAATCAGAAATGAGGCATTCGTAGAAAAACCAGGGTCATCGATATCGGTCAGCTCTCAGAATTAGCAAGTTGGAGTGGTGGTGGGCAGGTCATTATATAGCTGGCAGAACCGAGGCTCAAGGCTTTCTTTTTTCAGTTATTTTTTTAGGACTGTTTGATGCGATTTGATTTGACTTATGGCACTGAGACTTGGTCGTTAACTATAGGCCTCATATACAAGCTCAAAGTCGCGCGACTTTGAGCTTGTATATGAGGCCTATAGTATAACGGGCTATGGAGAGAGCTATGCTCGGAGTTTCACTACGTGATAAGATCCGAAATGAGGAAATCCGTAGAAGAACCAAGGTCACCGACATAGCTCTCAGAATTAGCAAGTTGAAGTGGCAGTGGGCAGGCCATTTAGCTCGCAGAACCGATAACCGTTGGGGAGTAAAGGTTCTCCAATGGCGACCACGAACCGGGCGACGCAGTGTTGGAAGGCCCCCCACCCGATGGACCGATGACATTGTAAAGGTTGCGGGAAGTCGGTGGATGGAAAGGGCTCAAGACCGTTCGTCGTGGAACTCTTTGGGGGAGGCCTATGTCCAGCAGTGGACTTCTATAGGTTGTTGATGATGATGTTTGATGCGATAAAGTCAGCCATTTTTTATATTTTATTCCCGACGTTCGACTGTGTTACAACAGTAAAGGTCAACAATAAGCAATGTATACTCATCGCGAAAAATTGAAAAATACTATAGTCAGCCACAAATTACTATGCACGAAGTGCACGTCAGCGCCCACGATTGACACGAAAACCGTGCGTAGCGTGCGCGTGGCCCGCACGCACGGCTAGTAGCTTTCGTGTCAGTCGTGGGCGGCGTGTATGTACTCTGTGCGTAGCAATGTGAGGCTCGCAGCAGAAGACAGAACAAACATACCTAATTATTATATTATATATTTCATCAGACTTGACCATTATCAATGGAGCCCACAAAATATAACTTTACCGCACCCATTCGTCGCCTTCGTTTTATAATCAACGGTAACACACCGTTGAAAGCCATTACTGAGTGCAATAACACAACGTGCTGTTATAGAATAGATGCTAGCTTTCATGGAGGTATATTGCCGCTGGAACTGATACAGCTTGACACTTGAACTACCTGAGTTACTCACTTGCCACGGGTGAGTGGAGAAGAGTGAAAAGCATGGCGTAGCGTGCGAGTGCCCGTTTTAGATGCAAGGGGTACGGGTACAATTCCGCTGCGGGCCAAATATTTGCAAGATCTGCTAATATTTGTTCAGGGCCTGGGTGCTGCGGTACCATGGTACTCGTAGTTTCTAACACCCACGACACAGGGAACCCTAGTGTGGGCTCAGGACTATGTATGTGATTGTTGGGTGTTATTTATTTATCTGTCCGTGAAGATTTTCCTTTATTTTTGGGCTATGTGCGGTTGCTATGTTGTTTTTTAAAAGAATGTAGATATTTATAACTACACTATCTAGAGCCCACGGCTTCGCTCGCGCGCTACATAGATAGAAAAAGTTGTTTATATGCTGTTCTAGGTAAAGAACTCCATCTATTCCAAGTTTCAACGAAATCGGTTGAGCCGTTACGGGGTGATTGAACAACAATCATCCAAACCTCCTCACAAACTTTCGCATTTATAATATTAGTAGGAAGTGGGTAGTATTTGTATCGTAATTTTTTTTTCACCGTCATCGAAATCGATGAGGAGGACTGTATATTAGTAGGATAAGTACTAGACACTGGCCGTGGTGGCCCCGGCTGCAGAATAGGCCCCTCCATATCTAACTATCCGCGGATGTCGTAAAGGCGACTAAGGGAAAAAAGCTAGGAGATGGGCAGCAGCGTCCCTCATTTTAACAACGATAGCTCTAACTGCGCTCGCCAACCCGCATGCCCGGCGTTTTTTTTTTTTTTTTTTTTTTTTTTTTTATACGGAGGCAAACAGGCTTACGGCCCACCTAATGGTAAACGGTTACCGTCGCCCAATGACATTTGCAACACCTGGAGCATTGCTAAAGCGTTGCCTGCCCTGGAGAAATCTTTTTGTATTTTTCTTAAAGCTCTTCATGTTGTAGGTTAGCGGGAAAACCTCGGAAGGAAGCTCATTCCACAATTTGCACGTATGTAATTTGCGGTGAGTATGGGCACATACCCCCACATGATAAGGAGTTTGCTCTGTCTGTGTGTGGGGGAGACCATGTTCAGCAGTGGACGTCGTACGGCAGAAATGATGATGGTGATGAGTAGGATAATGGGATCGTTACGTCTCATCCAGTTGCCCAGGACCGGGCGCAATGTCCCTGTTCAAAGCTCGGTTGGCATCATAAATCTGCATTACGTTTTGCCGGACAGCAGGAGTTATAGCCTCCAACAGGTGTAGGTACCTGCCGCTCTACTTCGGGCACACGTTTTTAATAACAAAATACGGCTCGTGATATACTGCCGGGGTTATTGCATCTTTGTTTACTTCCTGCATTGTTCCGCAGCTAAATAAGAGTAATTTGAGGCGTTATAAGATTGATGAATTGGGCTGTAAAGAAGCAGGTTCATAAAAGTTAATATAGTTAGATAATAGTTAGTAGTATAATATTATTTTAGTTTAATTTACAACTGTTATTATTATTATTTTTCTGTTACTTTTAAATGAAAAATACTCCCCATAAAAAATAAAAAATAAAAAAAATCACGATAGTAAATCGTTTAAATAAAATCGAAACGACGCGTGACCCGAGAGCTGGCTCTTATTTGGCCCAGCGCATTAGCATTGCCATCCAGCGTGGCAATTCCGCCAGCGTCTTGGGGACGCTTCCGACTGGTAGTGATCTGGATCAGTTGAGCTATCTATAGATCGTTTGTAACGGTCTTTAGATGGCTCAACTGTTTCTTGTGTATTTTGTAAATATTAACTTGTATTAGTTTTAAGTTTCTTTGTGTAAATAAACGATAGTAAAAGTCAAATATAGGGAATGATATCGGCAATGCTTGAAATCATATATGAATGCACTAGCTTCCGCCCGCGGCTTCGCTCGTGTGGTACCTACATAACAATAAGCCTATATGCTAGGTAAAGAACTATTCATATTCCAAGTTTCAACGAATTCGGTTGAGCCGTTACGGCGTGATTGAATAACAAACATCCAAACATCGAAACATCCTCACAAACTTTCGCATTTATAATATTAATAAGATGAATTAATTATTTATTTGCATAATAGGTACAGGTTAGGTTTGGTTTGAAAACCAGCGCCGCTGCATGTTATCTAACATGTATCTGTGATTGTTTAATGTTTATGTTATTATTATTCTTTTATTGTTTTTGTCTTTTGTCTTTTAGTATTCTTTTAAATAATATACATACCTGTTATAATTTAAGTTTTTGCAAATAAAATCATATTCTATTCTATTCTATTCTAATGGCTGAGACCATGCCTGTTTTGGCTCACACACACGGGAGACTAATTAGCACTTAAATATTGTAAATGACATAGATACCTACTTATGTGTTGTTTTTTGTACTGTATGTTATCTGTGTTACGTCTACCTATCTCCCTATCGTTAATCTTTTATTCTATTGTTTTTTGTGTCTTCTGTCTGTGTTTGTCAAAATAAATTTATTTCATTTAATTTCATTCATTTTATAAATTGCATGCTCAAAAATTAAAATATCGAATCACTGTATTTGACTACAACAATCCGTGCAAATATGGAAATTATTTTATTTCTTTTTTATTCAAGTTAGGTATGGCGAGTTTTTCTTGATTAGAACAGCCCGCCTGGGAGGTATCTCCACCTTACAGAACATCGCAGCCAAATAACATTATTTGTTTCAAATAATGTTATTTGGCTGGTTGTGTACCTGCGATAAAGTTGCGGATCGGCAACACGTGCGTGATGCCTCTGGTATGCAAGCGTTCATAGGCTACAGTAACCACTTACCAACAGGTGGGCCGTTAGCTTATTTGTCTTGGTGGTATAAAAAAAAATATGTTCATGTTATGTGGTATCTAAGGGGAGGTAACTTCGAGTTCAGGAATGAACGCGCAATATTTCTCTCCATTAATTTAAAAACAGCCCCGAAATGAGCTCGCAGTCAGCCCTACAAATCATAGGATTATAAAATTTAACGTGCCGGCCATAGTACCTACTTCGTGGTGGCTTTTGCGCCCGGACACACCCGCCTCACTGACACGAATAGTAAGCACCCTTACCCTAAAATGTAAAATTGCCGAGTTCTTTCTAAAAGGTCAACATGATAGAAGTGTTCCTTCTCAAGTTTTTCAAGACACTCAGGAATATTGTAGAGGTCATTGTTTAGATTCTGTAGGTGTTCAGGTGTTCAGTATACTTATAGTATATCTACTATCCTCAGAAAGTAAAGTAAAGTGTCATTTATTGCTTGAAATACATGTAGGTACAGGTGTTTATAAGTCTATAATTATGTGAGTCAATGTATTCCTACCGATTTTTCGATGTGCAATAATAATATCATTGTACAAATAATAATAATTAAAATAAACTTAATAAAATAAAAAATAAAAGAAAAAACTGGTAGTGATCTGGATCAATTGAGCTATCTATAGATCGTTTGTTACGGTCTTTAGATAGCTGAACTGTTTCTTTTGTTTTTAGTAACTACTTATTTATATTCGTTTTAATTTTCTTTCTGTAAATAAAGTTCCTCAGAAAAGTTATATTAGATAAACATATTTATGAAAAGCGGTATTTTTCTTCTTCTGTTCTGCTGGTTTTGGTATTTTTACCATCTTTATGTCTTGTTATAAAAGCAACGGGAAGTTCACCATCAAGATTGTTGCCAAATACAGTTGAATAATTGAGCTTGAACCGATTAGACCCCCAAAACATCAGTTTTTTGCATAGTGTTTTTTCTATGAAGAATGTCGAATTACCAAAATTAGTAAAACACACCATTAAAGCCAATTGGGTGTAGAATGAGCCCCTTTCGAATTGGTCGGCAACGGGTGCGTGATGCCGCTGGTATTGCAAGCGCTCATAGGCTCATAGGCCCTAAGCTTGTTTACAACCTCAGTTGTATAAAAAAAACTCTTCTAAAAATACAAGAGTTACCCTTCATAGTGTTATATCGCCCGATGTTGTTTGTTTCAAGTTTTTTATAAGTTTCCAGGGAGTAAATCATAGTGTTTTTTCTATGAAGAATGTCGACTTACCAAAAGTTGTAAAACACACCATTATAGCCAATTGGGTGTAGAATGAGCCCCTTTCGAATTGAGTTTAAAATTTTAATACAGACAATTACTACTCAATTGTTTTGCTGTAAAGATTCATAGACTTTTATTGAAACTGATAGTCAGCTGCGGCTGCTCCCCCCTGCCTACCCAGTCAGGGGGAAGCGGAATTAACATTCATTGCAATCCATAACGCGATTACGGAAAATAAGCCGTTTATATTTTAATTTGGATCTCAATTGGTGTGTGCGATGCTTAAATAATTTTACTTCTCTTAATGAACTCTTTAGGGCCTTGGTGAAGCGGACCTCCAAAGTAGTCAGGCAGGATATTACCTACTGTTGCACGGATTAAATGATACCCCCCTACACAGTTCTACGGACTCAGGCTTCAAATACCCCTCCAACGATAGCTTGCGCGTACGCGCTGCCAAATTGCGTGAGCCCCGACGTATGTCTCCAAATCTCAGTTAAAACTAGCTTCCGACAGGGGCTTTGTTTGCCTGGTACCCGAATAAAAAGTACTTACATGTTATTCAAGCCTACATTATACAAAAAATGAAGAATTTCATAATAAGCAGAACTTTCAAAAAAATATTGAACGGAACTATTGATAGAAAAAGGTCTGAAAAATAACATAAATTAGTTTCACATTAATAGAATGTTCTATTAACCCTATCAATATATTCAACAATCCTTAAATTATCCTCAAAAGTCAAACTGAGCCAAAACAAAACTCAATCAAAACAACGAATAAAAGATATTTCGTAGACTCTGCGTAGAGGCTCTACGACGATGATCCTTCTGTAGGAGACTGTACCTGCTCATTTTGATTAGAGCTGTGACGTCACTCTCGCTTTTGGAAAGCGATACGATACGTTGTTATCTGTAACTTCCTTTTTAGTAAGCTGCTATGGATTTTTTTTTTGATGGTCGTGGTGGCCCCGTCTGAAGAATAGGCCTCTCCATATCTACCTATCCGGGGATGTCGTAAGAGGCAACTAAGGGAAAAAAGCTAGGGGATGGGCCGCAGCGTCCCTCATTTCAACAACGATAGTTCTAACTGCGCTCGCCAACCCGCATGCCCAGCTTGGTGAGTATGGGCAAATCTCCCCACATGATAAGGAATTCGCTCTGTCTGTGGGGGAGGCCATGTTCAGCAGTGGACGTCGTACGGCTGAAATTATGATGATGATGGATTTTTATGGCAAAATTTAACTAAAACTAGAAAGGTACTTAAATGTGCCAACTAATAGTATGTATTTAAAATATGCTCTGGCTACAATGGTTTGGTACATACTTACCTACCTCCTGATTGCTTGTCGTATCACTGACTCTTTGTTGGTCATCCTGTATTAGGTCAGTGACCAAGTTGAGATATGCTATGGTGGCCTACGACCATAACTTATTTTCACCTCCATCTTTTGTATACTGTGAGAAATGGACAGACGGGAGTTATTGAGTCGATGAAGTGGTTAAGTCCACTTTCACAAACATTTTTCACAACTTAGTTGCGTGCTTATGAATAAGATGATAATGAATTTAAGTCAAGTAATTTCTAGTCCAAGGTGGAGAGTGTCTGAGAAAAAAAGCCAGAACAAATTCTCTGCATCTAAACTGATCTACTCATTTTCCAAGTAAACAGAAAAACTTCAGGCTAATGCTTCGTAAAGTTATAAATAAGTATGCAAGTTAAATGAGCCGGGAGCACACCTGTTGTATACAAGTTGCGGCTAGTTCGCTAAGTGACTTTGTTGAGAGAAGATAAGGGGTTGTTCCACACCGTTCGTTACTTACAATATGTTAATTATCTTGATATAAATTGTAGATGCTTGTAAGCACATGACTTTAAGAGGAAAATGTTCACATACGTCATTATTTAAAGTAAAATAAATGGTTGTTCTCGGTAAAATAAATGTTGAATCTCGGTCGTGCACCAGTGTTCATCGACGATTCATAGGAATCAACAAACTTATATTTGCGGTCGCTCATGTAGTCATTGTATGACATTGACCGCAAATATAACTTTGTTTCTTAAAAAACTTCGAAATTCCTCAATTTCAGACTTTTCCCTTTACTTGTGTTACAAAAGCTCCTAGCATTCCAAATTTCAGAATTGTGAGGTAACTGGAAGTACCCTAGAGGTTTTTGATTTTTGCCATTTCCATACAAAAATTATACATTCATTGCCATATATTTTTAATGCATTAAGCTAGAGCTTTGATTTTTATACGGCACCATGAGCCCACAGACCTTAATAGGTTGTATAAATTTCAAGTTGATACCTTTAGCCGTTTCTGAGAAAAAGGGTCTTGATAGACGGACATACAGACAGACAGACAGACGGACAACAAAGTGATCCTATAAGGGTTCCGTTTTTCCAAATGAGGTACGGAACCCTAAAAATATCTAACGTCAAGGAGCTATACAAAGTAGAATGAAGACTTGCATTTTGTCGTCGTGAAAGATATCTTTTGACGGTATCATTGCGAGAGGGACAAAACATTTTTGGAGGAGGTAGGACACAGCGAGGTTTTCTCGTTCTAAATTGGAGCAGCCGTACCTCCGCCTTACAGAATATCGCAGCCAAATAACATTATTTGTTTCAAATAGTGTTGTGTTCCTGCGGTGAGTAAGGTAGTCAGAGCTCTTTAGGGGGGGAGGGGTCGGCAACGGGTGCGTGATGCCGCTGGTATTGCAAGCGCTCATAGGCTCATAGGCCGTAAGCTTGTTTACAACCTCAGTTGTAGAAAATAAACTCTTCTAAAAATACAAGAGTTACCCTTCATAATGTTATATCGCCCGATGTTGTTTGTTTCAACATTTTTATAATGTAAAAATGCGCGGATTGTATATTTTTTATAACAAATAACAATATTTAAATCTAGATATTTATGTGATAATGCGTAAGTAAGCAGAATCCCAAAAATATTAAATCTAGTGCTTTTTTTTTTATACTACTGAAGTGGCAAACACGCATACGGCCCACCTGTTGGTAAGCGTTTACCGTAGCCTATGAGCGCTTGCAATACCAGAGGCATCACGCACGCGTTGCCGACCCCGAATCCCCTCCTGCTTGTTTCCAGGGAGTAAATAAACTCGAAAGGAATGTGTCATTATGTAAATATAGCGGCTGACTCAAGTTTTCTCTCAACCTGTACCTGAGGACACCTAGTCCTAAATATTTATAACTAATTTCACCCTCCAGGTGCGTCCCAGGAATTTATCATGTACCTATGTATTTCTGAAGTTCCGCTTAAATAATGCAGGCATTCATCAAAAGTTATGACGTGATAATTAACACACGCTAATTAGTTTGGCACCTCTGGCGAATGAAATTAAAAAAGTTTCCTCCAGGAGTTGACAACTCGTGGTTTGACGTGGGATTATGAAGATTTTTCATATCTTTCACAAATTAAATGAGGTTTTTATAGAAAGAAAAGATTGCCTGGTTTTTTTTGTCGATACCATTTTGGTGTATCTTTTATTTTAATATTTTGATAATTATAATTTAAAACATTAATAATAATTTAAAGTAGCGAATCTCAAATTCTTATCAAAATTGAGATAAAAATCTGCTTCAGATAAAACTTCCTCATAAACCTTTACGTAAATACATCAAGCAATCCGGTAATGTACCGGGTAGGTAATTTTTATCTTTGAATAGTAGTTAATAAACTGAATTTACAAAGTCGAAGGGACTGTTTAACCATTACATTAGTGTGTCAGTCGAGTAGGAAAAGTTCACTTTGGAAAAGATACATTTTCTTTTATCAATAATAAGCGTACGCCCGCGGCTTTGCTCGCGTGGTATCTTGATAAAAAGGGGCAGTTTTGAAAAACCCTTAAATACGTATTTCAGTATTTGACTGTATGAGTATATGTGCCAAGTTTCAGATAAATCTCATTACACCCTTTCAAGGGGTAGTTTGAAAATCCAAAAATACAGTTTTTCCTTATTTCTATCATTCATTATTTTTAGTTAGTTTCAAATCTGTAGGTTCAAGGAATACGATTTTTCATACAAACGTTTTAACCCCTTTTCATCCTCTTAGGAGTTCATCATTTCAGCCGTACGACGTCCACTGCTGAACATGGCCTCCCCCACAGACAGAGCGAATTCCTTATCATATGGAGGGATTTTCCCATACTCACCACGCTGGGCATGCGGATTGGCGAGCGCAGTTAGAGCTATCGTTGTTAAAATGAGGGACGCTGCTGCCCATCCCCTAGCTTTTTTCCCTTTGTCGCCTCTTACGACATCCGAGGATAGGTAGATATGGAGGGGCCTATTCTTCAGCCGGGGCCACCACGGCCACTACGGCCTCTTAGGAGTTGATATTTTGTAAATCCCTCCACAATAGACGTGTTTGGTATATAAGGCATCTACTGTCCAAATTTCAGCTTTATAGCTTCAGCGGTTTGGGCTGTGCGTTGATCGTGGAATCAGGCCTTGTTCTTTTATATACACAGATAATCATGTAGGTACTTACGAACTGTAAGTCTGATTGCCTCAACTTCGGGGCCCTCGTGAACTCTCAACAACACTCAATCATCAGCGAATCGTGAACGTACCTAATGAACTAATATGAGTCGATGCTTCACTAATATGATCAGTAGGTAACTGCAAGGTATGGCGCCGGTCCCAAGAAGCTCGTTTTGAAATATATTTTTAAGTAGCTTCCGCCCGCGGCTTCGCTCGCTTCGGTTACTTTTTATGTAGGTACACATAAAAAGTAACCTATATGCTATTCCAGAGCCTTTGACTTTTTTTTTTTTTTTTTTTGAGTTTGAAAGTAGCGCCAGTGACGGAAAAGTTGAGAAGTAATAGGTTAGCATGGTATGGGCATGTCATGAGGAGGGATGAAAGTCATGTAACGAGAAGAGCGTTAGGTATGAATGTGGATGGATATAAGACTAGAGGAAGGCCGAAGAAAAGATGGATGGATTGTATTAAAGATGACATGAGTAAGAAAGATGTGAGTGCGGAGATGACGGCTAACAGAAGAGAGTGGAAGAAGAAAACATGTTGTGCCGACCCCACATAATGTGGGACAAGGGCAGGAAGAAGAAGAAGATGATATTCCAGAGCCTAATCTAACTGTGTACCAAATTTCATCCACATCCGTTGGGCCGTTTAGCCGTGATTGAACCACAAACATCCTCACAAACTTTCGCATTTATAATATTAGTAGAATTAGAATCTAGTGTAGCATTCTTTTGTCGGGGAACAGCATTCAGTCAGTGCCTTTCTAGCTTAGACTTTCTTGATAAATATATTTGTATCTGTACAAGGTTATTCATAATATGTATGCTATCTCAAAAAGGCTTATTTTACACCCAATGGGCAATAAAGTTAATTCTTACACCCGGTTAAATAGGGGTGACAGAAAATGTGTTAGTTATTTTTCTGTTTCTCATACTATAAGTATGTAATTATGTGCACGAAAAGTAATATTGTGCACGAAAAGAGCCTCTAAGAGGCGCACTTTAATCCTTTCACTACACTGATTCTTTCATCGACGGTCATAGGCCCTTTTCAGAGCCACCATACCTAAACCTGGTCACCGGCCTAATACGGGATGACCAAGAAGACAAGGAGAAGAAGTATGTAATTTAAACTTTATTTAATAATAATCCCTACATCTTACTTTGACTTTTAGATAATTGCGATATCGTTGAGCTATATTGCACGCCCTCAAATCTAGCTCGTATCTCTATGGTTTGAACACGGCATAAGGTACCTTAATCATAATTCTTTCTGATACTGAATCTTAAATGGTTGCTTGTCATGATCCATGTCACTGATTCTTTCTTAGTCATCTGTATTAGACACTGGTCTAATACTGGTTACTGAACCAGGAGAGTATTTCAGGAGAGAGAGTAACATTGAGGTATGGTGGCTCTATGACCTTATGTGAAAGAATCAGTGTAGTGAAAGGGTTAGAGTGCGCCTAGACTCTAGGAGCCTCTAGGCCCTAGAGGCTCCTTTCTGCATCAGTTCTAGACCATTGTCTTTGCATTTGTTTCAGTCCCGCGCCTTAGATATTTAATGATCACGAATGTGTTATTCATCATCAGCCTGTAGAAGTCCACTGCTGGACATAGGCCTCCCCTAAAGAGTTCCACGACGAACGGTCTTGAGCCTTCTCCATCCACCGACTTCCCGCTACCTTCACAATGTGGTCGGTCCATCGGGTGGGGGGCCTTCCAACACTGCGTCGCCCGGTTCGTGGTCGCCATTCGAGAACCTTTACTCCCCAACGGTTATCGGTTCTGCGAGCTATATGGCTTAATGTGTTATTAGATTTACTAAATAACAAGTTATGTTACGATAAATAACAAGTTGGTATACCTACACAACACAGCTAATAACAGATGCTTATCCTAAGCACATCAACTCGTATGAATTAACTTCTAAACCAAGTAGATAGCAAGTACCTGCACGTAGCTTGGTACTTCCAAGTACCACTCAATCTGCGAGGCGCGCTCGCTCAGGCGAGTAAAGTTAGCAATGCTTGCTTGCGCACCATGCGTTAGGTAAGCGGTTGTGTTTTAATTGGTTTTTTATGTCTCCTTTGTAATGCACCGGCTTTTATGAGACATGGGGCAGTCAGTTGTAGAGTATATTATTACTTACGATTACAAATACTGTTTTTTTTTTATACCATTGAGGTGGCAAACAAGCATACAGCCCATATTCATATTCATATTCATTTATTTCACCCTTAGCGTTACATTGCATAACATAGGTATGTCCAATTACAGTTATTTTCATAAATTATCATGCAGATTATTAATTTAGTATTATTATTATTATTACAGATTATTAATGGATTAATAGATAGTGTCCTACATATTACTCGTATGCATATCAGAGAATGAACAATTCATATATTCGGTAATATGGTAAAATGGATGACTCTCAAGAAATCTCCTGACCTGAAATTTAAATTTGTTGGTGGGTAACTGTGTAACTTCTAATGGCAATTTATTGTACCACCTGTTGGTAAGCGGTTACCGTAGCCTATGAGCGCTTGCAATACCAGAGGCATCACGCACGCGCTACCGACCCCGAACCCCCTCCCCCCTAAAGAGCTCTGGCAACCTTACTCATCGCAGGAACACAACACTATTTGAAACAAATAATGTTATTTGACTGCGATCTTCTGTAAGGCGGAGGTACCTCTCCAGGCGGGCTGCTCCAATTCAGAACGAGAAAATCTCGCTGTGCCCTACCTCCTCCTAAAACGAAATTGTACGAAGTAAACATCAATATGTTTCCCAAACTTTCTCAAATTAGTTGGTTTTGGTGTTTTTCTCAATGTAATAAATAATCACTAAACGTACGAGCAGTTCGGCATCGAGATTGCTACAACAGCTGATTCATTGAGTTTGACCTGATTTGACCCCAAAACAGCTGATTTTGCATAGTGTTTTCAATGAAAAAGTACGTTTTTTTTATGTTATACGGAGGCAAACTGGCTTACTGCCCACCTGATGCTAAGTGGTTACCGTCGCCTATTGACATCAGCAACACCTGGAGCATTGCTAATGCGTTGCCTGCCGAACCCCTCCCCCCTAAAGAGGTCTGGCAACCTTACTCACCGCAGGAACACAACACTATTTGAAACAACTAATGTTATTTGGCTGTGATCTTCTGTAAGGTGGAGGTACCTCTCCAGGCGGGCTGCTCCAATTAAGAGCGAGAAAATCTCGCTGCCCTACCTCCTCCAAATTCCTAAGTTCCTAAAGTCGTAGAACTTTATTGCAAATTGGGTGTAGAATAAGCCCCTTTCAGGATAGCATGCATATTATTAATCAAGTTGTATTTTTTATTTTGTATATACTGCATAATAGTCATAATAGTAATTTATTGATAATAATTATTATAAGTCAATTTGTACACAATTCATTTTCTACTAAAAGTATCATACATTCATAATTATTCACAATGTCAAATATAATTAAAATTTCTGAATCAGTTAATACTTTGCGATTTAATAAGACATGAGTCAAAAGTTCAAACTTCGTCCACCCTCTACGAGAACCGCAGCGTTTATAATTTACGACTCATCTTAAATGCTCATCTCATCGCTCACATCTCGAAGTATAATAAAAGCTCGCAGGCTTTACTACAATGTAATTCCTCTCAAAATAATAACAGTAAGTACAAAGAATCCACGGTAATACCCGCAAATCCGTGGTACATTATTTCCCACGTCGACCATCGCGCCGGGACAGTCTCATTGCTTCCCGGGATCCCGGGCCGGCCGTGATCCCGCTAACAACCGACATTAGTTTGGATTCCGGGACACATTACTCGGACTTGCTACTTTTCTTCGTGAGCGAGGTATTTAATAAACCTGTGGGACAAATGTTTGGGCTTACGGTAACTTCTTTCCTACAAAATAATAGAGGTTCAGTACCTATGTCCTGTATTATTGTTTACCTTACGGGCTTACGTACACATAAGTACACAACAAAAAACACTATGTAAATATCAGTTCTTACTTAATTATTCAGCTGTATTAGGTAGCAATCGCACTGTTGAACTTCCCGTTTAATAATAGGTACCTAAGTCGTCCCACTATCCTATCCTACTAATATTATAAATGCGATAGTTTGTGAGGATATTTGGATGTTTAGATGTTTGTGGTTCAATCACGGCTAAACAGCCAAACGGGTTTGGATGAAATTTGGTACACAGATAAATTATAGTCTGGAATAGCATATATATAGCTACTTTTTATGTAGGTACCTCGTGAGCGAAGCCGCATGTGGAAGCTAGTAAAAAATAAAAATATCAATAGGGATTTCAAAAAGTTCAAGAAGAGATGGAAAATTTTGTTTATTTTTCTGAAAAAAAATTTCTTAGAATAAGCTCCTTTCAGCTTGGCAACTTTTGTGTAGTATACTTGTACTACATAATACTGTCAGTACAGCGAAAATCTGCAGCTAGACATCACTAGTCACATTAGTCCCTTTTGTGCATATCATTCAATAACTGAATGCACCTTTTCAACATTTTATAATCCTATCGGCTTATGCTCGATGACACATCATGCGTGGGATGTAGAGTCGGCAAAATAGTATCTCACAAAATTGAACAAAACATAGTGTATGGTCGAACGCACTTTAATCACAAACACAATTTTTTTTTTTAAGTTTTCCCCTCTCGGGCTGGCTATGGCATCTAGGCCTTACCGCCAACGTTTATATTTCTTCGTAGTTATTTTTATATTTCTTCTTCTTTTTACTTCTTAGTCATGGTCAAGTCACCGTCAAGTCAAGTCTAATTCAGTTTTAGTAAGATAAGATGGTGGCTATTTTACTAAAACCTCAAGGGACCTCTTGGCGCCAACTCGAAAATAACGATACACGCAATCATTTCATTTCACTTCACTTGTGCGGTTTACTCAAACAATATTACGCAAAATACCACCTCACATAATATTATTCAATTTAACACTAGTTTGGAAAATAGATTGAGAGCACAACATCACTTTCTCAAGTTCCCGCCAAAAAGTCCTCATAAAACCTGTCCTGTCACCAACCTTACGGCCTGTATACTGAAAAGTTTTAAGAGACACCATACCTCAACATGGTCACTGAACAGGAGGACTAAGAAAGTTTTTTTAAAAATTTGTTTTAAATTAATAATGCTGTGCAAAGTGTGAATTGGCTCACATTTTATAATACCATTTGACAAGTGTGCATTTTTAGTCTATAACTATGTGTGCTGTTGACGTTGCCTTAAAACAAAAACAAATAGAAAAAAAAAATAGACCAAAAGAAATAATCAGTGATAATCAGTATTAAAATTAACCTCGTTTTTTTCGCCGTCATCCTTATCACGGTTTTCTAAAGTCAGTTCTGAAATTTATCTGGACTCTCGATTCCACAGTGGCTTAGATGCTTATGCTATGTGGCTTAGAACACGATGGAAACCAGCACGTCATGATGTGTGGCCAATTAATCACTCCCAGGGCAGGCTATTCATTTGCTAATCTTGAGGAGGAGCCTGTAGTTTCGGCTGTGGCTACACTGGGACATTTTGTGTATCGAAATCAAGTTAGGTATTAGTAGCCTTAGGTACCTTTTTGCATGTCGACATACGGCTATTAAAGCAGAAAGGATTAAAAAAAATGTTTATTTCCAGTTAAAACTAATAAAAATTAGGTGAACATCATAATTCAATACACAACAAAAATTTAACTGACATATACGCGGACTCGAGGGACTGTCATTGACCGGGGCAGGTTTATCCAATTCCCCATAAAAGGAGAGGCCCACCTATCTGCCAATTTTTTCAAATCAAATCAAATCAAAGTAATTTATTGCGTAATATGGGTTAGGTACAGTTGTTACATAATACAATACAAATTAGGAGCAGCCATATTCAGCGTTGTACGCATGCAATATACATATTTTCAAAAAATTAAGTAGGTTGTCATAGCTTTAAATTACAATAAAATAGTGCTATTACAAAAAATGTCATTAAAATAATCATGGGTTGAATAGTAAGCCCTTTCCAATAGTAACTTCATCAGTCACTTTGAATACTACAAGGCTTGAAGTATCAAGTAAAGGTTTAGGTAGGTGATTGTACACACGAACAGCCATACATAGCACACTCTTGTTCAACAACGCAGTTTTATTTCGGGGTAGTTTGATTTTTTTTGAATCTGTTCAGTAGTTCCTACTTTGACCACTAAATACAAACTTATATTATTAGGTAAATTAGTATAGATTAACCTATAACACGTATCAGTGTATTCAATATTTATATTTTACTAGCTTCCGCCCACGGCTTCGCTCGCGTCACACCTACATAAAAAGTAGCCTATATGCTATTCTAGGTAGGTATAGCACTTTATCTATACAAAGTTTCAACGAAATCGGTTGAGCTGTTACGGCGTGATTGAACAACAAACATACAAACATCCTCACAAACTTTCGCATTTATAATATTAGTAGGTTATGATAGCGTTGTTTGTTTCTCTCAGTGCACCCCCAGCGTGTGTATTTAGGGGGTGTATTGTACGTGACGAGGCATCGCGGCGCAGTCTGCGGGCCCCCGGCATTGTCTGCGCTGTTCGCTAAACGGTGTTGGTTACCGTAATGGAATCTGTATAATGAAAGTGGGTTAGGGGATCTCGACAAGTGATTTTCGGCTTTTGCTATTTTGTTTCCTCATAAATTACAAAAGTATTTTTGAAAATATTTTATAGTCTAATATTAGTAAGTACCTACCTAACACTTTAATCCATTCACAACACTTATTCTTTCATCGACGGTCATAGGCCCTTTTCAGGGCCACCTTACCTCAACCTGGGCACTGATCTAATACAGACCAAGAGACGACCGACGATGACCAAGAGAGAATCAGTGCCACAAGAAGAAGTACCTACCTAACATAGGTACGTACTGAAAACTAATAGTCAAAAAAGAATATAGAGGTGACTCACAAAGAAAAATCACTATGAAAAGTCTGAAACTTTTAAGAGACTAGCTTCCGCTCGCGACCTCGCTCGCGTGGTGCCTTGATAAAAAGTATCATAATGCTATTCTAAGTAAATAACTCTAACTATTCCAAGTTCCAAGTCATTGAAATCGGTTGAGCAGTTACGGCGTGTTTGAGCCACAAACATCCAAACATCCTCACAAACTTTCGCATTTATGAGTATATTATTAGAAGGATTAATTTGTAGCTAACGTATTACTGAAAACAGAAAGTCTGAAAAGAGACCTACAGGCTGATCCACCAAGACCCGCCGACCCCACAAAAATACCGAGTTTGACACTAGAGTCGCGTAAACATTTTTTGATTATCTATGGTTGTTATTTTTTTTTTCTTTAAAATCGACGAAACGGTTTAATCGAACAAATTTATACATCTCTTAATATAGTTTCAAATTTTTCAGACCATATGTAACTATAGTTATTGATGTATGTAATAGTACTTAGCAACGTACAAAACAATCAACTTTACATACTTTGTGATATTTTATCGTACCGGAAATTATAGCAATTTCATGTATTTATTTTTATGATTATTATTGGTTCAGAATTCGGAAACGACTGATTTTGAGTAAAGATAAGATAAACCATAACACCGGTCATTACCTTACCTACCTATTTTAGCAACAAAAACCAATTTCAGATTGTTTTCAAAGTATGAGTAACAGCCTATATATTTTTTTTTATACTACCTGCTCGTCAATGGCATATTATGTGTCATGCAAACCTTTCCTAAAGTAAGTCATTACAGCCCTACGGTCTAGCCGGGTCATAATGTTGTACTGAATTTCATTATTTCCCATGGGACATAATGTGATTTGAATTTGGAATGCAACCCATGTAGTTGTGCTTGATCGAGGTTGGTTTCAAAAATGTTTGGGTGCAATGAGATTTTATTCTAAGTAGGCTGTATGTTAACATTTTCTTTGCACTGCCTACAAATTAAAAAAAAGAACAACATGAATTTTTTTTACGAAATTCATTTTCACCCCCGCACGAAGAAGGATTTATTCGAATGTCGAACTGACCACTACAGAATAGACTGCAAAAAAAGAAAAAAAGGCGCCAAGCGCTCAAACTGCTGTGCTGTTATCTACACCGAAATTCAGTTTCGATTCAAATAAACTTCTAAAAAATGTCAAGTGACGACGACAGTGATTATGATTCGACTCCAGAATGCATACAATCTGAAGCCTCTGGTAAAGTTGGAAACTTACATCCAGAAAAATCATTTCATTCTACTTAACAGTCATTGTTTTCAATTGCCTCGCAGAAAGTATAAAAAGTAGAGTATGCATCGCGGGCTTAAATGTGTATTTGTCTTGGGCGATATTGAACCCCTCGTACTCAGGATTCTTGCCTTAACTCCCTCGCTCCGCTCAGGAGTTAACCATAGAATCCCTCGTTCTCGGGGTTCAATATAGCGCCCTTGACATAATACACTACTTTAAGCCCTTGTTGCATAATCTACTATTTTGTGTTGATGGTTAGGCGTTTGACCACCATCTCACTTTTGCAAGTGAGATGTGGCCTAAGATGGAGCACGCTTTACCAGAAGGAACTTATTCACTCTAGATTTGAAGACTCGTAGATTCTGTTGTATTTTTGTTTCGCACTCGAATCATCATATAAGCCTGTAGAAGTCCACTACTGGACATAGGCTTCCCCCAAAGAGTTCCACGAAGAACGGTCTTGAGCCTTTTCCATCCACGCAACCTTCGCAATGTCTTCGGTACATCGGGTGGGGGCCTTCCAACACTGCATGGCTCGGTTCGTGGACGCCATTCGAGAACCGTAACTACCCGTTTCTGCGAGCTATATAGCCCCAATCCACTTCAACTTGCTAATACTGAGAGGTACGTCGGTGATCTTGGTCGGATTTCCTCATTTCGGATCTTTTCACGTAGGGAAACTCCGAGCATAGCTCCAATAAATTCAACTTTAATCACCACCGTTCAATCTAACAGTGATAGCTTGTCACAAAACTGCGATGCGACGTCGCATCGTAAAAATCTACCGAGCTCGCACGACGCGTCGCGAGATCTTGCGGATTGATTCGCATCGCGGATTCCTACGATGTTGCGACACAAGAAGGGAGACGCCTTGCCGCACGAAATCGCATCGCAGCAATTCGTGTCAAAGTTTTCTGCGTTGCTGATTCGCAGTTTTGTGTACAAGCAAAGACTATTATGTTCATTATATTATCCTTGGTACAAGCACTGAGTAAAGAAAATAATTGAAATCGACGCGTGCCTGTCTATTGCGGCCGCCGTCCGTCCGGCTGTCCGGCCCGGACGTGCAACTTTAATAACCGGTGGCCGGATCCTGCTATTTTTGTAAGCCTATTCCTGAGCCCGACATTCGATATCCGGAATTGATATCTGATGATTTGATATGAAATTTTAACCGGATCGAGCCCTGAGAGGAATACCTACTGTGCTATGTTTGGAATTTAAATTGAATCTGAATTTTTTACGTAAATTAATGATAGTAGAAATTGTGTGGTTATAGGTTTAAGTCATTAGCCTCTAGAAGTCTACTGCTGGCCATAGGTCTGCCCCAAAGAGTTCCATCCACCTATATCATGTCGCCGGTCCATCGGGCCTTTCAACACTGCATCCATAGGTTTAAGTACCATAATATAAAATTTAAACACTAGGTATAGGTAAATACAACTAATGTAATAGACTGTTAAGTTTACAACTAGCTAACTATTAGGTTTAGGTTTTAGTTAGTTATACAAGCAATCATTCTGCTAATCGCTAGGAAACACTCGGAAGTAGCTCTATTAATTTCTAAAGACAGAGGATTCAAGAATATTTTCTGATATGAAAATTTGACGTTCCCCTGATTAACATATCAATAATATAAAATCTAGGTAAATCCATTTCAACTAGTGTTTCGATTGTTTCAGGCATGGTGGTAAACGGATTCGTGAACGTTGTTATAACGACCATAGAAAAGAGATTCGGACTGAGGTCTATGCAGACTGGAGTCATCGCTGGAGGGTAATTTTTTTTTATATTTTTATTATTAAGTCATTTATTTCAGGCAACACAGCAAAGTACATGTACAAATACAGGGCCCATAGATATATATACCTTAAAACTAAAATACATATAATATTCACACTTGCATATAATATTAGGGTTTATTGTTCTTTGGCGCATCCCTATAGCGTCGGAAAACTATGCCTGCAGGCCAGAAGTCGGGAGAGAGGAACATGTTTATAAAGGGCACCTCTGTAGTGTTACCGAAAAAACCGTAAGTTTGAATCCGATTGAAAGAGACGCTGTGTGCAAGACACTTCATCACAATAAAAAGTGTATTACATTTATGTAGCGTTAGCGTATCTATCCTTCACCTTTAAGACTAGGGGTACTATTGCGTAGGCAAAATGGGAATGAACGTCGCAACTTTGAGGATGATTTTATCAATAATACATCTGAAAGGTTTAAAATATAAACAGGAATATTTTAAGATCGTGAAGTTGTACCTTGTCAAGTATGAACATTTTTGGATGTTGCTAAGATTGTTAAAATAATCCTCAAAGTTACGAACTTCATTGCCATTCTGCTTACGCAATAGCACCCCTAAGTCTTACCTATAAGTGTGGATTCGATCTCGCATTGAAAGAGATCTTGTGCGTCTTCAATGTTTTCATGGAAAAGATTTCAACGCGGACTGTGGGCCCTACCATGACGTTTAATTGCGATTCAAATGCAAGCGTGTCAGCACTATTTTAAACGAATTTGAACCATAAATCTTTGAGTTAATAGTATCGGGCTGTGTCAAATATATTGGACTGCCCTACGTAACTCCGTTATCGGCCGTAGAAATGCTGTACATGAAGGCGACTCTAGACTATCTTAAGGGAACAAATAATGTTTTGAAAACGTTCAATTATCTTTAAACCTAGTTCCATCAAAACGTCACCGTAATATCAATAAATATTACCATATAAGGTACGAGAAATAACATGGTCTATTATACTCCTAAACTCGTATGGAAATAACGGCTAGAAATATGAAGTAGGTAAACCATTAATTTTAGTTAACCAGTGTTATAGATGTTTTGATGGCCTTCCACAGCTACGATATGGCCTCCTTCGCGTGCCTAGCCCCCGTCACCTACCTCGGAGGCCGCAGCAGCTCCTCCAAGCCCCGGTGGCTCGGCTGGGGGGTGCTCCTCATGGGGACGGGATCCCTACTCTTCGCACTGCCCCACTTCCTCGTCTCACCTTACAGGATAGCCAGCGAAGAGTCGGACGATATGTGCAGCGCTAATAGAACCGTAAGTGGATGGTGTAAGAGATATTCTCAACTGGCTTCAGAAGCTTCAGACATTTATACGGAACCTCTTATTGCCTAAACCTTAGTACCCTAAACTGGTTCACTGGTGGAGTAGTGGTAGTGTCCCTGCTTTCCACAGGTCGAGGGTTCGAATCCCGATCGCGCATCAATGGATTTTCCATTCGAAAAAATGTATGTGCGCTATACTAGTGCTCTCAAACGGTGAAGGAAAACATCGTTAGGAAACCGGCATGTCCTAGAACCTAAAAAATCTAAAACCTGTGACATGTGCACGAAAGAAGCCTCTAAGAGACGCACTTTCATCCTTTCACTACACTGATTCTTCAATCGACGGTCATTGGCCCTATTCAGGGCCACCATACCTCAACCTGGTCACTAATATAATACAGGATGACCACGAAAGAATCAGTGACAAGCAAGCAAGTACGCTACCAAAAAGTTCTTCCAACCAAAATTTATAGGAATCACAAATATCGCGAAAGACGTTGACAAAAACCTCTTAAATTCTCTCTTAGAAGTCTGATTAGACGTAAATATATTTTGAAAAGTTCCTTATACAGGCTGTTCACAAACTTGACTATACAGGGGCTCACAAAACGTGGATGCACTTCAATGGCCGTCTACTCATTCAATTTGACAATAGTCTGCGTCGGATGAGTTTAATTCAATTAATAGGTAATCAAGCCTTTGATTTGAGCTCGAATAGTCGAGAAGATTCTGGAATTGGTTATGATATAAATATGCGTAGGTAATCTACGTAGATGATCTTTGTGTAGCAGGTTTGCTTCGCCTCGAATCAATTCGATATAAGTAAAGAGGGATTGATTAAAACTATGTTTAGACTATAACAAAGACATCTGCTTTATAAAACAAAAACATTTGAGTTTACATCTGCCCAAGATTTCCGGCAAGCGTCATTCTTTCCATGACGTAGTTGGTATCACATTGCCGATTCAAGGCGAAGATGCGGGTTGGAATCCCGCTGCTGGTACGAAAATTTTGGGTATCATTAAAATTTAATTTGTATAGAAAAATATAATGAGATTTTGAGAACGATTCAAGTTTTACAACCCTAAACCTTCCCACTGGCCAAATTTTATCAAAACATAGTTTCTTCATCTATCTTCTCAACCACAGCTATCCCCTCGATGCGGGGAGGTCGGAGCCACAGAGACGGAAGGCGGCGCGTGGGCCGTCGCCATCTTTGTTTTCGCGCAGCTTTTACACGGCGCGGGCGCAACGCCTCTCTTTACCCTCGGCGTCACTTACATCGACGAGAACGTGTCCAAGAAGATGTCATCGGTTTACTTGGGTAAGGTGTGTTAGAGCAGCAAAGGGCGGTGAGCGAAGCGTAGATAATACGTCATAGTTCGAGCCATTGAGGATAACTTTTATACATGCGAACTAAAGAGCCTCAGAGAGACAGAGAAAGAACCAGTGACGCAAGAATACAGTGTAGCTTAGCGGATGGCTTCATTACTTTGGCGTCATATAAAAGCCACGTACCTAACAGATACTTACTGGCCATTATAACGCCGCGTTCCGAGTGGTTTTCTGTGTTTATTAGGTAGTACTACACTACCCCTTTTATACACCACAGAGTATAAAATATAACAAAACCGCAATGTGCGATAAAGATACTTTGAGACAAACTACTCATTGGTATTCGAGTATATCGGATTCGAGTCTTCGTCGACCTTCGGATTGAAAGTCAGGGTGCTTCCACTAGGCCAACACGCTTATACGGCAAAAAAATATATATTATTAGTTAGCAAGCATTTATCGATACCTATATCAAACCGCAGCTCCAAAGGGAATGCAATAATTTCTCACAATTCTTTAATTTTCCGTTGATTTACCAAAGTTTTGGCGAAGTTTCTGGACAAAGCAGTGGCCTATCTAACAAATCTGACGTTACCGCCCGACCAGCCAAGAGCGAATCACTCCATTCACAGCACCCACTCGAGATCACTTCACGAGGGCGCATTCACACGGCGCGCCACTTGCTATCGAGATCTTAAGCGGGCTTGTGATGTAGGGCAAAGAGAGGCGATACTTTAACTCTTTGGATTATAAATTTCGTTCTATAATAAAGTCAGCGATACTATGCGTAATGTCAAAGACAATAGGCCTTTCTACTAGGTATATTATCTATGACAATGTGCAGCATATTTAAATGTACTTAAGTATCGCTAGTGGTTCGCCCCGAACTGAGACCTTGCGATGATGTCTGGTATTATTGGTGCTTCAATGATCGTCGACGATGAAAATACACTTTGAAAATTGTTCTTACTAATATCAAGGATAACTATTAAGCAATCTTACATAAAGTTATTGAAACTTTACCAAATGGCAGCTCACGTTATACTGGTTAATAATGTTTATATTTTTGTTGCATCTTAACAACCATACAGATGGCTATAATAAAAACGAATCGTTTATAATTGCTAACTAGGGATCGACTACCCATCTAGTTTATTATTATATTTTTTAAGTACTATTTTTTTTAAGTGAACTGTATTGTTCTTATTGAGTACTATTGAATAAAGTTCTTTAAACCGAAATACGTTTTAAAATAATTAAAAAAAAACCTCCTTTTAGACTCCTAGCATCTTAGCAATCCTATGATCGATTAAATCTATTTATAAGTATAGATAGTACACCTGGTCTACTAAATTCCATGCAAATCAGATTGACGGTCCGAAACAAATATACTAAATACAACGATACAACACCGATTTCTCCAAGTTTGTTTGAGAGATTCGCTTCGATCGCGCGATCAATTATTTCCACGCAGATGAAACCAGGAAGCGTAGCTAGTTTTGAAATATTACATAATATCTTTTTGGTCGCTGGGCAACCATCCTATCACTTGAATGCCGCTTTTAGCTGTGAAAACAGTGGCGAGTGCAGAAACGCGATATTACAAACGCTTAGCACTTTACAGCCGATCCGTTGTTTGTTGTCGTGACGACGCATAAAAGAAACATTTTACTGTTAGGTACCTACTTATACGTGATTTTGCGTCAAAATCGAGAAAGAGCAATGATAATTCTTTGTCTGTAGTGTGTACCAAAGAGTAGATATAATAAGACACTGTGTGTAGGTACCTAGCCTACATGAAATTACGTAAATCCTCAACGCCCAAAATTATTTACCTACCTACTGTCGGATCTCGTGAAGTTAGCAGTATGAATGCGAAGACATGATATTCGTTTTAAAAATATCTGTTGTGCAGCTAAATGCCTAATTTAATTACTTTTGCAACTAAATTAATTACCAGCGCAGCGTTTCAAAGTGATCCTTGTTATTTTATAGAAATAAAAACCTTCTGAGTTTGACCTAACATTTTACCACATAATTCTTTTTTCAGGCAAATTAGGTAGGTATTGAATATTTTTCGCAAGCGCTAGTTGTAGGTAGATAGATAGATTTTGATCTCGTGTACGAACGCTTTGACCTTCCTCGAGGCAATAATTTGTAATTTATTTTCCTTTCCAGGTGTGTACTACACGATGGCGGTGGTGGGCCCAGCGCTGGGCTACGTCATCGGGGGCCAGATGCTCACCATCTACACGGACTTTGTATCAGTGGACGCTGGGGCGTAAGTTTATAAAATTGTATACTTCCACCCTGTAGTTGCTAATATTTGAAACTTTTTTGATGACATCACACGGGTAACTTTAGGACGCACATGATACATCGTCATTCATGACCCACTATACAGGCACGATAACAAAAGCGTTATTTTATAGAACCTTAAAAAATATATTATACCTACTTTGAGTTCTGGAAAACGAAAATAAAAATAAAAATTAATTCTTGTATTTCAATGAATAATAATATAGGTAGATATATAATAAAGTACTTCAATGTGCACTACACCGGCCGCCCGCGCCGTAGCGTTGGTGCTACGAGGTTTAATTTCTCGCCTTTTTGCATAAAATTGTTAACAACTCGAAACAAAATTACTTTTTGTTATGAAAACCTTTAGCGAGTCACTCGCCTTTGTGACTTTTTCACGAAAACATCAATTAATTTAAAGTTTTGAAGTGTGCTCGCAAAGACCCATTATTTCCGCGCGCTTTTTATTTTTTAATATTTAATCTCGGCAGCGACAGTGCTCCATTCAACCAAGTTGGCCTCTCGCTTTCATCGTATTGTGAACACGCTCGTGGCAACTTTTCAGCCAAATTAATTCCGTTCTAAGGCTCTGACACACGCGGTGCTGTCTAGGTAGCGGATGTAGGTACATAAATTAGTTGAACGATGAACGTCACATAATTCCAACATCAATCGTACGATTAGGTACCTAGTATCGTAGCCCATCGTTATTTTTACTTTAAATTCGTAAGTTATACTAAATTATTGCCCACTTACCTAATAAATAAATATATAAAAATAAAAAACCCGAAAGACGAACCCATAACGTAGGTACCGAAATTTCGTTTTGTTGTTTCGTTATCCAATTCGCAGGCTAGCTACAGTTTTGTCTGACGTATCGCAAGTAATCGCAACGCAACGTTGCCTTACCACCTAGCTAACCGTCGGCGTTGATCGTCCGCATCGGTAGCCAGCCCGCATTCTGTGTGCCGGGGCCTTTATCCTTGCACGGCTTCACAGACGAAATATGATTTTGCGAGGCATGAGTTTTGAACGACCTCTTTAGAGGGCTTCGTATATTCATTTGGCGGGAACGGGATTAAAATACGAGTACAAAATTTACCTGTTGGAAGCATGTAAAATGGCGGGGAAAATGGCTTTTTAAAAAGTAATCAAAGATCACATTTTTATTTCATCTTACGTGCCAGCATTTCTGGTGAACAGGAACATAATTAAAATCTCATTGAACAAAGAGTAAACAAACAACCTATTATTCTAATTCAGAGTCCATGGCAGACCACTTTATTTCGTGGAGAGCTTTTGTATGGCAGGCAATACACTAAATGGGAGTAGTGTGGGCTTTATGCGGGAAATAAGGGCCTATTATTTTCCTAAATACTTTGTTTGTCCGAATATACAGTAGTTAGTGGTCAACTAAATTATGGACGTCAAGATATTTTTATGTAGTAACAAATTTACGGAGAATTTTTGAATTGAAACATTGAGGTTGACCATACCTACTAATGTCGAATGTCGACGATTCAAACTATTAGGCAGATACTTATTCAATAGACAATAACTATAGGGATAGAAAACATATTAAATATATACTCGTAAGAAAGAGATAGCTTAACTTATTATGGATATTACGAACCAATTACCACAAAATTTTAAAAATCCTTATGTACCCTACCTATTTTAGTTTGGGTCAGCCATCACCTACCAAACTACTCTAAGAGTTACGAATTTTTGAAATATTTACTAGTCTTTGTTCTCCTGGAAATTGCCATTTTCAAGATTAGTTCGCGTTAGAATATTTCTGAGCATAATATCTGACAGAATATCCTCACTACCCACTCGATGCCCAGTGGCGCGAGAGCAACCCCCGGCCCCGGGTTCGATTGTTGAACAAACGTAGAATTAGCATAAGAAAACACTCCAAGTTTGAGTATGTATGTACCTACCACCGATGTTAGTTTTGGTATTAAGTACCTACCTATTCAGTTTCATAGTTCTCAGTTTTGATTCAAATTATAGTAGGTTTTAGCTACCATATTTATGTTTGGTCGATAATTTGAGATGTTTACAGTTTTGCAAACATTAGATCTAAATTGATTTGAAAGATTTCAATGAAAAAAATCTTATTGCTTTTGGCTTTTCGATAAATCTATTGTCTTAACCTCGTAAATTCGTAATAGGTACCTTAGTTTTAGGTAGATATGTCCTGATTGATTTAGGTACCTTTTTCTTGCTAGATACCTACCAAATCTATAAAACTGATTTTACCGGGAACTTTCGGGAACCCAGATTATTTACTTTACGGAACCTTTCTTTCTTAGAATTAAATTATTCCTAAGTATTCACGAAGCTGCTAATTATTTACTGATCATCCATTAATTTCTTTTTCTTTTCAGTTTGGGCATAACCCCGGCCAGCTCAGTGTGGATCGGGGCCTGGTGGATCGGATTCATCCTGTCGGCTTTGTTGTGCCTCCTGATAGCCATGCCTCTGCTGGCCTTTCCGTATGAACTGCCAGGTATGCACTTACTTAATTCTTGTCACTGGTTTGTTCTAGGTCCACCCTGAATCAGGTTAGTGAACTGAAAAGAACCTTGCGTGCACATGTCACACGTTTTCGATTGTTCTTGGACATGTCGGTATCCTCACAGTATGTCCGTTCAGATGTTTTCCTTCACCGTTTAAAAGTGTAGGTATAGGGCATAGCGCACATACATTTTCCGAACAGAAAATTCATTGGTACAAGAGCGGGATTCGAACCGATGACCTTTGGATCGGAAGATGGAGTCACTATTCATTACCACCTTTCCACCAGTTACCTTAATAAAATCTGTTTATCCCAGGTGCGGCCGAAATCTGCGCGTCAAAGGTATCAGAAGCCCACGAGTCGGCGACCAAGTCAGCCGCTTTCAGCGCTCTCCACGAGCTGCCGAAAGCGACCGCAGCGCTGCTGAAGAACCCCACTTTCTTGTTCCTGAACTTGGCCGGGGCAAGCGAGGGCATGCTGATCTCAGGGTTTGCAGCGTTCCTGCCGAAGCTGATTGAAAATCAGTTCGCTGTTAGCGCTTCACAGGCTGCTCTACTGCTAGGTTGGTCCTGTCACTTTCAGTTACTGTAGTTTTTCTTGGATACCCGGATACTAACCAGGCTACTACTAACCAGATCTCTATTAACTTGGTCTTCGACACTGCACTAAACCGACTTCTTCATTCCAGGTGTGATCACAGTACCTGCTGGCGGCGGCGGCACCTTCCTTGGCGGCTGGCTGGTGAAGAGGCTAGAACTCGCCTGCGCCGGCATCATTAAACTATGTGTGGCTTCTACTGTGGTAGCTGCAGCTTTTACCTTCAGTTTCATACTCAGCTGCGACGACTATCCGTTCGCGGGAGTCACCACTATGTACAGCAGTCCTGCTGTCGCTGGGTAAGCGAATCGTTGTGTATTCTTCGTTCCATACTTTGCTAGAAAGGTAGTTGACGAATAGTTGCCCTGAAAAGGGTCTTTTGGATCATCCATCCCACCAAGACCAAGTATTTTCATTAATTGTGGCTTTTTTCCTGCGTCAAAGGATAGTCACGTTGAGCTACTTTTCGTTTTTATCAGACAAAAAAAAAATCACCAAGAATCCTACACGCAGTTATAAAGATACAATTGGTAATTTACAAGTTTTGGTATGTATGTAGGTAGACAGGTGAAATGGTCGAGAGCTCAGCTACGCTGCTTTTCAGCCTCGCCATAAAATGTCTGCTGTCGTCACAGCAGGTTTGATCCTCGGAAGCCATCAGCCGCTATCAGGCGATGAAGAGAAGCGATGAAAAAGCGCGTGCCATCAATCTTCAAGTTCTGATTCCAACAGACGTTAAAATACTTATTCACGTTTCGATCAGTGCTTCTCCTAAATATGAAAAAATTCATTCTTATATCCAATTTAACATCAACCTGAGCATCAGAATAACCAGTGTGAGGTCTTATCTGGATGATGTATTTGTATTGCAGTCGCGACAGGCTCACAGCGATGTGCAACATGGCGTGCGTGTGCGCGGACGCGGCGTACGCGCCCGTGTGCGGCGCGGACGGCGCCGTGTACTACTCGGCGTGCCACGCGGGCTGCACGCGCCGCTCGCTGGCCGGCGCCGCGCAGCTGTTCCACAACTGCGCCTGCATCCACAGCAATGTGACTCTGCCCACGTTTATCGTCGACGGAGGTGAACACGAAAGCTTCTAACCTAAGCTGACAGCGACAAGCCAAAATCACTTGATAACAATGATGACAGATGCAATGTACACGACAGCGCATAATTTATTTACTTATTGTTTTCAATATTCTCATTACAGATGCTAATTCCAAAATCCAGTATGAAGCCATCAACAGTATCTGTAGCACAGACTGTCCTTACTTGTGGCTGTTCGTGGCCTTGTCGTTTGGCGTCATGCTGTTCACATTCTTAGCTACGATGCCTGCGTTATCTGCCACTTTGAGGTGAATTTAAGTTGTTTCATAGAATAAAACAGAAATTACGTACCTAAGAATTATATGAAAGCGTCGATTGCATTATTTTTACTATAGCAAAAAGATATTACTCACTTAGATTAAATCTAAGACATTATACAAAGTAAAGACAAATTGTTGCGTAAATAAGAAATAAAACAGGGTCAAATAAATACCCTTGAGGAAATCCAAAAATAAATTTCAAAGAATCCTAGGCAACGTTACAGTATGTAGGTACCCGAATAGTCCCATTTTTGTTTCGATTTTATTAATCGAGTACAATAAATAAGATTCTTTTTTCTTTCACGCTTTTTCGTACCAATCAACGTTGTCGGCTGTATCACAAGCGCCCGCCAATTCAAGTTTTTCAAAGTTAATTTGATTTAATTCATTTTTATTGCATTAATGCTGATCTATTGACTTTTGCAGATGTGTGCGTGAAGACCAGCGCTCGTTCGCCCTCGGCATCCAATGGATCAAAGTCCGGTTGCTAGGTACTATACCGGCGCCGCTGTTGTTCGGTTTTCTCATCGATCTGTCATGTTCGTTGTGGTCTACTTCCTGTGACAAGACTGGCGCTTGTTTGCAGTATGACAACTATAATATGAGCAGGTAAGACAGGACACTACCAATCTTCTTGTAATCTTAGATGGAATACCAAATCCACTTTTGATATCGTAGTAAAAATATCTTACTAGTCTTTTTCTACTGGTCGAAGAATCAATTAAAACAATTTGGACTCTAAACTTTATAACATCATGCACCAAGGTTAAAACTTTTCAAGGTTTTCAAGGCTGTATGTATATGGTTCCTAGTTAAAAGTCGTCTGTGATGTGATGGCAGGCTGTGTGTGATGGGTCTTATTTATTAGGCTGATGTCGTTCATTGTCAATACAAATGTGTTCATATTTCAGGTACATGCTTGCTCTAGCACTAGTAGGCAAACTATGCTCGATACTATTCTTCTTCCTAGCGTGGTGGTTCTACCGAGCACCCGGTAACAACAGCCCTAACGCGGTCGTCCCTTCAGTAGACCTCGTCGTTTCCACCGAGAAGATTAATGGAATAAACGGAATCAATGGCAATTGTACCATTGCTAATGGAACCGTGGAGAATGGTAACGCAGTACCTAATGGGACAATGGATAGAGGCAGCAACGGGTATTGTAATGCTGCTTTGGAAGCTAGTGATCATTTGTAATGAAGGGTACGATTGAAACTTAATGGAGTGAGTCACAATCAAAGAGAAAGAAAGGACTTTTGATAAGGAGAATATCACAAGAAGCTGATAATAACGTACCAAATGTAAGAAACGTAGAAATTGAATGCTAAAGTCAGAACAGAACTAATAGTAATTGAAAAGAAAAAGATAAAACAAAAATGAAATCTCGAAATTGAATCCTAGTTATTTATGATAATAATGTTTTAATGTTTTGACTTTAACTACAATCTAGCTGGTAGGTATCTAGGAGATACTAAATACCTACCAGCTAGATGAACTCGAGATATCTATCTATTGAGTATATGAACTTGATCATGGATTTAGGTAGACTATTGCAATAATATTTTCTGTTCATAAATCTCAAAACACACATTCCAATAGATTTAATGTAAATGTTGTAAAATATCTGTGATTTATTCGTTTTAGGGTTATCAATAGTTAATGATGTACCACGAAGGCACTCAGCGTCAGCCTACTCGAGAGTAGTCTAATTTATCCGGGTATAACTGGAATATTACAATTTTAATCTTACGACTACTCGGATAAACGTCACAAGAAACGACTGAAGCCGTGTTCAAACGGCAGGCGATATGTCATCTGAAATTTTTTTCAAAATAATTCTTACGTCTAACTGAATAAAGTAAATTTTTAATTAGTCTTCTAGGTGCTTGTGATATAGTTGAGTATATCGTACGCCCTCAAATGTAAAAATTGACTTATCAGTAGACAGATAGGTATAAATAAAATGTATCTATTAATCTATCATCTATCTAGTCGTAAGGATCATTTTGAAATTTTAAACATAACTATGTACCTATAGGACGTTTGAACACAACTTATAGTATCTGACAGAGAATTGAATCGCTTCCTTCGTACCATTTCTCATTATTATGATGTTGAAGGTTCTATTAGAATCTTGTGCTTCAAAGTTTGATCTGTAATCAACTAATCAATCACCTGATAATTTCTGACGCCGCCTTTCACGTATCACGGTGACAGGTAAGTTATCTTCCTAGTCTGTGGGTAAGTTCACTACGTACTCAGGCGTCTGTGCGGTCGGCAGATCTTGGCGAATGTAAAGTTAGCTGCGTAATAGTTTTTTACTGTACTGTAACTCTGTAAGTATGAATTTTGTAATACTTCCGTCATTATAATAATATTAGAGGTGTCGTTTTACTACATATTATTTAGGTAAGATTCAGTAAAATATCACGACTTATAATAAATTAAATAATGGAGTACAACTAATAAGCACAATTTTAACACAATTTTAAGAGCGAAGGGGATACCTTGTCTTTTACCTTAGCTTTTTACTTTTTCATCAAGGTGTTGTTTTGTAAATAAAGGAATTTTATTTATTTGTTGAGTTCTGCAGTAAGATAAATGTATTTTGGTTAAAGACTGATGGTTTATCGTTGTTTAGAAGTTTGTAAATATGGCGTGTTTGTGAATGTTTTTTAAATTTTTAATTAGGCACTTAATGGACGCTTTCATATTGGCCGACACGATATCGACGTTCTGTGGCATTTCGATACACTATCGCGGGACACCACTCGCGACCAACAATAGCACCTATCCATCCATATAAAAAACATAGCTTAGCCCTTTTCCACTAGTGCTATGCTATTCGGACCAATGAATATGATTAGTGGATATCAAACGCATCCATAGCAACGTTCCATAGAACATTGAACAGTGGAAAGGCTGAAGTTTGATCCTCCTACATGATTGCGAATAATGAATTGGTATTGAAAACTTTGAACGTGATAATGTTATAACTTTGAAACTATCATGGTTATCAACATAATTTTCGCCATAAAAATGATATTTAACATGATTTATTTGTGAGTTTTAATTTTCACATTTCGGCACGGTTGCGCTATTATCACGGGGTCGAATCCCGTGAATGTTATTTAAAACTGTCAGCAAGGTACTATTTGTGTATTGACTTATACAAAAATGCAATAAATCAATAAATAAAATGGGAACACTTTTGATACACCATTTTATGAATCGCAAGCATTCTTCAAATTAGTAAAAGTAACAAATGTATCTCAGTGTAATGTTAATTATTGTAAGTAATTATTGCATTAACCTATTATAGGTGAATTTTGAAATTGTACAATTTTACACTGTTTGATTGTAATAAAATATTTGAAATTTAAACTTGCGAGTTTTGTTTGCGTCTTGTTTACTTAAAAATAAGAGGCCTCCTCCTCCTAGCGGCAAGAGGCACACTTTAATCCTACACTGATTCTTTCACCAAAAGTCATAGGCCCTTTTCAGGGCCACCAACCTCAACCTGGTCACCTGACCTAATACAGGATGACCTAATACAAGAAATAATCAGTGACACAACAAGCAAGCAACTGTAAAATATTTCATTCTCAAATCTTCTGTACATTGGAGGCATTAAATTAAAAAAATATTTTTCCAGACTAATTTATTTCAACATGAATTATTTAGTTATAACTTAACAATAAACATTTAACAGTTATTCTAAGTTGGTAAGTATTATAGTGGTGTCGATTCTGTTGTTGCATCATTTTAAACTTTATTAACACCTAATATTAGCAGTATTTCCCTAAGGCGTAATTTTGATGTTTTTTTTCCATTTAGGGGTTATCCATTGCTGGATAAACAAACGACGCGATAATTATAAAGGTGTCAAATTAAGTTAGTTTAGGATAATGCAACAAAAAATCACCACAATTAACCTAATAATCATTGGAATATATTTCAATAATATTATAGTGGTAAGTACCTCCCTATATAGCAGATTACATAATAAGCAGGTAGATATAATGTAGGTACACTTACATAACGGGCACAGAAACCGAGCTAGCAATGTCTTAGGTCAAAAGAACTTGACGCCTTGACTTTCATCAAACTCTATCAGTTCACACTTGCCTTTCGCCTCCAGAGCCTTCAATCCTTTCACTAGTACGTTCATATCTAGGCCATAGAATTCAACAAATTCGAAAAGTAACAAATGTATGTGTAATGTTAATTATTGTAAGTAATTATTGCATTAACCTATTATAGGTGAATTTTGAAATTGTACAATTTTACACTGATTGTTATAAAATATTTGAAATTTAAACTTGCGAGTTTTGTTTGCGTCATGTTTACTTAAAAATAAGAGGCCTCCTCCTCCTAGAGGCGAGATACACACTTTAATCCTACACTGATTCTTTCACCAAAAGTCATAGGCCCTTTTCAGGGACACCAACCTCAACCTGGTCACCTGACCTAATACAGGATGACCTAATACAAGAAATAATCAGTGAAACAAGCAAGCAACTGTAAAATATTTCAGTTAACATTCTCAAATCTTCTGTACGCTGCATTGGAGGTCATCAATTTTTTTTTTTTTAATTAATTTATTTTAACATGAATTATTTAGTTATAACTTAACAGTATGCATTTAACAGTTATTCTAAGTTGGTAAGTATTATAGTGGTGTCGATTCTGTTGTTGCATCATTTTAAACTTTATTAACACCTAATATTAGCAGTATTTCCCTAAGATGTAAGTTTGATGTTTTTTTCCTATTTAGGGGCTATCCATTGCTGGATAAAGGCCTCCTCCATCCCGTGCCATCCTCCTCGCTATATATCTATCTCTATATCGTCTCTTTCTCTTTGTTATTAACTAAATTAGACAGCTTTATTAATATCGGCAATATTATCCGATTTTTTCTTTTTAATATATCGAAATAATTTTACCTGAAAGGGGCATTACAGGCGCATTTTCATTCATCACACTGGTTCTATCACCAATGGCCATTGGCTTTTTCAGGGACACCATATCTTTTCTGCTCACTGCCCTCAACGCAAGATGACCAAGAAAGAACTTGTGACGCGACAAGCGAGCACAACGACGGCGATAATAATAAAGGTGTCAAATTAAGTTAGTTTAGGATAATGCAACAAAAAATCACCACAATTAACCTAATAATCATTGGAATATATTTTTATTAATATTATAGTGGTAAGTACCTCCCTATATAGCAGATTACATTTCAAGCAGGTAGATATAATGTAGGTACACTTACATAACGGGCACAGAAACCGAGCTAGCAATGTCTTAGGTCAAAAGAACTTGACGCCTTGACTTTCATCAAACTCTATCAGTTCACACTTGCCTTTCGCCTCCAGAGCCTTCAATGCTTTCACTAGTACGTTCATATCTAGGCCATGGAATTCTGGAACGAAACAGTGAAGAATTAAAATTACTTTGTTCTTTCTTATCCTACTAATATCCTACTAATATTATAAATGCGAAAGTTTTGTAAAGATGTTTGTTGTCCAATCACGCCGTCGGCGCGGTAATGGCTCAACCAATTTCGTTGAAGCTTGGAATAGATCAAGTTATTTACCTAGAATACCATATAGGCTACATTTTAAGTAGGTACCACGCGAGCGATGTCGCTGGCGGATGTATAGCATAAACATACACTCATTCAAAGGTACCTCTCAACTGTTACCTGTGCATCACGCGGCTCGCGGCCTTTAAATTCCCAGGTACCTAGTTAGAGTAAAGCAAAGTACATCAAATGTATTCATTTTGTAACCTTTTGTGAGAGAGAATAAATAAATATTATTATTAATATTATTAATCGACTTCTGGTCAGTCAGAGTGGTCTACCGTCGCTACAGGGAGGCGCACACGATCAAGAAAGTCCCTGACTCTAGATATGGTGTAGTTATTTAAGTTTAATATTATATGTATGTTAATCTGTAAGGTATTTATTAATATGGGCCATGGCATGTTACACATTTTTGTGTAATGTGTCAAGTAGCCTGAAATAAAGATATTATTATTATTAATCTTGTCGACCCGAACAAAAATCGAACGAAATCTTTCAATTTTTTGGGTAACATCCTTAGTGACACGGGTATACTGACGTAAACTTTTAACGACGTTCGGTTTATTAAGAGTTTTTCTTTTTATAATTTTAAAAAGGTTAATAAGTCAACAGAAAATCGTGAAATTAATGGATTTAGATATTCTTTTTATTATTAAAATAATATCAACGAACAGTTGTCCAATTGTGCCGTTATAATATTGAGAAAATAAATAAAATTGTGTGGCCGCCGTTACAAGTTTATTTTGATGAAGTGTCAAATGTGGCTTCTAATCGTGGCTCGACTTTAGGTGGTTAATAAAGAGTTGTTCTACTAACCTTCTTCAGAAGTATTCTCTCCTTCCCGCAACTCGAACAGCGTGCAAACGGAATTCGTCATTCCATTACCACTCGCCCAGTTGTAAACCATATTGCCCCATTCATCAAGAGAATGCCAGTACACTTCCCATACAGTTTTACTCTTATCCACCGGTGCCGCCTGACCAGTCTTAGCCATATCTTCTAGAATAGTCAAAACAGCTTCTTGTGACAGCTTTCTGTTGATTGTAGCGTTGTTGAACAGAGGACTGTTCTGTGCTTCTCGTATGTCTATGGTGGATAGTTTGTTAGTCTTCATGTATTGGGCTATAAGTTGCTCCCATGCTTCTAGTTGCTTGGCTCTGGTTTCTGTGTGCGGTTGGATTCTGGAAATAAATAAATTGAATGAAACCCAGGTATTACAATTCAAAGAGGTTTGATGTAGAAACTTCAATTCAATTTATTGTGTCGGTCGGTGGTTTTTTTCCATCAATTCATACATCCTTTCTAATATATTTTGCTTAGGGGTAGTCAAAAGAAACAGTAAGTTTAGTGCTTCTACTTCACATATCTATCATAACTTGTTGATAACATTCAATATAACTGGTTTTGACATGTATATGATTTAAATAATAGAGTAGGTAGGTAAGCTGCAGGCTTATTCAGGACCTATGTGACCACCGTTTATCCAAATATACTTACAATTTACTTCATGGCCATTTTATATTATTATAAATATCAATCATTCTAATCTGAGTTTCTTTCCTTTTCACCAGTGACTTGACTGTTTTCGGCTCTAAATCTGTCACAGCCACCCGATAAGGTATTTTCCTTTTCCCTAATTTAATAAATGGAAATTCCTCTATGAAATCTGGCGTGAAACAAATCATTATGGAGCAGTCCTTAGCAACAGCAGATATTAAAGATGCCTGCAGTGAATCAAGAGTTTTAAGAAATCTTTCCCTATGATGATCATCATTCAAATTGAGGTTCAACAATTTTATGTGTTGTATAATTGTTTCAACATATGCTGTCTCTTCGTCTTCAATTACTGCTAAATTGACACCTTCAGACAGCTTTTGAAGTTGAAGAATATTATACAGACAGGATTTTCTAAACTTATATTGATCTATATCGCTTCTGTGAATGCAAGTATCCTTTAATTTCAAAGGATAAGATCCTGCTCCTTTAAACATGTCTTCGAAAGAATAATCCGCTGTAGCATCTTTTAACAATATCTCAATTATAAAGTCAAGATACTGCATTATTGAATTAAATATGCCCATTCTCTGGATAATTTCATCAAATTCACTCCTAGTTGAATTAGCATTGTATATAACTTGCCCGTTCTCAAATATCTTGAAGTTATTCTGAGAATTGTCGATAAGATTCATCAGAGCCTGCCTCATTCTTTCTTTGTTTCCTGAGAACAAATCTAGGGGACAATATGAACTTTTTTCTTGTATATCTCCCATTTCTAACTTTAGATACTGTTTCAAACAGTAATAACATTTGGATAGCGGCTTCAAACCAGATGATAGGAAACCTTCTTTTGGTTTTATTTCAATGCAGTAGGATGTTTCACATTTTGGAGTAAGTATGGTTAAATTTAGGGCTTTGATTGCATATTTGCTGATCACCGATTTAAATCTGCGATTTTCTGGGCGTATCGCGTGCAAAACTTCACGTAGTTCTTGTATTTCCTCCACTGGTATACATATAACTTCTTGAGTACACTTTGCATCTTCGGACAGCAAGGGAGTCATAACATAATTTACAAAATTCACAGAGTTTTGTGCAGTTTCTAAATTAAAAGATTTAGAGTCCTCCTTGATGATGCGTAGCACAAATTCTGAATCTCTTATTTGTAAAATTACGTGGACATTGCCTTCGCTAATGTAACGCCAATCTTTACCCATTAATTTCATTTTATTTCCTTGCATGAGGACACAATGGTAGGAACTGAAGAAGTATTATTTACTTACGTAAAAAAGGGAGGGAAGTTATACTGCCAAGGCCAAGATATTTCTGCCATTTTACACTTTAGCAGTAATAAAATCAATAAGCTGCTTCCCAGAGAATTGAGATGATGACAATGCAGTGCTGCCAGCCAGTGTTCACAACCTAAAGTCAGGCACGTAAAATTATCGTATATTAATCAAAATGGATAAAAATTATCGTACCCAACAGGTAAATGGCTAGAATACATCAAAAACATGTTGCAAATGCTTCATAGTTTAAATCTAGTAAAATACTGGAAAAAAAAAACAAAAAAAAAAAAATTTCGACGTTTGGCACAGACCTTGGCCCCCGTCCACGCACAAACATTTCGAATGTTTATAGAATAAAATAATGTTTAAGGATAGAGACAAATGAAAACAAGCATCTTTTTCAAAATTTTAACTCAACAGTATCTATATTTGCCAGAACAGAATACACAAAATTTGTATGTACATCATGTATGAAACAAAACATTCAATATACAATTTTTAATCTTTTGCTAATCCTAATATGTTCTTAAGAAAGAAATGAGCCAGTGGATGGCGCTGACAGTTAAAAACAACTGTAATTGTCATGATGGAAATTATCGTACTATCTGCCTACGATAGTAGTGTACCATCGTACATCGAACGTAGTAGTGAAATTATCCCATATACGATAATTATCGTACGGTTGGGAACCCTGCTGCCAGCCAGGTCTTGTCGAAAGTTACCAGAAATGCATAAAAAAGTAACCTTTTAGTGTGAAAAGTAACCTGAAAGATTATTTCCAGTAGTAAATTAAAAATTTACTGGAAATTAAATAAAAAGGACAGCCATATATAAATAAATAAAATTACAGATTAAAAAAATCTTACAATATTTATTTAAAATGTTTTGTAAAAATACATCAATAATAGGAATAAAATCACCTAAAAGTAACCTTTTGAGTCATGTAACCTTGACATACCCTGAAGGAGTTAAAAATCACCTAAAAGGTTACAACAGTAACCTTCTGGCAACGCTGCCATAGACAACAATTTTTTTTATCTTCCTCCCTTTCGGGCTGGCTATGGCATGAGTATGACAGGACTTTTTGGCGGGAACTTGCGAAGTGATGTTGTGCTCTCAATTTATTTTACAAAACTAGAGTTAAATTGAATAATATTGTGTAATTATTGTTAATAATATTGTGGTGTTTTGCGTAATATTGTTTGAGTAAACCGCACAAGTGAAGTGAAATAGAATGATTGCGTGTATCGTCATTTTTCGAGTTGGCGCCAAGAGGTCCCGAGAGGCCTAGATGCCATAGCCATCCCGAAAGGGGAAAAACATAAAAAAAAATGGCTATGGCATGTAGGACTTACCGCTAAGTCTTACGTGTATTTTTTCTTGTTGTTTATCTTTCTTCATTTTCTTTCGTTTGTCATCGTCAAGTCAAATCAAGTTCAGTTTTAGTAAGATATGATGGTTATTTGACTAAAACCTCGGGGGACCTCTTGGCGCCAACTCGAAAAATGACGATACACGCAATCATTTCATTTCACTTCAGTTGTGCGGTTAACTCAAACAACATTACGCAAAACACCACCAGAATCACACAAAATTATTCAATTTAACAATTTTGTTAATAAATTGAGAGCACAACATCACTTCGCAAGTTCCCGCCAAAAAGTTCGCGATGACAACAAATTACAAAACAGCTGACTGAACTGCTTCTTCTTCTTATTTCATTTTATGGCGTCGGCTGTTTTAAGAGTCAATATTTCCAATCTTAAGTTTGTTCCGAAGAAAATTGTGGCGGTTTTCTTCAAAACTTTAAACTGCATTTTTAGTCAAGTACATACAACCCTATTTGCCTATTAGTACACTCGAGCTAAGGTAAGCTTTAATGGTTAAAATACCACCGAGATTACACACTAAAACTCAAAACACGCGAAAAATAAAATAAAACTGCATAGCTATGCTCTTTTAACGGCTAAAACGAGAGCCTGACTGAGCTGAAACATAGATTTCTGATTGACATTGACATTCATTGACATTCAGACTTGACACATTGACAGTTGAATTTGACATTAAATTTAAATCTGAGAGAATTTGTCAAATTCCAAAATAATTGTGCAGATAAATCTCGATTTGCGTGTTTTTTTGCTTTTGTACAAAAATAGTCGAAATTATTATTTTTTCCGTTGCTATGTTCAAACTTCGCTCGCAGTAACCCATTTACACCGTAAAACAATGATAACACTCAATAGAAAATTAAAAAAGGAACACACGGAACCGACTAATGGACTAAACATGGAATCTGTGCAGAGGCGGATATCGATACGAGATAAATTACTCGTAAAAGAAGTGCAGGAGATGAATGAGAATCTTCCAGTAACTTGTAGTGTTAGTTTCGAAGACCCTAATGTTTTAAGTGAGTTTGTGTTGACCGTGGCACCCGACGAAGGATACTGGCAAGGGGGGAAGTTCAAATTTAGTGTCTCCGTCACTGACGACTATAATATGGCCGTAAGTACCGCATTACTACTGCCAAGTTCAGTAATAGCAGTAGCCACTTACCCCGAAGCTACACCACACCACACCACAGTGGAAGTAGTTAGGGAAGGAGGCAGATACGCCAATGTTACTCGCCATTTCGCCATGCTACTCGTCATGCCCCCTACTGCCTTTTCTGTGTGCAAGTCAAAGGACCGGCAATATGAGCATTAGCCGCTAGGATCATAGGACCATTGGCGAAGGTCGAATGCGGAGCATGGGGATGAGTAAAGCGAGAAGAGCAATTTTGTGGCAGCACAATGAGTAGTGAGGAGCAACGCAAGGAGCATAGTGTGACTGAGAGGTTTAAACAAAAACAATGTCTTAATGATGTCTATGCAACTGTAGTTGCATTGTAAACACTGAATTAGCTAGATACTTAGTATTGCTTGTTTTTGCAGCCTCCAAGAGTGAAATGCCTGACTCGACTGTGGCATCCAAACATCAATGTGGATGGAGACATCTGCCTATCCCTATTGCGGCAGACTTCTATTGATGAGCATGGCTGGGCTCCCACACGAAGATTGAAAGATGTTGTTTGGGGGCTTAACTCATTGTTTACTGTGAGTTGTAACAATCAATTTACCATTTTACTTCAAAATTGCAAAAATAATTATCAAATCTAAATACTTAAAAGATTAAGTCCTGAGTTAGGTATGAATGCATAGCCCCAAACCAATAAATATAGCAAGCAGAAATTTGGGCATATATATATGGAAGCTAATTTAATAACAAAAGCACATATTTTTTGAAATTTTCATAATTAGTTAGTAAAATTGGTACAAAGTTTGTATAAAAAATAATAAACACAAACAAACCTTGTATTTCCTTGGAAGTTAAACCTCTCCAGAGATAGGGCTGGCCAGATAGTCCCTTTTAACTTCACAACCTACTCAATATTGCTACTTATAATTGAGGGATTTAAATGTTAAAGTATAAAATATACTTTCTTATTTTCAGGATCTCTTAAATTTTGAAGACCCATTAAACATAGAAGCAGCTGAAATGTACAACAAGAATAAGATGGAGTTTCAAATTAAAGTAACTGAATATATAGGGAAAAACAAGAGATGAAACTTGTGGAATGGTTTGCTTAGCCACTCAAATGAAGTTCTGTTAGACAATGCTACTGTAATACAAACACATTATAATTCTCTAAGACAATACGGTATGATATTGTTTCTACTCATTATATTGTATATTTTGGATGCTTTTACATATTATCTTGTCTCCTTTATGCTGCATTGTTTATTAAACGAAGAAGACCACCAGTTGCTTAGCAATACCCAGTATATAAATCTTCCTTAAAGACAGCAATATCTACCAAATTGCCTAAGAAATGAATTTTAGTCGAAGCAATACTCTAATAATGATAAATAATTTACTAAACACTAGTAAATTATTTATGCTTTTTCAGTGATAAATAGTATGAATTAGCAATGTTTTTTAAATTTTATTTTTAACTTTAGCCCAATCTATATAGTGTTATGTTGGCAATATGAAACTTAATTTACAAAGATACAAATGAATTGAAATTAAAATTGTGCGTTTTTATAAGATCAGTTGTCATCATTTTTTATGTGCAACTATTTTTAGCCGTTTTTATCCCACTGCTGGGCAAAGGCCTCCCCCATTCCCTTCACACCTCACAATCCAGTGCAATGTCAACTCAGTCTACCAGAAATCGGTTGAGCTCATCCTGCCATCTGCATCTCGGTCTGCCGCGTCACCTTCTCGTTTGTATTATAGGTGCACATGTTTTTAATATGCACACCTATCATAAGACAAGTACCTATGTATGAGGCATTCATAAATTTAGGGTCATGAAATAAAATACAATGTAAAATCAATGCTCTTTATTAAATTCGTTAATACTAGAGCATCCACGTAACCAATTAGTGTAATAAATAACCAGTAAAAAAATTGTATACAATAAATAAATAAATAGCTTAACAGTAACAACTTTTCATAACAAAATTCCATTATGACTAGTTTCGTTTTCATACAAAAATGTACATGATTTTTGGATTTAATGAAAAGTGGATTTATGAAAACTTGGAACTTGTTTGGCTGATAACCACTACTGCCGGCATTCCAACAATTTTTTTTTGAAATAATCAGATTTTAATAATTTGTGAGCAGATTTGTAGCAGGTTGCACAAACAAATTCCAAGTAAATGTGAAGTATTAAACGTCTATTCTTAGAGCAGACAAATCAACCCCCACCACCCCTAAACAAATCGGAAGTAATTGAAAAACATTTAATGATTTGGCTCTGCTCTTAGAATGGAGTAATAAAGTATGACCGGAAAGAGTAAAACATTCGGGGCACCACTGTCTAACAGATTACTGTTTCAAGATTAAGTGAGGCGCCACTGTCTTAGAGTTACTGTGTCAAGATGAAGTGAGGCGCCACTGTCTTAGAGTTACTGTTTCAAGATGAAGTGAGGCGCCACTGTCTTAGAGATTACTGTTTCAAGATGAAACACGTGAGGCGCCACTGTCTTAGAGTTTCTGTATCAAGATGGAGTGAGTCGCCGCAGACTTTGCGATTACTCTTTCAAGATGAAACAGTTGAGGCGCCACACACTTTGAGATAACTGTTTCAAGATGAATCAGTTAAGTTCCCGTTGTGCCGTGTTACTCTTTCCGGAGATAAAGTTATATCAGTGCGATGCGAAGTTGGTCTGTAATTCGTCCTGGATGCTGTTGGAGCGCGCGAGCATTCGCGGAGACTTGCCGAACGCGAGCGCGGCCGTGTCGGCTTGCGACGCTGACACGGACTTGCGCTCGTGGTATTCGTCGCTGAACTCCTGTGGATGGAAAGGTGAGTCAATTCAAAATTACTTTTTCTTTACCAAAGGCCTTCACAATACAGGCTTGGTCTGGTGTGAAGACCGCTGTTTAACTGCTTTCTATGTCATAAGCCCTCTCAACATTTTGCACCTTCATTTTGTACCTACCAACTTAATTACTTTAAGTTTATAATACTTAAAAATTGTAAAGGTGTCATTTGTTGCTAAATAAGATATTTTACATTTTCATATTTTTTTGGGCTGCGTGATAGCTGAATTGTAGGTAAACTATCCAACTTGTTCTGGGGTTAGTTAAGTAGATAGTCAATCAGTCTGATAACAGTCTACAATACTAGAGTGGGATGGATAATGATAATAACGCAGACAAATTGCTGAGACTTTTTTAAAAAAATTAAAAACGGTTTTTTAGCCGGGATATAATTATACGTCTTGCAAAAAAACTTGTAAAAGAGCGGTCTTTACAAAATTTCGTCCTATTATTTCACTGCCTGATTGGCATTTGAGTTTAAAATGTGAATTTAAGCACAAAAACTTTGAGATGAACAAGCTGTGTCGCGCTTATAATGTCAATTTAAGAGAACAGAGTTGCCACGGGTTTGTAAGTAGATGGCAGAAGTTACCTTGAGCCGGTTGCCGAGGAAGACTGCGCGCTCTCGCTTCCTGTTCATGAAGTCGCTCTGCGTGAGCCAGCGGTGCTCATAGCACTCTTCAGCCAACGGCCTCTTGAGCGGCACCCGCTTGAACAGGAACATTAGGAATCTTGTCGCTTCCTGTGGGATCAAACCATTTTATATGAGGAACGTGTTCATATTTTTACTGTGAAATTCGTGAGGCAGGCAGAAGCTAATTTTAACAATATTACCAAATACAAAACATTCCAAACTTGACAAGGCAAAACTTAAAGATCTTGATATGAGAAAAAGGGTCTTGACAGATAGACAGACGGACGCTTTCGTTTTTTACAAATCAGGTACGGAACCCTAAATAGCTAGGGGTCATCCCCTAGCTATTGCCAACCCGCATGCCCAGCGTGGTGAGTATGGACAAGTTCCACATGATAGGAAGGCTGCAAATCTGCAGTCGACGACCTCGGTGGCCTAGCGGGCGAGTGCCCATCTGAGACGCAAGGGGTGCTGGTTCAATTCCAGCTGTTGCAAATCTTTGCAAGATCTGCAAATATTTGTTCCGGTTCTGGGTGTTGTGGAACCATGGTACTCGTAGTTTCTGATACCGGCGACACGGAATCCTAGTGTGGGGTCAGGACCAAGTGAGACTTGGGTGTTAAAAAAAACTGTGGGGCCTCCTCGAGATGTTATGTTCATGTGGACATCCTACGGCCGAAATAGTAGATTGTATCATAAGGGAGCAAAATAATATTTTTACAGAGGGCGCTTTTTTGAATCCTGAACGTAGCGAGGGATTCAAAGTACGTCGCCCAAGCCAAAAATATATTTTGCGCCCGAGTGATACAGTCTACTTTTTAACACCCTCTATAAGAAAATAAAAGGCGCCTCAAATTTTATTATTTTTTTATTCAGCTGGCGGCGGCGTGACTGTGGGCCGTCGTACCAGTCAGTCTTTATTCAAACAATATTAGCGTTCGATTTCTTTGCCGCTGAAAACTAAGATGTGCCAAATTCAAAAAGTGCGTGGCAAAGTACATTGCGGCGCACTTATAAAGCGGAGCGGGCTGGAAAACTCATTCCCGCCCGCTAAAAGTTTCATATAGAAAACACCACTTAGGCTCGTATTCAGAGACACGACTCAAACTTAGATTTAATCACAGATCAGCTGAACACTATTTAAGTATTGAATCTCTTCTCAAACATAGCTTTTATTCAAGAACGGTACTTAAACTATTCTCAGCTGAATCGAGTCTCAAATCTGTACTCAAATGTTCTCGTTTACATTTTGATTTATTTATAATTTTCGATCCGTTTTACGCAGAAATTCAAACAGCCAGGGTGGAAATAGAACAGAACTATAAAGTGAAGTATAAATATGCATCAAAGTATGTGTAACGGAACGAAAATGTCATTTGATTATTGTCTAATCAAATCTAAACTCAAGCACCGATTTCGTCCGATTGACGTTTCAGATTAAGCATTTACTCAGGTGAACTGTGATCATTGAATCTATACATAAGTACTGTTTAAGAATTATAATCTCGACTCAAATCGAGATTTAAGTACAGATCAATGCTTGAGTCTTGTCTCTGAATACGAGCCTTAAAGGCGAACCAAGTCGTCCTTTTCGAATAGATGGGATGAAAAATATGATGAGGGGCGGTACCTGTGTGATCTCCTTGTAGAGGTGCTCGAAGCGGTACCGCACGAAGGATATGTTCTGCTTGGTCTGCGCGTCGTCGGCGCCGCGGAAGGGCGACACGCCCGACAGCATCACGTACGTCAGCACCCCCAGCGACCAGATGTCCGTCTGCGGGTAGGCCGGCTCATCGTTCACTATTTCCGGCGCTGTGGACCAAAGAGGTTATATAAGTCACTACGACTGGCACTTGAACGGATACAGAGTAGGTATTTGCGCTGGAGGTGGCGCGTGCGGAGGTCCCGCGCGCCTCTCGCAAGAGAGTGGTGGCATGACACTCAAGTCTTGAGAAGGGAGTCCTAGTTAAGGAGTCAACGCCGTCGGGGCCATGGAAGAATGCGAAAGCGTACCCACAGCCCCGACACAAGGCGTTCAGAAGGACCCCGATGGTTTTTTAGTCGGTATGCCGTCGGCTGCTATTGTCTCATTAGCAATAGTAACCGACGGAGAGCCCGACATACCCCTCTGGCTTTCCCCGGGCTGGGGGGGATGCGTAACGCATTTCTCCATCGTTAATAAAAAAAAAAAAGTGCCATTAAAGTTGCCATCATCCTACTAATATTATAAATGCGAAAGTTGGTTATATATATGTTCTGTATGTATTTATTTATTGAGTCATATATATTTTAGATTTTATAGTATTGCATGTTTTGGTTTCTTTTATTTATTTATTTATTTTGTAAACAGTATCTTTTATTTGTATATTTCCCGTTTCATTGTTGTGCACATGTACCCACTACTTTTACCAGCTCTCTCTAGCCTCAAAGGTTTGCTGGAAGAAAACTCTTTGTAGGGTTAAGCTCGCCTTTGTATTTTTATGTTTAATTTCTGTATGTTTTCTGTGTACAATGAAGAATTAAAGAAAGTTTGTTAGGATGTTTGTTGAACAATCACGCCGTAACGGCTTAACCGATTGAGTTGAAACTTGGAATAGATAAGAGTTCTTTATCTAGGTAAAGAACTAACTAACTAGCTATAGCATATAGGCTACATTTTATGTACCTAGGTATCACGCGCGCGAAGCCGCGGGCGGAAGCTAGTATTTCATACATTTGTTTTTTTTATTCTGCTTGCCGTTGACGCAAAATCAGTAGTGCAAAACGAGAATTACATTTCAAAGACGCACTTGAGTGCACTGGTGGAGTGGTGTTAGTTGCCTCGCCTTCCGATCCATAGGTAGTGGGTTCGAATCCTGGTCGTGAGAGATTTTCCACTAGTGCTCTCAAACTTTGAAGGAAATAACATCGTCCTAGAATCTAGATCGGTCGACGTCGATCGATGGTAACACCCTTAGATTGTTCGGTTCTATGACACGCCGGTTTTGCCACAATTTTCTTCCCATAACAACTAATGTGTTCTACCAATAAATTCACAAACTCACCCTTATACTCCAGATCTCCGACCACTTGCGGCACCACAGTTCCCAGCTTATTAACCTTATGCGCCGAACCAAAGTCGACCAGCTTCACTTGCACGGACCTCACCGACGACATCACCACGTTGTCTGGTTGTAGGTCCAAGTGGCAGTAACCCCGCCAGTGAACGTACTGTAACGCATCTAGCAGCTGGGTTACAACTGTGGCTACCAATTGCTCGGAGTACTCGTGTCTGCTGGATAGGTAGGTAAGGATATCGGCGCCTTGAAGTTTCTCCATGATCAAGGCCGAGACACCAGAGCCTGGTAACTGGTAAGCCGCTAGTAAGTTCGCTATCCTCTCGTGCCTAAGTCTTCTAAGGCATTCGAACTCCCGTTGGACCTGCACTTCTGTTTCTGGCCGCGATTCCAAGATCTTCGCTACGACTACGCTGTCACTGCTCAGTTCCACCCCTTTGACGACGATGGAGAACCTCCCCCTGCCTAGTTCGGAGATGAAGCTGTATTTGTCCATGAGCGGGGTCGATGACCATTCTATGGGGGTTTCTTCTATGGCGTAGTTTAGCTTGGGCCTGTCTTCCTCGAGCACGATTTCTTGGCCGGATTCTGTGAGCTGCTGTAGATGGTTCATGGCTTTAGTGACTTCGATTTTGGGTCCGGATGGCTTAGTCTTGATTAGGTTGGTGGGTACACCCTTGTCGCTCCAGCCGATCCTGTTGCGGGAGGAGAGACGGAACTGATAGCTCGTGTCGGGGGATAAGTTCCGAACTACGAAGAACTCGTGGTCGATGTTATCCGCTACAGTTTTCCACTCCACACTGTCGCCTTCCTTGTATTGGAGGCTGTAGCTGACCACAGGGGAGTTACCGTCGTATTTGGGCTGCTTCCACCTGAGCAAGACTTCGCTGGCGGATACTTCTGCCGCTGTTGGGCTGTCTGGCGCATCAGGGTTGGTTGCCTCTACGATTCTTGTCCTGGCTACGGTCTGTCCCACCTTGTTCCTCGCTACGACCTTGTAGAATCCTATGTCGTGGTGTTTCGCGGGGTCGAATTTGAGGGTGGACCTGCCCTCTTCGTCTTCTATGATCTTGATGCGTTGTCCCTCGGCGATGACCATGTCGTTCTTGAACCACTGGACGATGGGCTTGGGGTCGCCCACGGCGAAGCAGGTGAGGCTGGCCGGTTCGCCGTCTTGGACGGGCAACACCTGCAAATACAGAAACATTTTTTAACCTAAATACCTATATTATAATACGCAGATGAACAACGCAGAGGTCCCACTGGTTCTAAAAACTTGGAAGGAGAAATTTGGAAGTTGCGGGCCTTTTAGTGTCTAGGGGTGTACTTAGAAAGGAATTCCTGAAATTCAAGCGGTTCAGTGGGGTTGAAGTTTGCATGAGAAAAAATCACACGAAGAGGTCGCGGGTGCTCACTAGTGTTGTATAAAAATAATACCTAAAAATAAACAATAACACAGATGTTTGTTCTGTGTTTGGGTGGTATATATTTATCTATTATGTATGTATCAGTCTCTGGTACCCATAGTATAGGCTATGCCTAGCTTGGGACATATAACACACGGTCAACTGACCGTGTGTTATATGTCCAGAATATATTTCATCATCATTTCAGCCGTTCGACATCCACTGCTGAACATGGCCTCCCTCACAGACAGAGCAAATTCCTTATCATGTGGGGGGATTTGCCCATACTCACCACGCTGGGCATGCGGGTTGGCGAACGCAGTTAGAGCTGTCGTTGTTAAAATGAGGGATGCTGCTGCCCATCCCCTAGCTTTTTTCCCTTAGTCGCCTCTTACGACATCCGCGGATAGGAAGATATGGAGAGGCCTATTCTTCAGCCGGGGCCACCACGGCCATATATTTATATTTATACCTACACGATGAACACAGTCACAGAGTCAGAACGAAATTCGTTCGAGAAGCTAGACTCTCTAAAATTATTGTACTTAGCGCAGCCCTAAGTATTGCTATTTCATAGATTGATGATGACTTATAATTCAGTCAGCACTGTACCTGAGGTTTCTCCCTAAAGAAGGGCAGCTGTCCGTCCTTCTTGGCTTCCATGAGCGCCTGCGCCTCCGCGTACGAGTCCAGCCTCGTGCCTAACTCGTGCCGCAGCCGGCGGATGGTGTAACTCTCGGTGCCGTAGTTGTTGATGCGCTCGCGTTGTTCGTCGTCTATCTCCTCGTCCATTATGTCGGTGAAGCGGCGACGCTCGCGGATTATTGGCGTCTGGAAAATATAAGAATACTAACAGAAGTTTCTTTGATAAGGTTGGTAATTGCTATCACTAAGCGGCGTCTTTTTCACTCTCTAGCTTTGTCCTTTCCACTACAGAGACAAAGATAAAGATAAAGATAAATTTATTTGCTTGAACATAATGTAGGTTAACAATGGTCATAAAATAAATAGTGTTTCAATTATGTTCTACCATAGTCGGCATGCAAAATTACAAATAAATGAATGTCAAAAATCGTATAACTAAACTTTTAAATAGAAGAATGTCAAAATCTTATTAGAAAGACAGACAGACTGGAAACTTAAGTGGTGTTCGCTAGATTCGTTTTATATGAGGATCCCTATTCGCTGCATATTTTTGTTTTGTTGAACTGCATACCTACGCTTGTCCGATTTTTAATGCCTTTGCAACTTCTCTAGACAATGTTCTTTCTGTGGCAATGGCTGAAGCCTAACTGTAGCTGATAATGATAGCAAAATGAAAAGATTCCTAAGACCAAAAGAGCTTGTGCAGAGTTCCTCCGGGAAAGTACGCCACTACACCTATAAATTCTGCTGCCAAGCAATGTTTGCAACTCAATTATTCAGCTGTAGATTTTATAGAACCAAAAACAGCTAATTTGAAAAAGTTGGGGGAAAAATCCCCAAAAGAAGGTATTGAATATTTACTTTTTCCGATATTCCTTTCTTTCTGCTGATAAGCCCCTTTCGGGATGGTATAGATAGATAGATACCTACCTACATAGATAACACTTTATTGATCACCACACGGAAATAATACAAGCAAGATCATTACACAATTACAAGGCAATACAATGGGCGGTCTAATGGACTGGACTGAAAAGATTAGAGATATACCTACTTAGACATTTATTTTTTTAATCCTTTATTGCACACACATAGTACAGTTGCACAAAAGGAGGGCTTAATGCTACAAGCATTTTCTAACAGCCAACCTCAAAGGTAACAAGAGAAAAAGGTCAGCGTGCTAGCTGACCAAAGTAGAGATAAAAAGTTGGAGAGCTGACAATGATTAAAAATAACTCCATAAAACTAATACATACAACCTATACTACATATAAATATCTATATATACATACATATATATATATTATTAAGCTTAAGAGTACCTTCATACATGTATTACTGAAACAATATGAAAAAAATAAAAAAAAAATGTAAAGAAAAATGATGGTTATGATTTACGAATTACACATGATGATTAGAGATGTGATTAGAGATATACAGTACGGCCGGCGGATCTAGACCGGTCTGAAGTTGCGCTTTCGGAAATTGTGCGCAGGTACAGGCGAGACAAAAATAGTTTAAATAGTTTAATAGTTTCATAGCTCAGTTGTTAGTGACTGGCCTCATAGCTCAGTTGTTAGTAACTCTGCCTTCTGCGCTAGAGGTCGCGGGTTCGATCCCCGCACTGGACAAACATTTGTGATTAACACAGATGTTTGTTCTGTGTCTGGGTGTTAAATATTTATCTATTATGCATATCAGTCTCTGTTACCCATAGTACAGGCTAGTTTGGGATCAGATGACCGTGTGTGATATGTTCGGAATATTTATTTATTTATTTTATTTATTTAACAGAGAGTTAGACATAAAAAGTGACTACTGCGCAGCGTTGCGAACGAACTTAACGCCGGTCTAGATCCGCCGGCCGTACTGTATGTAATGTTGTACACTTGTCCGCTTACCCTGGGGTCGTACAGGTCGTGAACAGCGATGTTGTAGGCGGGCGAGCGGCCGCACGCCACCTTCATGTACTCCCGCAGCCGCACCGGGAACGCGGTGTCACGCAGCTGCAGCAGGTACGTGTCCGGGCCGTTCTGGTAGCTGCAAATCACAGGAAGAAGCTGGACTTTTTTTTTTTTTTTTTTTTTTATACAACTGAGGTTGCAAAAAAGCTTACGGCCCACCTGTTGGTAAGCGGTTACCATAGCCTATGAGCGCTTGCAATACCAGAGGCATCACGCACGCGTTGCCGACCCCTCCCCCCTCCCCCCCTAAAGAGCTCTGGCAACCTTACTCATCGCAGGAACACAACACTATTTGAAACAAATAGTGTTATTTGGCTGCGATCTTCTGTAAGGCGGAGGTATGTTTGTTTATTGTTATTTACTTTTGTTTTTATATTACATAGTAAGCCATACGTTTTTCTTTCGTCAGACAAAGGTCCCTACTCCCCTCTTGGTAACTGCACTCTAGAAGCCCAAGATACAAGCCTCGCGCTTAGTTTGGTCTTCGCCGGTATTTATGCTAAAATGTATATAGGTAGTCCTTCTAGTATAGTCGTATTTATATTAAGCCTTGTAAAATTTCTTTTTTGGTAAATATTTTTTTTTTTTTTTTTTTTTTTTTTTTTTATTGGAGATGGTTAGGCGTTTGACCACCAGCTCACTTTTGCAAGTGAGATGTGGCCTAAGATGGAGCACGCTTTACCAGAAGGAACTTATTCACTCTAGATTTGAAGACTCCTAGATTGTACTCGTCCGGGAAAACAGACGCTGGCAGATCGTTCCACTCTTTGCCAGTGCTTATAATAAAGGTGGAGCAGAAACGTTTGGTTCGACACTGTGGTATGTCGACCAGGTAAGGGTGGTAATTACCTGTGCGTCTGCTTGTCCGGTAGTAGAAGGGGGAAGGAGGGATGAGGTCATGCAAATCCTGCGCACAGTCACCAAAGTGGTACTTGTAGAACACTGACAGTCTGGCCACACGCCGTCTGTGTTCAAGGCTTTGTAGATTGGACTCCACAAGCTTCAATAATTCTTATTCTTATTCTACTTATTATTCTTACCTAGCATTATATCGGCAAATAGCTCGGCCGACGGCCGGTAGGGCAGGTTATAGATTATAATTTTCATAATTCATTAATTAAAATCATAAGGCCTGTCGTAATGTATGGATCTGAGTGTTGGGCTACCAAAGGGACGGATGAAAGAAGAGTGCATGCGGCAGAGATGCGAATGTTGAGAGGGATGTGGATGTGTGGAGTGACAAGAATGGACAAAATAAGAAATGAGTACATCAGAGGAAGTTTGAAAGTAGCGCCAGTGACGGAAAAGTTGAGAAGTAATAGGTTAGCATGGTATGGGCATGTCATGAGGAGAGATGAAAGTCATGTAACGAGAAGAGCGTTAGGTATGAATGTGCATGGATATAAGACCGAAGAAAGGCCGAAGAAAAGATGGATGGATTGTATTACAGATGACATGAGTAAGAAAGATGTGAGTGCGGAGATGACGGCTAACAGAAGAGAGTGGAAGAAGAAAACATGTTGTGCCGACCCCACATAATGTGGGACAAGGGCAGGAAGAAGAAGAAGAAGAATTCATTAATTAAAAGAGTGGTGACCACGCACCGAAAAGCGTAGTGTAGGACGGTCCCCGACTAGATGTAACGACGACCTAATAAACGTTAATGGAAGCCGTTGGGTACCGCAAAGGATCAGTCGCTCTCGAAAACTGACTAGGCTAGACTTTCAGACCATTTTTAAAAAAGGTTAGTTTTTATTAAGTTCTTAGATAATTATGACTACCATTTTATAGATCTGTTACTTAGATTTGTATCTGAATTAATTAATTTCATCATAATCATCATTTGGGCCGTAGGATGTCCACTGTTTTTTTTTCCTTCATCATCATCATCATCACCAGCCTGATGAAGTCCACTGCTGAACATAGGCCTCCCCCAAAGAGTTCCATGACGAACGGTCTTGAGCCTCTTCCATCCACCGACTTCCCGTAACCTTAACAATGTCGTCGGTCCATCGGGTGGGGGGCCTTCCAACACTGCGTCGTCCGGTTCGTGGTCGCCACTCGAGAACCTTTGTTCCCCAACGGTTGTCGGTTCTGCGAGCTATATGGCCGGCCCACTGCCACTTCAACCTGCTAATTCTGAAAGCTATGTCGGTAACCTTGGTTCTTCTACGGATTTTATCACGCAGCGAAACTCCGAGCATTTTTTTTCCTTACTCACATCTAACGACATCCACGGGTAGGTACAATTCCTTAATTAACATGTGTATACTTACTGGCTCTCGGACTTGGCGGAGACCTCCCAGTCGGGGTGGTCCCACTGCTTGAACGAGAGGTCCGCCGGCTTGCGCTCGTGCAGGGAGCGGTCCGGGGTGCCTGCCAACAACACATGTAAGCGTACTCCGAAATATATTTCAATAAGCAACTACTTCCCAGTAATAAAAGCCGGAGCAAACGTTATGGAAAAAATATATTGGTGACCCCAACGCAAACGTCCGGGTCACCAATATAAATAAATATTCCGGACATATCACACACGGTCAACTGATCCCAAACTAGGCATAGCCTGTACTATGGGTACCAGAGACTGATATACATAAAAGATAAATACATATTTAACACCCAGATACAGAACAAACATCTGTGTTCATCACACAAATGTTTGTCCAGTGCGGGAATCGAACCCGCGACCACTAGCGCAGAAGGCAGAGTTACTACCAACTGAGCTATGAGGCCAGTCTAAGTAATATATTTTTTCCAACAATAACTAAACATAGAGAATTCATACCGATTATGATAAAAGGAGGATTATTGCCGTGATTATATGGCTGTAGCTTCAAGTAGCTAGAATGCCAGTTATAGGCACGCTGTGTCAAAAAAGATTCCCACCTACCTGTAGCAGTCACCAATTTTAAAGAAACGAGTCTTGAATTGCCTAGGTAGCTTTGCTAGCCTCCCTCCCGGCTTCGTCATAAAGCGTAAAAATTAAACGGCTGGCAATCTCCTAGCATGTTAGGCACAGGCATGATCTAGCATGCTAGATACATGTTCCCCCAGCACGCGAAGTACGCCTAGCATGCTAAGTACAGGCATGCGAGCACTTGGCATAACGAAGTAGCATGCCCACGCCAGTAGCAGGCCTGCTAGGCAGGCATGTTCCCACAGTGAGTTAAGTGTTATAGCCCATTTACACTCACGTGCGAGTCGCGAGACGAGCCACGAGACAGGAGTGTGAACAGACGCTCGCGGCTCGTCTCGCGCCTCGTCTCGTCACTCACAACGCTCGCGTCCAAATCGGTTTTTTGGTCACGCGCGCACGAGTAAAAGGACCTCGCGACAAACGCGAGCGTCGTGTAATGGCGGCTGTACACACTCGGCGAGAGCGTCACGCCGAGAGTCTCGGCCGGTGAGGCTCTCGAGAGCATACCTGTACACACTCGTTTTTCATTAGTACTGTAGATTCCCGCAGTAATGGACGTAGAAATTTCTGCTGCTGTTTGTCTTTGTGCTGTGAGCTATTATAATTTCAAAGACAAACACAGCCAACGGACAAATAAAACGGTGTCTCGCCGAGTGTGTACAGCTGGTATTACACTCACCACGAGAGTGTAAACAGGAAGCTCATTTACCAGCGAGACATGAGACGAACCACGGACGAGGGACGAGGCGCGAGTGTTTATGTACTTATTATTATTATTATTTTTTTCGAACGGATTTTTATGCTGTGGGTCTTTACGACCACTGCCATCTACACCGGGCTAGCCGAGCGCAGAGGGCGCTACTGCCGAAAAAAAGGTTAGGTTTTGGCAACGAGCGCAAGGGCACCACTTAGGTACGGACCTCGGCTTGGGCTGTTGCCAGAGGGAGGATTTTTTGAGGAGGCCATCACCCTGACGGGGTGGAAACGCAGGGGTGGGACGTCGTCGTCGACCCCGCCGGTGGGGTCGGTGTGATGTTTTGAGTGTTTTCATGTGTCGGAGTTCGATGAAGGGATCGGCTCCGCGTTAGCGGAGGTGATTCCGTCATCTGGATCTTCAAGAACATGTCTTGGCCTACGGAGGGATTTAAACTTTTGTTTATGTTCTGTTACCTTCAGGAGTGTATATCTCTCCGGGCGGGTACACCATCTTGGAGGGGTGCGTGTAGGCGCCGCTCAGCGGCCGCCGGCGGAACCACGTGCGGCACTGCGCATTGCCCGTCCAGTCTCTGCAACCATTTCATTTATCTATTTCATTCATCATTCATCATTTCAGCCATACGACGTCCACTTCTGAACATGGCCTCCCCCACAGACAGAGAGCAAATTCCTTATCATGTGGGGGGATTTGCCCATACTCACCACGCTGGGCATGCGGGTTGGCGAGCGCAGTTAGAGCTATCATTGTTAAAATGAGGGACGCTGCTGCCCATCCCCTAGCTTTTTTCCCTTAGTCGCCTCTTACGACATCCGCGGATAGGTAGATATGGAGGGGCCTATTCTTCAGCCGGGGCCACCAAGGCCAATTCATTATGCTATTTTATTATGTTACAATTATTCGGAGAAAGCTACGTATGAGGAATTCATAAAGTGAGTAGAGGAGAAAAGGGTAAGGATTAGGACCATAAGTACAAAACAGAAGAGGAAAATGATTGGACATATTAGGTATACCTACGAAGTGACAGCTTCATTGAAGGAAAGTTTTCAGTTCAAATTCAATGAACTTCTCGTACCTACGTTCAATAATTAGATAAAAAGATGATAAATATACCAAAAACAGGCTACTTGAAACAGTTTGGGAAATAATGTAAAAACAAATTAAGCACATATCTATGTCCTTGAACCTAAAAATTCGAAAACATGTGACATGTGCACAAAAGGAGCCTCTAAGGCGCACTTTAATCATTTCACTGCACTAATTCTATCACCGACGGTTATAGGCCCTTTTCGGGGCCACCATTCAACCTGGTCACTGACCTAATACACTGACCAAGAAAGAATCAGTGACACGAGAAGCCAGCACTCACTTGTACAGGTTGTAATAGTTCCTCAGTCTGTCGGTAGTGATGTGGTATTCCTCCTGGTAGATTTTGTCTGCGAGTCCCAGCCAGGGGTGGGATAGGGCTGCGCTCACGTCCATCCGCTCGTGCCAGCTCGTCACCAGCAGCTTGGAGATGAAGTCGCGGCATTCGCGACTGAGGCGCGACCACCATACCTGGAAGAAAAAATATTGTTTTTTATTTTATTTTATACAACTGAGGTGGCAAACAATCATACGGCCCAGCTGTTGGTAAGCAGTTACCGTAGCCTATGAGCGCTTGAAATACTAGTGGCATCACGCACGCGTTGCCTACCCCGAACCCCTCCCCCTATAGAGCTCTGGCAACCTTACTCACCGCAGGAACACAACACTATCTATCTATCTATCTAAGGCAGAGTTACCTCCCAGGCGCCTGGAAATGGGCGGGCTGCTCCAATTTCGAATGAGAAAATCTTGCTGTGGCCTACCAGTAGGTAAATGATAATATTTGCAACTTTTACAACTAAATATTTGCTGATCATGCAAACATAAGTCCCGCAGCGGGAATCGAACCCGCACCCCTTGCGTCACCGACGGACACATATCCTTCGAATATAGAACTAACCTCATCGTGCCATTCCCATCTGCCTTCCTTGACCCTATCCAAAGTTTCCACATCGTGTGCGCCTCGGAACGGCGAGTGTCCGCTCAGCAGGATGTAGGTGATGATGCCCAGGCTCCACATGTCCGAGGCGAAGGTAACCCCCTCCCCGTTGGCGACTTCGGGCGCGACGTACTCCGGCATGCCGTAGTCCAGGGTCGCGTGCTTGTTGAACTGGATGCGGCGGGAGAGGCCGAAGTCGCAGATCTTCAGCTCGTCGCTACCCGCGTGCGATAGGAGCAGCTCCCCGATCTGTCAGGCACACAGTATCATTATAATATCAATAAATATTAAAAAAAAACATTATTTTTTTTATAAATATTCCGGACCTATCACACACGGTCAGCTGATCCCAAACTAGGCATAGCCTGTACTGTGGGTACCAGAGACTGGTATACTTAATAGATAAATATTTAACACCCAGACACAGAACAAACATCTGTATTCATCACACAAATGTTTGTCCAGTGCGGGAAACGAACCCGCGACCTCTAGCGCAGAAGGCTGCCTCATAAGGCCTCATAAGTTCATGGCTGACCAACTGAGCCAGCCATGAACTTATGAGGCCAGTCCATTTATATCAGACAAGTCCATACAGAAGATCATAATTTTTAAAGAGCCAAAAACAATAATTATGCACACTTTCCTGACGCGCCATTATTAAATTATTTTTTCTTTTCTTGATTTTAAAGTGAAAGCAACACTTATGGATAACATTGAATTAAATGATACCCAAAATTTTCGAACCAGCGGGATTCGAACCCGCATCTTTACCTTGAATCGACAATGCGATACCAACTACGCCATTGAACTAATGACGCTGGTGCCGTAAATCTTGGGCAGATGAAATATTTTTATAGGTTCTGTAAGTGGAGCTAGCGGTGTTTAACCGTCAATGGCGAAGTTGGTATCGAAGATGCGGGTTAGAATACTGATTGTTCCAAAATTTTTAGGTGTCCGACACGCGCTTGGCCTATTTATTTTTGATACATGGGGACCTACCACAACATCTTATTGCCATTCAAATGCAGACCTTAGCTTAATTGTCAGCACTTTTTTGAACTATAAATATTTTTGACTGCCAATTTACGTCATCGCCTATTGGTCGCCCTTGGTCTAAGTACTGGGGGGGCTTGCTTACCCTTGAAAACGGTTCCAATCTCGGTCCAATCCTAATGCTATTTCAATCTCACCAAATGCTTATTTTATGCAGGAAAACTAACCGTGAGGCCGAGATGTGCGACACTGTTGTGACATAAAAATTTACCGTGAGGCCGAGATGTGCGACACTGTTGTCGTGACATGAAAACTAACCGTGAGGCCGAGATGTGCGACACTGTTGTCGTGACATGAAAACTAACCGTGAGGCCGAGATGTGCGACACTGTTGTGACATAAAAACTTACCGTGAGGCCGAGATGTGCGACACTGTTGTCGTGACATGAAAACTAACCGTGAGGCCGAGATGTGCGACACTGTTGTGACATAAAAAGTAACCGTGAGGCCGAGATGTGCGACACTGTTGTCGTGACATGAAAACTAACCGTGAGGCCGAGATGTGCGACACTGTTGTGACATAAAAACTTACCGTGAGGCCGAGATGTGCGACACTGTTGTCGTGACATGAAAACTAACCGTGAGGCCGAGGTGTGCGACACTGTTGTGACATAAAAACTAACCGTGAGGCCGAGATGTGCGACACTGTTGTCGTGCATATACTTGAGTCCGCGCAGCAGCTGGCGGATATAGCCGGCTATCTCCCGCTCGGTGTAGCCCGCGCCCCTGAGCAGTCGGTCGCGGACGAGCTCGCCGCCGGCCGCGAGCTCCGTGACCAGTGCTAGCGTGTGCTCGTGCTCGTACGCGTCGTGCAGCCGCACGAGGTGCCGGTCGTTCAGCATGTTGAGAATATCCAGCTCGTTCTTCATGAACGGCTTCAGTTCTGAGTGGCCGTGCATTATCTTCGCGGCGTAATTGCGGCCTGCGAGGAAATGGGCGTCGAGTTTATAAGGTGGATATTCATGCCATTGCCTCGTACCATTGCTCGTGGTTGGCTAAGTTTTTGCGCCCTGGCGTGAGGAAATGGGCGAGTTTATACGGATGGGGAATATTCATATCATTGCTTTTGTCATGGTTGGCGTAGCCTATACATTAGATTAACTGCAGGTTAGATTAGGTTGTCTGGAAGAAATCGCTGCTTGCGATAAGACCGCCGATTGTAGAACTAAAGTGTAAATATTGCGTATTGTCTTACATTGTGTCCTCAATAAAGCATCTATATATATAAAGGAGTAGTCCACTCACTTACTAACAGTCAGACTCATCACGAAAGCTCGTAAACTACTTGGCCGAGGAGAGAAGTAAGAATTCTATTCCGAAAAACGCGAGACTTAAAGTACCTAGCTATAAAAACAATCTTTCACATAAAACAGCTGTTAATTATCACAGAGTCTTTCATGTTAAAATTTACAATTACAAGTTAAGTTTTTAAATAAGCCTGACACTTATCAACGAGTCATTGATGTAAAACTGTCAAGTATTTTCTAGTGAATATTTCTTAAGGTGAGGGTTTAATTGTTTTATGATTTTTGAATTGTTTTTTCTCAATGACCGCAAAACGCACAGTTTTGATTTTTATGACAAAGATAACTTGAGCAATTTATTTACGTAAATCCAAGACAGAAACGCGATTGGTAAAACTTTTCTCGATAGATTTATTTTTTAAAGCTGGGTCCTCTGCAACAGTTTTTTCGAAAATACTCTGAGACTATCTAACAAAAATAACTTTTTTTTTTTAAATATTGTGTTAGACAATAGCATTGGGTACCTAAATCCAAGACACTTTTTAAAAATAATAGATAGTTTTTAAGATAATCGATATTTTCTTATATTTCGCTTACGTCGATTACTTTCGAGAGCCTTCTAACGCTTGATAACTCTTTCCGCATTCAATTATAGTACATAGCGCTGTCACTTTCTTCACTCCGCCCACTCGACATTTTATTATGATTTGTGTAGCGCCTTAAACAACTGTCACTTACCAGTGAGTCTTTCAGCAGCGTGGTACACGGCTCCCTGAACACCGCGACCGAGCTCATCTCCCAGGTCATAGAAGTCGCCGAAGGGCTTCAGGCTCGGTTTTATACGCGGAGGGTGTTCGCGAATCCTGGAGGATACACAAAGTTTCCTCGTAAGCTTTGAGTGGGTAGATTATTGTTCCTCCTAATGTTAGGTAAAACTCAGTACAAAAGCTATAATATAATTCAGGCTTCGCGCCGTAGAACGTTCCATAGATTTCTTCTGGGCAGAGACACGATAGTGCAGCGGTCAGCTTATCCCCGCATCTAGAGGAAGGTCACGAGTTCGATGCCTGTTTGGATTTCTAACAGACATCAAAAAAAAACAACGCCTCAAAGTAAGATAATAAAAGTCTGACATTTCAGTTTCAGGATTATACTCAGTCTTTATTTATTTTTTAAGGCAAAAAATAGCCTATGTCCTTCCCCAGGATATAATCCATATCTATAATCAATCTCCTTGCTAAATTTCATTACGATCTGTTCAACCATTTAGTCGTGATGAGGTAACAAACAAACAGAGTTTTTTTTATTTTATTTTATTGGTGATGGTTAGGCGTTTGACCACCATCTCACTTTTGCAAGTGAGATGTGGCCTAAGATGGAGCACGCTTTACCAGAAGGAACTTATTCACTCTAGATTTGAAGACTCCTAGATTGTACTCATCCGGGAAAACAAACGCTGGCAGATCGTTACATCGCATTTATAATATTAGTATGGATATCTTATTGTTCTTTGGAATTGACTGGCCTCATAGCTCAGTTGGTAATAACTCTGTCTTCTGCGCTTGAGGTCGCGGGTTCGATTCCCGCACAGGACGAACATTTGTGTGATGAACACAGATGTTTGTTCTGTATCTGGCTGTTAAATGTATATCAGTCTCTGGTACCCATAGTGCCTCTCCCACGTGGCACTGCTTCGTGAGGAGAGTGATATATTGAAATGTTTAGGATTATTTTGCATAAAGTACTAACCCTAATTATAAGTTCTTTTATATAATTTTAATAACAATTTATGGATCCAAGGCGTCCGAAATATTTTTTTTTTTTTTTTTTAAATATAGTACAGGCTATGCCTAGTTTTAGGATCAGTTGACCGTGTGTGATATGTCCGGAATATTTATTTTAGTAAATACCTGTTGGAATATTCGTATTCGGACTCCTCGACATGCAGCATGGCGGAGGAGCTGACGGAGCCGGCGACGTTGCGCGCTGAGATGGAGTACAAGCCCTCGTCCTTTAGTATCGCGTCGTGGATGCTGAGGATGCACAGGTCCGGCTCCACGAATGACATCTGGGAAATTAAAGATCTATCACTAAAGTTGCAAGAATAAAGCTACTTTTTTTTTTTTTTTTATACTACTGAGGTGGCAAACTGGCATACGGCCCACCTGTTGGTAAGCGTTTACCGTAGCCTATGAGCGCTTGCAATACCAGAGGCATCACGCACGCGTTGCCGACCCCGAACCCCCCTCCCCCTATAGAGCTCTGGCAACCTTACTCATCGCAGGAACACAACACTTGAAAACAAATAATTTTATTTGGCTGCGATCTTATGTAAGGCGGAGGTACCTCCCCAGGCGGGCTGCTCCAATTCAGAACGAGAAATCTCGCTGTGCCCTTCCTCCTCTAAATTACTAAATTACCTCTAAATTACTTGTGGAACTATATCTGCAAAATTAAAATGCCTGTGAATTGTCAGTCAATAACGTAAAAAAGCCGTGGCCGTGGTGGCCCCGGCTGAAGAATAGGCCCCTCCATATCTACCTATCCGCGGATGTCGTAAGAGACGACTACGGGGAAAAGCTAGGGGATGGGCAGCAGCGTCCCTCATTTTAACAACGATAGCTCTAACTGCGCTCGCCAACCCGCATGCCCAGCGTGGCGAGTATGGGCAAATCCCCCCACATGATAAGAAATTCGCTCTGTCTGTGGGGGAGGCCATGTTCAGCAGTGGACGTCGTACGGCTGAAATGATGAATGATGATGATGAACGTAAAGAAGTATACCGTTTTTATTCCGGTAACTTGAGTGAAAACTTGAAAATTTTATGTTATTCACTAACAATTCACAAGGATTTTCTGTCCATCTTCGACACATAAGACCTCGGTAGCGTGGAAGGCGAGTGCCCGACTGATAAACAGGAGGTGCGGATTCGATATGCAAAAAAAAATCGGGTGTTTATTTATTTTGAATACAGTATAACATCATAACAGGTTTTTTTTTAATCCCTAAGGCGATGCCATATGTTATTAGTGCTGTTATGGTATGGACAATGTTGGGTACCCGTAGTTTCTGCCCAGTTGGAGCGCTGTGTTTGGGACGATGGACGATGGCCTACTGCGTGACATTTATTACTCTAATCGATCTTTGTGTTGTCTGAATCAATAATTGAATGTAGGTAATTTTAATTTATGGAAGATGGACGATGAATGATGGACGATGGACGATGGCCGATGGACGATGGATGATTCTTTGAGACCCACCTTGATCCTGGCGCTAACCGCTAACGGCTGCCAGTCCTTATACCACTTGATATCGGGGTACGGTACTCCCGTGACCCTGGCCTCGATCCTGACAGTTCTCCGCTGGAGGACCACTGCCTCCTCGGGGCGGCGGATGAAGGCGGGGTACTCCGCCAGCTCGAGCCGGACTCTCTGGCGAGCCTGGCCGTGCTCGTTGGTGGCCACGGCTTCGTACCAGCCCGCGTCGCGTTCTAGCATTCTGGGAGACAATGTCAAATGTAGTTTATAATTTTTTTTCATCATATTGGAGCAATTTTTTTTGAAACTATCGTGGTTAATCAGCTTACGGCCATCCTTTTGGTAAGTGGTTCCGAAGCCTATGAACGCTTGCAATACCGGAGGCATCACGCAAGCGTTGCCGACCCCAACCGAGCCGAGCTCTGGAAACCTTAGCCCCTTCGTCCACGGCGCGACTCAAAAGGAACGCGACTGAAACTGTAGTCACTTATGAGTAGCCTGAATGCGATAGCACTAGTATTTCAATGCGCGTCCGTCCACGGCGCTACTCAAAAGGAACGCGTTTGTAACTAGTCTCCTGGCGACTCGACATGCTGGTCGCCAGGCGACTGATTTCGAGAAACTGTTGAAAAATGAACGAATAAAAAGTAATTATATGTGATTCTGACCACTATGTGACTGGAGAAGTAATAATTCCATGTCATCTCTCGAATTATCACTAGTCATGTTAATTATTTTCGTTTTCAAAACTTTGTTTACATAAAATCGTGTACAGTGAGTGAGTTTCAGGAAATTCCAGTAGCGTCGTGGACGAGTCAGAGTTTCCAATCAGTCCGCAACTCTAGTTTCTAATGAGTTCCGTCACTTTTGCGTAGCGTCATGGACGAAGGGGCTTACTCATCGTAGGAACACTATTTGAAATAGATATGTTATTTGGCTGCGATCTTCTGTAAGTCGGAGGTACCTCGACTTTCGACTAAGTTCTTGGAACGACGGATTTGCGTGTAAAAGCGATGATTATGCAAGGAAGAAATATGAATCACAAAGCATAGTAGCATATCCTCTCAGACCTACAGGCTTTTAGCTCCTTGAAGATGTCTAGGTCAGACATTGGCTCGAATAACACATTTGGCACATTCTCACGTATTCTAATTACAATTATTATTTCGCTGCCATTACTTACAATATCAGCCAATTATGGGTCAGCGTCGATGTCCGGAGATGCAGTGAACTCAACCTTATATATTTTTGGATAAGGCTAAGATCACAATATCACGGTAGAGTTCGTGAGTACGCGCTAGGCATGTGCTAGTGTGCTTTCAGCCGTTTCTAAGGCTCGTATTCAGAGACAAGACTCGAGCATTGATCTGTACTTAAATCTCGATTTGAGGCGAGATTCTAATTCTTGAACAGTATTTATGTATAGCTTCAATGATCACAGTTCACCTGAGTAAATGCTTATTCTGAAACGTCAATCAGACGAAATCGGTGCTTGAGTTTAGATTTGATTAGACATTAATCAAATGACATTTTCGTTCCGTTACACGTACTTTGATGCATATTTATGCTTCACTTTATAGTTCTGTTCTATTTCCACCCTGGCTGTTTGAATTTCTGCGTAAAACGGATCGAAAATTATAAATAAATCAAAATGTAAACGAGAACATTTGAGTACAGATTTGAGACTCGATTCAGCTGAGAATAGTTTATGTACCGTTCTTGAATAAAAGCTATGTTTGAGAAGAGATTCAATACTTAAATAGAGTTCAGCTGATCTGTGATTAAATCTAAGTTTGAGTCGTGTCTCTGAATACGAGACTTAGAGTAAATAAAGTTGAGTTTCAATTGTTTATCGAATGAGCTTCGCACGTACTTGTTGATGAAGAGCGTGGCCTGTCCGTTCCTGGTGTAGCTCCAGTCGTATCGGCCGCCGATGTCGATGGGCTCGTCGTTGTAGAAGTAGGTCATGTTGGGCTTGGGGTAGCCGTACACGAACCAGAAGAGCGAGGCGTTGTGCCCCTTCACCCCGTACTGGCTGTCGTGCTCCTGGCGCAGGAAGCGCGGCGCCTGCGCATACCCGTCATGCGGGGGACGCTCGATGTCGAAGTCCTGAGGATGTACCAACACTTTTTCAATTCAATTCAAATCTTTATTGCATATAAGTTAAAAAAAAAAAAAAAACTGACCTCATAGCTCAGTTGGTAGTAACTCTGCCTTCTGCGCTAGAGGTCGCGGGTTCGATTCCCGCACTGGACAAACATTTGTGACTAACACAGATGTTTGTTCTGTGTCTGGGTGTTAAATATATATCTACTATGTATATAAGTCTCCGGTACCCATAGTACAGGCTATGCCTAGTTTGGGATCAGTTGACCGTGTGAATATGTCCTGTTCAATAAAAGGCGTGTTTAAATATGTTAAATGGACTGTATTTTATAAAAAGGTGAAATTGCACGTCATTACAGACCGGTGATACAAAGGAAGAGAGAGTTTGACAGTTCAGAAGTTTTTGACATTTTGATTTAATTGCCATAGCAAACATTGCCATATCAAAATCTATTATTCGTACTTTATGGTTAGGAACTTTTCTAAACATAGTTGGGCCGGGGCCGGTGAACAATATAAGACCCTTTAAGATACAGTTAGAATATATTAGAATGTCAAATATAAACAAAAAAGGATATATCAGGTAAGTACTATATGGCCCGGCTATACAGAGAATACAATGTTGCACAAACTTCAAACTTGATATCTAAACTGTAAATATTTTATCTTACATAGTACAAACTTAGACACTATCATGTAGTTATAATTACCAGGTAATCTTATTTATTTTAGCCTTAATCAAAATTAGGCAAACCCTCAGGAAACAAAATATTTCAAACAAGTGGTAATGGACAAAGTTTTCTAAGAGACCTTGTATAAATTTTATTGTTAGCCATTTTGATATGGGCTACTCTAACATGCCCATCTGGTCCAGGGACTATCTTGTCAATTCTTGCCATGGGCCAAGTTAATGGTGCAGTGTTATCAGAGCGTACAATGACAAGATCGCCCTCTTTAAGATTAGGGTGGACTTGTTTCCATTTAGGTCTGCTCTGTAACTGGGTGAGATAGTCTCTCGACCAGACAGACCAAAAGTCTTGTTTTATTTTGGACAACATATTCCAAAATCTAAGTCTATTTATAGATACATTTGAGTGATCCACTTCAGGAAAAGCGGTAATAGCAGTACCTACTATAAAATGTCCAGGTGTAAGATATTCAAAGTTAGAAACATCTGAACTCAATGGCAACAGAGGCCTGGAATTTAAAACAGCCTCAATTTCTACAATGACAGTGTAAAGAGCCTCAAAGGTTAAAGCAATATTTCCAACAATTCTTTTGAAATGGTACTTTAGACTCTTAACACCTGCCTCCCATAACCCACCAAATTCTGGGGAATAACTGGGTATGAATTTAAATTTTATATATTGTGGTACACAATAGTTTTGAACCTCATCTTCATGTTTCTTAGAGTTAAACAATTCATACAATTTATTTAGTTCATTTTCAGCACCTTTAAAGGTCTTAGCATTGTCACAGAATATGGTGACAGGCATTCCACGCCGCGCGATGAAACGTTTGAGGCATGCCAAAAATGCTTCGGTGGTGAGGTCGCTAACCAATTCCACATGGATGGCTTTTGTTGCAAAGCATACAAACAGAGCAATATAACCTTTTGTTACAAGAGGTTTCCTTAATCTCGATACCTTTACATTGAATGGCCCGCAGAAGTCAACCCCTACTATATGAAATGGTCTCACAGCGGTTAATCTCTCCTCAGGTAGAGAACCCATGAGCTGCACAGCAGCTGCAGCCTTTAAACGCGCGCATTTAATGCAACGGTTAACAACCTTCTTAACCTCACGAATGGCACTTATGATCCAGAACCTTTGTGATAGAGAACCTAAAACCATTTTTGCACCGGCATGCAACAGGCGCAAATGCTCTTTGTGTATGATAATATTTGTGATGTGAGATCCTTTAGGTAGAATTATAGGGTGTTTTCTATCATATGGAATATCTGATGCATTTTGAAGACGACCACCCAGGCGCATCAAACCATCGCTATCAATGAACGGGTGTAAGGTGGACAAGCCTGACTTAATGGGAGAGTTACTCTTCAGTAAATTAATCTCATTTGAAAAATGTTTTTCTTGTGTGCAGCGCACAATGACCAAAAGTGCATTATGGAGCTCTTTTGGTGTTAGGATACCTATTGACCTACCATTATTTTTATTAGCATTATTGCAAAAACGCAGTATGTAGGCAACTACTCTTTGAAGCTTGTCAATATCAGAAAACCTTTCTAAACTCTTGCAAAATGTATTTTTGAGAGCAGAAGATGCATCACAAACAATATTACAGCTGTTTACAACAGGATCAACATGATCTGATTCATCCGGAAGGGGAATGGGTAATTTTGCCTCTGCAACAGAGTGTTTATAGTCCACACTTGCAAGGTCTTTTGGACCATGCCACCAGAGCTTGTTAGACTGCAACTTATGAGGATCGCAACCCCTGGATAAAAGGTCAGCTGGATTATCAGCTGTGTTGACATAGTGCCAAGTTATATCTTTGGTCAATTCTTTGATTTGCTTGACACGCTTGGATACATAGGGATTTGACTTTAGATTACTTGATTTTATCCAAGCCAATACAATTTGTGAATCACTATATAAGTATAGCTTCAGTGGAAGCCTATCTTTTAAAACTTTACTGACTCTACATGTAAGCTCTGAAAGAAGCAGAGCACTATTTAATTCCAGTTTTGGGATAGTTATAGATTTGTTCAATGGAGCAACCCGTGATTTGGAACACAAAAGGTTAACAAAGACCGTTCCATCAGCACAGAACACCCTGAGATATAAGCAACAGCCTAATGCTTTGAAAGAAGCATCAGCATAACCTATTAGCTCTACATATACTTTCTCTGCAGAACTGACACATCTTGGAATACTAATTGTACCCATAGCCTTCAAATTATCTAGGAACTTTTCCCAATGGTAGAGCTGTTCATGAGGCATTATAGAGTCCCAGTCAATTTTCATTGACCACAATTGTTGCATGAACAGCTTTGCTGTGACTATGATTGGACCTATCAATCCTAAGGGATCAAACATTTTTCCTATAAAACTTAACACCTTTCTTTTGGTGTTAATATCATTTTTGTCAACCAATGGGGCTGTAAATGTAAGCTGATCTAGCAAAATATCACATTTTAGACCTAATGTCTTTATAATATTGTTTTTATTTATATCAAGTTCTTCAAAATATTTGATTTCCTTTGGAAGATCATCAAGAAGTTGGGGACAGTTGGAGCACCACTTGTGAAGAATGAAGCTACCCATTTCTAACAATTCAATTAACTGAGATTTTAGCTGATGGAGCTCATCTAGGCTGTCCGAACCACTTATTATATCGTCTACATACATGCTTGAGCGCATAGCTTGGGCTGCAAGGGGGTGTGAAGCACCATATCTATTAGCCAATTCAATTAGACACCGTGTTGCTAAGAAGGTGGATGCTTTTAAACCATATGTAACAGTCTGCAGCTGCATGCAGCTAATAGGCCCTTGAGGGTTGCTGCGCCAAAGTATGTTTTGGAGACTTGTTTGAGTGGGATCTATGTTTATGGATCTAAACATCTTCTGAATATCACAAATAAGTGTGAAGATAAATGTCCTCCACAAAATGAGTATATCAAGAAGTTCACTTTGAACTACCGGACCATTCAACATAATGTCATTTAGTGACACCCCTGATCTAGACTTCATGCTGCCATCAAAAACCACCCGCAATTTGGTAGTGGGGCTGCTTTCGTTAAAAACTGCGTGATGGGCCAAAAAATAAGTGGACCCATCAAGAATATTATAATCTCCAATATTAACAATTTTGGCATGCCCCAATTCAACATATTCATCAATGAACTTTTTATATTTTTCTAAATATATACAATTCTTTTTAAATTTTCTCTCCAGTGCCAAAAATCTTTGGTGGGCTAGTGAGAATGAATCCCCAAGTTGCAACTCGTTTTCATTAGCCAATAATGGCATTTTCACAGTAAACTTTTTATCCTGAAGCTGTACTGACTCCTGAAAACAACTTTCAGTTAATTCAAATTCTTGGGTATTATATTTAGTTGCAGCCTGAGGTATGCCCTCAGATAGCCAGAATTGTTCCATCACCTCCTCCATTTTATTGCTATTGCAGATGGCAAGGTTAACAACCCTAGTTTCATACTGATTGGTATTTACAGAGCTTTTAGAAGGTATTTTCCCAGCAATTGTATACCCAAACAAGGTATTTTGTAATACAGGACCATTCAGAAGTTTGACCTGCCCATCCAGCAAAATGTTGAAATATATTTCAGCACTGAGAAGTATTGATATGACATCAGTAACGTTGAATTTATCATCGGCCAAGCAGATATGCTTTGGAATATTCAGCTTTGATATATCAAATGAACTCTGAGGCAGACAGGATGTGATGGAATCCACAACATTGCATTTAACATTTAATTTGAAATTGTTCACTGGAGAGTGAATGGCTATATCCACACATTTATTTATTTTCTGATTTTTATTTCCAATTCCTACAATATTGCTAGTTTGGAATTTTGTTTTTAAGCCTAACTTTTCCACAAGCTCTGTTGTTATGAATGAAACTTGGCTTGCAGAGTCAAGAAGCCCTCTGACAAAGATTTCAGACCCGTGTCTATCTATTAATTTAACCTTTATAGTAGGTAATAAAACATTCACTGAGGCATCATGTGAATGCAAACTGACCGATTGTTCGGTAGCTGGAATGCTGTCTTTATGCAGGAGAGTATTGTGACCTGCTCTACAGACTTTGCAAGTAAAATGAAATCTACACTTACCGGTGTGATTTTTCAAGCACATTGTGCACAACTTATTTTCTTCAACAAATTTTGTACGATCTTCTATGGGAGCCGTTTTAAAGCGAGGACAGGTATACATAGCATGGTCCGTCCCATCGCAGTATAGACATTTATTGATTTTATTTTTAGTGACAACATTGCTCACTTTGTTTACAATTGATTTTTTAGATTCTGGACTGGAGTCCTCAAGTGCTATAGCGCGCTTCTCTAAAAATGACATAAATTCTTCTATTGTTGGAAGAATCTCTAAATTCCTATCAAGCTGATAGGCCCGACATGTGTACTGATCTAACTTCTTAGTTAAAAGAGTAATTAAAATCATATCCCATTTATGGATGGGCTGCTCTAAATTTTTTAACGCATGCAACTGTTGTTGCACTTGCGATATAAATGCCCTTATAGCAGTGGCAGTACCCTTCTGCATGGACGGCAATTCCAGGATTACATTTATGTGATTTGAAATTAACCTTGCTTTATTGTCAAAGCGCTTCTTTAAAAGTACCAATGCTTCTTTATATGACTGATTGACCAGAGGTAAGTTCACAATAACCGACAGAGCATCCTCTGTTAAGAACTTCCGCAGATAAAAAAGCTTCTGCACATCTGAGAGTGTAGCATTATTGTCAATAACTGCAGTGAACAAGTCCATAAATGAAGTATATTTTGTGTAGTCCTTGCCACTAAATATTGGGATATCAAGGTGAGGCAATTTAGAAGAGGAAATATTGCTACACAGTCGCCCTTCATTTGTGTTCAAGCTCTTCAAAGCAGCATTTAATTTCGAAATGACCGAAAAGTATTTATTTTCTAGTACAGACAAATCCTCAGGATCATCGGGATCCAGTGACAAGATATCTAACTGAACTATCTCATATTCTTTGAATGTTGTAATTAACTTTTCTTTTCGAGCTTCCAACATCTCAGTATTAGAAGACGCAAGGTTTATGGGATCACTAATAAAGTTTTCAATTCGGGTCACAGTACCTTTCAATTGTCCGCGAGAGAGCCGTAGTTTCTTCAAGTCCGTCGTCATATTTACGTACCGCACAACTTATTCTAGGCCGCAAACACTTCACTGCACTATGAATATTCACTTCTGCTGGTACAAACAAACCGTAGAAGCGCCGTAGTAAACACGAAGAAGACACCGGTAACGAACGTAAACAACTCTTTTGTTTAATTCGTAGGGTGAATGATACCGAAGCCAGACATGAGTTATGTTGAGAATACACTGATTTTTGTAGAAATAACAGCTAGCGCATCAAACTCGTAGTTGAAGAACTGAAGATTATTTTGAGGTTGCTTTACCGACAATGCCGCCAAGCCAATCTCACCAACTTTGTTTGTTCCCTTCGCGAAATCTTACAACCAGGCAATATGACCGAGGACTCGTAGGACCACAAACGCCTATGTTCAATAAAAGGCGTGTTTAAATATGTTAAATGGACTGTATTTTATAAAAAGGTGAAATTGCACGTCATTACAGACCGGTGATACAAAGGAAGAGAGAGTTTGACAGTTCAGAAGTTTTTGACATTTTGATTTAATTGCCATAGCAAACATTGCCATATCAAAATCTATTATTCGTACTTTATGGTTAGGAACTTTTCTAAACATGTCCGGAATATTTATTTATTTATTTATTTATTAAAGCTGCGCGCATGTGTTCAAATCATAGTCTATAAACGTAACAGTCAAAGTCAGAGTCGGAGTTATAGTCAGATTCAGAGTGAAAGTCAAATTACGCCGTATTCATTTTAGAAACATCAGCACGATAAAGTTTTTTTAAAAACTGATTCGCAGTGACATAAGTATTTGCAAGAACCCGGTAGGTACCTACTCCCAGTCGTGCAACGATTAATTGTTTTACTATAATTCATCATCATCATCATCAGCCTGTAGAAGTCCACTGCTGGACATAGGCCTCCCCCAAAGAGTTCCACGACGAACGGTCTTGAGCCTTCTCCATCCACCGACTTCCCGCAACCTTCACAACGTCGTCGGTCCATCGGGTGGGGGGCCTTCCAACACTGCGTCGCCCGGTTCGTGGTCGCCATTCGAGAACCTTTACTCCCCAACGTACTACTACTTTACTATAATTAATTAAAGTCAATTTGATTCTTTCACCGGTCGCCATAGGCCCTTACCAGGGCCACCATAGCTCAACCTGGTCACCGAACCAATACAGGTTGACCAAGAAAGAATCAGTGACACAAGCAAGCAAGCAATTTGTGACGAACACTATACCTACTCTGCTCTCCATTCTGAACATTTGTGATCTGTGAAAGATTCGACGCTCCAAAGTCTGCTATTGAACTATTTTACTTAATCTTATATTTTATTTGCCTGTGTTTTTTCTTTATTTGTTTCTTTTTTGTTGTTTTTGTTTTGTCAACATTTCTGTTGTTATGATTATTAAGAATAAGAATAATTTATTTTACCAAAAAATAAATTTTACAAGGCTTAATATAAATACTAGAAGGTAAATACTAGAAGGTACTACCTATATACATTTTAGCATAAATACCGGCGAAGACCAAACTAAGCGCGAGGCTTGTATCTTGGGCTTCTAGAGTGCAGTTACCAAGAGGGGCGTAGGTACCTATGACTGAAAAACGTATGGCTTACTATTATTATATAAAGTTGGCATAAAGTTATTTATATAAAGTTATATTATTTTTTCTGTGTGTCTCATTGTTGTATTGTCGTCACAAATAAATATCTTTTCTTTCTTTCTAACTATAAATCAGTTACCTTAGGGAAGTACGGAGACGTATCCGGCCTGAAGTCAATTCCAGGCTCCAAGAACGGCACGAACTTGGGCGGGTCGGGATTGATCTTCTCGCGGTGGGTGACCGCGAAGGGCGAGGGGTCGCTGACCCCGTACTTGTTCTCGACGCGCACGCGGAACTTGTAGTCGCGGAAGGGCTCCAGGTTGCGGACGTCGCACGCGCACGAGCGCAGCCCCGTGCGCGCCGTGAACCAGTCGCCGTCCGGTTGCTCGCACATCTCCACCTGGACGAGAGGGACAGATTACAAAATCACCAATTATTTTCACTCTAATTCTAATTCTAATCGGGGGTGGTTAGACCTTTTTTTTTTTTTAATCGTTGGGAAATCCTCATGGATATCCTCCAGTTGCGGGGGCAACGGAAAGATTATGTCGGACTCTTACCGACTAAAACCCAACGGGGTCCATCTTCGCGACTTTGGTCGGAGCTGTGGGTACGCTTGCGCATTCATCCATGGCCCCGACGTCGTTGGCTAGTAGAGCCACATCGTCTTTTAGTTCCGCATATCTCTTGCGAGAGGCACGCGGGACCTCCGCGCGCGCGATCTCTAGGCTTGGGGGGTGGTTAGACCTGCACTGACTTCCCGCTGTGGGGTGTTTGTGTTGGTGTCGCTTGTGCATTGTCCCCCTATGCTAACCCTACCCCAGCCAGCCCAGCTCCTTAAAATAGCGAAGCAGGACTTTGGGTCGTTGGTAACATTCTCGCAGTATCCCTGTATGCGGCGGTGTCTGGGAGCCGCTTCCGAGCACGGCCCGCAGACCCGATGTGGACCTCCGATTATTTTCACTCATCATCATCATCATCATTTCAACCGTTCGATGTCCACTGCTGAACATGCCCCCCCCCACAGACAGAGCAAATTCCTTATCATGTTGGGGGATTTGCCCATACTCACCACGCTGGGCATGCGGGTTGGCGAGCGCAGTTAGAGCTATCGTTGTTAAAATGAGGGACGCTGCTGCCCATCCCTTAGCTTTTTTCCATAAGTCGCCTCTTACGACATCCGCGGATAGAGATATGGAGGGGCCTATTCTTTAGCCGGGGCCACCACGGCCTAAAAACGGGAACGTTATTTTCACTAAAAACGGGATATTTACCATGATTAGTGAGTTTATTTGTTCCCCAATAGTTCTTTACAGTTGCATGCGCCATGAACACGGAGTAAACTGAAGTCTTTGAGAGTTAAAATCAGCATTGTTTTCATCATCTTCCTGCCCTTATCCCACATGTATAACATGTATTCTTCTTCCAGACACGACAGGTAGAGGGAAACCTCTATCTGTCGTCATCTCAGCACTCACTCTTACTTAACCATGTCCACTTTCACACAGTCCATCCATCTTTTCTTTGGCCTACCTCTACTCCTACATCCATCCACCTTCATATCTAACACTTTTCATGTCATATGAAATTCTTCCTTCCTCATGACATACCCATACCACGCTAACCGATTACTCCTCAGCTTTTCCGTCACTTCCGTACTTTCAAACTTCTTCTTACATACTAATTCCTTATCTTATCCATTCTGGTCACTCGACAAACAATGAAAAATCAGCAATGTATTACATTTTTACAAAAAGTACCTATTTTTGGTTGGGATTGTTTTTGAATGAAGGCTAGAAACACGGCCGGTTCATCTCATATCAAGGCATTGTTCGTTAAAATACCGATGGAATACCGGTATTTTACGATTTATACCTTGGGTGGGAACGATGCATACCTGGTATGTAACGGGGAACCTAGGTCCATGAGGTATAGAAGGCTTCCAAGACAAGGTCAGGTGCCGGTCAGCCATGCGAGAAATGATGGGACGGTCGGCGAGCGGCATGGGGATGCCAGTCTTCTTCATCTTGTCGAAGTCGCTGTACTGGTCCGAGATGGGACGCTTGCTAGTCTGGATTTCTAAAGCTGGAAAGTAAATGTGCCGTAACTAACTCAAGAGAGTTTATACAAATATTACGATCGACCTAATTCGTATTTCATCACGGGTCAAAATTGCTTGCAGCGGCTTAGCCATTGCAAATACTATGCAAGATTTACGGGATTTACTTTTGCATTTTATGCAAATATTCATATCTTTTTGTTAAATTCCGGCGTAACTTTCAAGACGTGTTGGCACTGTGTTTGGACTTTTGACTTTTTGATTAGGCTTTTTCTACACGTGAAAACCTATAATTTGCTTCCACTATTGGTTTTCCAACAAATAAATATATAAATATTTGCTCCGGGTCTGGGTGTACTCGTAGTTTTTTTTTTCATATTCGGAGGCAAACAGGCTTATGGCCCTCCTGATGGTAAGTGGTTACCGTCGCCTATTGACATTAGCAACACCTGGAGCATTGCTAATGCGTTGCCTGCCGAACCCCTCCCCCCCTAAAGAGCTCTGGCAACCTTACTTACCGCAGAAACACAACACTATTTGAAACAAATAATGTTATTTGGCTGCGATAATCTGTAAGGCCTCACCGGGCGGGCTGCTCCAATTTAGAGCGAGAAAATCTCGCTGTGTTCTACCTCCTCCTCGTTCCTGTTATTGCAGGGAATTCTAGTTTAGGTTAAGGACGACGTGACTGTTAAGTGTATATTTACTTACTGTCGTATGTAAGCTCAGCTGAGCAGGTTTCCTCTCCGTGAGGGTTGTAGATCCTGCACTGGTAGGTGCCCACATCTGTGGGATCAATGCCTGATATCGTGAGGCGGAGAAGACCAGTAGTCTCTTTGTCCATACGGATACGTTCGCACGGGAACAGCCTTTCACCGTTGCGGTACCTGAAGAACAAAGATATTTGATTGAGCGAGTAAAGAGAGGATAGTGAGGCTTTGTAACGACCCCCCCCTAAAGATAAGATGTTGCCTAACCTAACTCCGCGTTGTATAAGTATAGTATTGTCATGATAGTAGTATGGCCAAGTGATCGTCTAGTTGTAGTGGTAGGATCCTAAGATGTGAACTAATGTAGTAACTCAAATCCTTTAAAGACTTTATAGACAATTCAACGTAACTAACTAACCTACATCTAAATTCTTAATCCTTTCCGAATCTAACTTATATTTAACTTTGACTCATTCTGACTCTAAATTTAATATATGAGATTAATAATTCTAAACTCTAATTCTAATCTGGAACTATAGAATAGCATGAGAGGACATATGATTGGGAATCAATATAATTATTTAATATTAGGAAATACTTCAATCTAAAGATTATACTGAATTAAGTAGCAAAGGGATTATAACGCCAAAGGTCCGGGCCCCTCCTCCGCACGCGGACTGTAAGAAACATCACAATACTTGGACTTCTTTCCAGCGTTGTAATAAGTGATTATTTAATTCACTTATAGGGAATGCTGTTCTTTACATTTACTAGATTTTATATCTGTATGTTTGTCAGTCCATGTTCATCAAAAGATTATGAGGAAGCTAAGTAGTTAGTATTTGTATGTTCGTCCATTGTCAAACCATTCAAGGAATCTCTACTTTACTTTTCTTTGCAAAGCAAAACTTTCATACTCATCCATCATATCTAGTTATCATGCGGAACTCCAAGCTACCGAATACTTCAGTACCCAAGAATCCCTAACTTCCGCTGCGGACCGCTACCTAAGAAAACCTAATAGTTCCTAAAGTAGCTATTGTCATTTATTTGTAGTTTAATTTATAATTCAGTGAACTTCCTCATTCCCTGGATTTGTGTGAAGGAAAACATAGCTCATACGGCCATCAATCTGACTATTATAATCAGTATTATGAAGAGTATATTAACTCTATATTATGCAATTAGCATATTCACCTGATTTCGCGTGAATGAATACTTAACATAGCTCTCATAGCCATAGATCAGTCTATTTTGATCAGTATTCTAAAGAGTATATTTACTCTATATTAAGCAATTAGCTTATTCACCTGGTTTTGCGTGAATGAATACTATACATAGCTCTCATAGCCATAGATCAGTCTATTTTGATCAGTATTCTGAAGAGTATATTAACTCTGCTAGCATCATAGTTAAAGGTACAATTTAGTACAATTTCTTTGGAATTCTATTTAAAGCTTTATTTCCAAGCTACATGGACTACTCCCAAGTAAATTGATATCTCCAACCAATAAGTGAAGAAGTTATTCCACCTGCATTTATTTTGCATGAAACAACTGTTATAGGCACATCCGGCCAAAGGTTGTGATTAAAGATTTCAATCTTTCAAGTAGAAATTACTTAGGTAACAAACATGATTTGCATAGTCTTAATTCTGTAGATAGCCTCTCTGTTCACAGTTATTTACAGAGGATGAAGCTTAGGGCACTTTCGGCCCACTCTGACTTTTCTTTTACAGAGGTAGCTAAGGACCCTACCGGTCCTGAATCAGACTAAGTAAATCAGTATAGACCTTTGCTCAATTAAAGTTTAGTCTCAATAAAGCCATAAATAAAACTTTTAATTTATTCAAGTAAATATTCAATGTTGTATGAATGCCAGCAGAGTTTACAACCCAATTGCGTACTTTCTGTATTATAAATTGCTATTTTAAAGTTTTGTCTCTTTTGTAATATATTTGAATAGGTTAGGAATAACTGATGATAATAACTCAACCTTCCAACCAGATATTAATGAAATTAATGTTATTCCTCAATTACAACGCCACTCCTATGATGAATTGATTTAGATTAAACTAAGTTTCTTGTTTATTTAGTTTTTGAGTTTTAATTATAGTAGTTTAGTATCCTTTCCTTCATCAACCTTTAGAACCCAGCATCCTATTTGAAACTAATTGAATATATGAGTACCTAAGAGGCCCTATTCTAGCTAGATTCTACCATTCAAACTAGGAGACCGACTCCACATTTACTTGTAATTGTGTGAGTAGACTGACGGAGTGCAATGTCAGTCACCTAACTAACTAATTGAATGAGTGCGGGTGGTAAATCCCGACTTTGTCCTGCCCTATAACCGTGTGCTTGCCAAGATCCGCTATTGGACTGGGGGGCAGATCTCAGCCTAACAGGGGATAAACTTGTGTACAAATAAATATATAAATAAGACTGGACAAGCGGACTAAGAATCCTAAGCTCAGGTGCCCATACAGGCGCGGGCTCCACTTCGACGGTGCCCTCCTGTTTAGAGTTCAAAGGACGCACTTTCCAGGTAGCATATCGACGCCAAGTTAATGGCCAAAATCGATTGGTGGTCCGCTACAAAGATTATCACCTTCCTAGCTAATATGAGGACACAAGCTGGGTATAACACCGCAAGGTAGCAACTCTGCTTGCGACCAGTGTCCGGACTGGGTTTAGTTACGGGAATGCCCTAGCTCCTAATAATTTCCTTCAGACGGCGAACACTCAAACAATACTACACACAATCCAATCCCATCCAAAAGTACTAATAAGAACTTAGAAAATTCCAACCCCAAAGTAACGTTCTGAAATCAAACCGGCAGAGCTTCGCCCTCTGAAAGGAAATCTCGAAATCGAATGACCATGATCTTAATCCTGACGAGGCTTATATAGCCTGATTGTTCTAGAAATTTCTACGAATTCAGGCTAGTTCAAAATCCTTTCCTATTTTCTATGATGTAAGTCTTCTTCTCCCTTGGCATTCTTGACTCATTCCAAATTCAAATTCTGGATTCAAAAGATCCTACTTGGAAGACTGAAGGAATTTTGAGGAATAAAATATTTGCTCAGTTTCATACCTTATTCCATTGACATAATATGTTTTTCCCTTTAGCAGAAGTACAGTGCGAGAAAACGAGAAATTGATTGAAATTTGACGAAATCTTGATGAATTTGAATTATTTGCTCGAATTCAAACCTTATTCCTATGACGTAACTTATTTTCCCACTGCGCATGAGCGGAGGGTTTGAACATTTTAGCACAGATCATAAATATTTTCTTAATTCACCTTAGTTTTTGCCGCCAACCTGCAATTGTTCTACTAGCAGTGCCATCTACCTTCCCACGCAAATATGTGGCTCCTAATACTACAACGTTAAGGTTCATTTTGATAAAACATTTAAGTTTTATTATTTCCAGCAATTATTTGATTGAATGAATCAACATTGATGTTCAATAAATATACTGAATTTTACTATTCTTATTAATGGAGTTTATTGAAATAGTATTATGATTTGATATTACAAGACATATTTTTAATTTAGGTTTCATATTACTTGTTTTAAAGTTTAATCGATATATTTCTATTGTGTTGACTAATTTAGTCAATGTCTTGAACGGATCTAGATGTTCAATCAATAATTGCGCTAAATTCAAAATGCGCTGCTTCTCGATTAATTACTAGTTTCTAATGCGAATCTTATTAGTAAAATCGATTATTAGTAATCTTTATTTGTGAATGTAAGGAGACACGAAGGTGGACCGTTACAGCCGCCCCCTAGACTTTACGCAAATGTAGTTATTTTAACGTAGTTGGAGTAAAGGCTATATTCTTATATTTTTTTTTTAATCATTTCAAATAAAGATTTTATTTTTATTACCATTACTTATTTTTCTATGTACATTACTTCTAATTTGATAACGTTTGATTCAGATAACTCATTAATGTTTGAATGTGGATGTATGTACCTATATGTGGTGTATTTTTAAACCAAATTTAAAATAAATAACATTTTGTACCAGTATTTAAGTTTCCAATGAACCAAACATGAACAACTATCCTCCCAATCAGAATCATCAAACCAGAGTGAAGGAACTCGGGCGTGACTCCAAGTCTTTCCTGTGAAATAGTATAATATGTTTCATTGTTAACCAATCTTAGGTTTCAAATGAACTAAATTACACAACCTTGCACCGATAAGATAACTCCTTATAACCAAGAACATAGCCCCCCATGCCTAGTTCATCCCACGAAAACCCGATCTCAAAATTATAGTTTATTTATAATTTGGCGAATGTATTGTGTGGGGAAAATTTCCAAGGCTTCATGTGTAGTAAGAACCTTTATGAAATCAGCGTTCGCTGATGATTGTCAGCTGACTCAACCTAACTCCAAACTCCATCATAACAAGTTCTTTGTTTTGTGTTGTGGAATATCTGAATTCAACCATCATCAAATCGTCTTAAATTCTGAATTCTGTTGAATCATAAGGCCCTCCAATTCCCTAAATCACTAACACATATTTTTCATTCGTTCCCTTACTTTCATCTCCCTTTCTTCCTGAAAATTAATCCATATATTCGCTTCCAAAGAATTTCTTTCGGTTCTGTTCTCGCCACCCAACAACCCAACAAAACACTTAAAATCCGAGAACACGAAAACCAATGCACAAAAATGACTGTGTGTGGTACTCCCTTTATCTCTATTAAATTTATTCTAAATGTACCTATCTCCAAAATACATTTTTTTTTTTTTTTTTAATTAGAAATCACATATTATTTTATCGTGTTGTTATTTTTTTTTTTTTATTAGTGCTGTTTTTTTTTTTTTTGTCGAATTTAAATACCTTTAATTATTAATGTTTTTCTTTTTCACCCTGTATTTATAATTTTATTAAACATTTTAAAATTTAAATGTTAGAATTATATATAAGTACCGACTCAGTAGTAGTAGTAATAATTGTATTTACACGTAGATATCTAGGATTATAACTTAGATCAAACATTCCTCCTATTCCTAGATAGGTACTTCAATGCGCATGCTATCTACGTATTTTCATTAGAGGATAAAACTCAATTTGACTGTTGCAAAATCCATGAGAATATTTAGTAGGTACTTTGAAACTAGAGAGTGATATTTGTGATTAATTTGGAAGTAGGTATCTACCATCACTAATGCTACCTACCTCCTACGGCTCAACAACATCAATCTGTATTCCAAAACTGACATCCCTAGGTTTGTGGCGCATCCACAAAATAGGTATGACCTATAGCTAGACTACACTTTCTCTTAAACTACATGTGATGGTGCATCTACGATACTTTTTCTATGAAATTTGGATAAGTAGATACGTCAAGTACCTACGTCCTATCTGTATTTCAACTAAACCAACTAATATCCCATCGTCATAATATCCTACCCCCTACCATCACACCAATACCACAACCGCGAAAACCTACTAGGTTACCCGGACGTTCAAATGTTTGGATGTTTGGACATCCGCGGCTCAACCACGATGCAACGGCCCAACCGACCCCGACGAAATCCGGAACAGACAGAACTCAGATCACCCCTCACCCAGACACCACGCGAGTGAAGCCGCAGGAGTAGGCTACCAGATAGATATTCTTTAAATTCAATCAACATGTCGTCAGTACTGCAGACAGAGACCATGCTACGGTGGTGATAACCATCTTATTTCCTATCTAACTAAAGTTCATACTCAACTTTAGTTGCAAGACGTAAAAATAATTTTTCTGACCTATTTTTTTCTTTTTATCCTACTCTTCAATTTATCTTTAGGTGTCAAAATAATATTTTTTTTGTGCTAAGTCGTCGACAGCTAATTCTTGCTAAGTACACTGATCGTAGTGCTCCATTCCATTTAATGCTGATAATTATTCATTGTCACTCTCTAACTAGACCTTTTTTAGATAAGTGTGAGTGAGAAGCAATGATGAAAATGTTGCACTGCCGGACTTCGACCGTTATCGAAACACCATTACAACATTACGACTGACCTTGGATATCTCTCTCTAACCCATAAAAGAGAATAGGATAGCAAAACGGTTTGCTCACGAGTTTTTGCTTGATTGATGGAATGGGGAACTGAACATGAACAAACAAAACAAAACTTAGATTCAAAACTCAAATTGTTTTGATTTTATTTATTGTGCTCTTGCTCTTTCCTTGTTTACAACTAGGTTTTACTATAGCTAATAGTGCTCAGATCAGTGTGAGTTTAGTCTAACGAGTTTTTTTTTTTTCCATCGATACACATTGATAGCTACTGTTTGATATCTACCAGTTATGCCTACCAGTGATTTTCTTTAACTAATTTACATTACAACTGAGTGCTACATACAACTTGCAGTGGCAATTGCATTTCGGAGTCCTTGCTTTCCTTCTGAGGAATACGTGGATGTAATTAAGTAAGTACATTTTATATTCATAACCTGTAATTGTTTTCGTAAGTTAGCCGCAATTTCTAACACTCTTTTTATACCTTGATTCATATTTTTAAACAAGCTGAGAGGTAATACAACTTAGTAAAGCAGACTAGCAGTGTCCAGATGCCAGAACTATATCAGAGTCCCTATACACTTGCTTTCTTTTCGAAATCAACGCAACCCAATGTTTTTGATGTTCGTATCTTTGTTTGTTTTGCTTTACAGCATAATGATCCAGTCAACCAATTTGTCCTTCCTAACTTGCCTCATAATTTAGCATTACGCGCAATGTGCAAAAGAATCTAAATTCTAAGCAGTAAGACTAATATTTTATGTTTTCTTCCAGGTTACCATGACTGAGAATATGGTATTCAACTGGACACTAAATATAAGATCTATTATCAAGCATACTATCATGATTTAGTTTAGAGTACTACTCATAACCCCAGCGATCTGATTAGATTGCCCGATGGCATCATTCCTAAACCTACGGTGAGTGTTATTTTACACTATTTTATTTAATTTAATTTATTGCTCTGCTAATACCAGTGTAGCCTAATATGCAAGCTTAGTGTCTTCCCTCGCCCCCTAGCTGAAATATAATCCTAGTATAATACCTATGTTTTAAATTACTTCCTATTCATTCTGCTCATAGGTACTAAGGTATTTCCTGAACTGAAACTTAATATAATATTTTAGAATAATTCCTAACCTAGCTCGTTGAACAGTTAACTAAACTACTGGCGTGATCACGGTGGCAAAGCAAGTAAGCGCCCGCAAATAGCAAAAAGCAAAGAAGCAAATAGGCGCGGGTTCGATTCCCGCTGCTAGACAATTGCCTACACTATCGGCGAACTCCCAGTCCGGTTCCTATGGCACCACAGAGGTTAGCCACCACAGCTAGGAACCCGAATCGAATTGAACCAACGCCCCCTATTTGCTAAAACGATTTTATTACTTGTAACTCTAACTATGTTTTATGGCATTTCCAGACTGAAACGTAGTAAAGAGTTCGCCCCCATTCTCCAGTCATCCCTACTACCCTGCTTCATAATATACAAGTGAATAATTACTTCGAGTCTACGTATATCGCGAAACTGTGCTGTCTACTTCAAGAATATGCAAGACTCAAGACCTAACCTAAGCAAATAGTTAGTTAGTCCTAGTTTAAGCTTTAGTTGTTAAGTCTAGGCACTAGGTCAATTAGGAATTCTCACTAATCTGACTAACTACTATAATTTGCAGATTTTTCTTCTCACCTATAAGCGAACCTGTAGTACCCCCCATCCTAACAAGCCCTAAATATTTAATAATCCTCTATGAATTTGTCTATAAAGTCCCTCCTATTTTACGGCAACAAATTGTGCGATAAAATCGCACTAACTCATGACAAAACCATATATTGTACCAATTAAACACTAATTTTAATATTTGATTTGAGGTATACATCCTGGTCACGGCACCAAATTGTAACGACCCCCCCCTAAAGATAAGATGTTGCCTAACCTAACTCCGCATTGTATAAGTATAGTATTGTCATGATAGTAGTATGGCCAAGTGATCGTCTAGTTGTAGTGGTAGGATCCTAAGATGTGAACTAATGTAGTAACTCAAATCCTTTAAAGACTTTATAGACAATTCAACGTAACTAACTAACCTACATCTAAATTCTTAATCCTTTCCGAATCTAACTTATATTTAACTTTGACTCATTCTGACTCTAAATTTAATATATGAGATTAATAATTCTAAACTCTAATTCTAATCTGGAACTATAGAATAGCATGAGAGGACATATGATTGGGAATCAATATAATTATTTAATATTAGGAAATACTTCAATCTAAAGATTATACTGAATTAAGTAGCAAAGGGATTATAACGCCAAAGGTCCGGGCCCCTCCTCCGCACGCGGACTGTAAGAAACATCACAATACTTGGACTTCTTTCCAGCGTTGTAATAAGTGATTATTTAATTCACTTATAGGGAATGCTGTTCTTTACATTTACTAGATTTTATATCTGTATGTTTGTCAGTCCATGTTCATCAAAAGATTATGAGGAAGCTAAGTAGTTAGTATTTGTATGTTCGTCCATTGTCAAACCATTCAAGGAATCTCTACTTTACTTTTCTTTGCAAAGCAAAACTTTCATACTCATCCATCATATCTAGTTATCATGCGGAACTCCAAGCTACCGAATACTTCAGTACCCAAGAATCCCTAACTTCCGCTGCGGACCGCTACCTAAGAAAACCTAATAGTTCCTAAAGTAGCTATTGTCATTTATTTGTAGTTTAATTTATAATTCAGTGAACTTCCTCATTCCCTGGATTTGTGTGAAGGAAAACATAGCTCATACGGCCATCAATCTGACTATTATAATCAGTATTATGAAGAGTATATTAACTCTATATTATGCAATTAGCATATTCACCTGATTTCGCGTGAATGAATACTTAACATAGCTCTCATAGCCATAGATCAGTCTATTTTGATCAGTATTCTAAAGAGTATATTTACTCTATATTAAGCAATTAGCTTATTCACCTGGTTTTGCGTGAATGAATACTATACATAGCTCTCATAGCCATAGATCAGTCTATTTTGATCAGTATTCTGAAGAGTATATTAACTCTGCTAGCATCATAGTTAAAGGTACAATTTAGTACAATTTCTTTGGAATTCTATTTAAAGCTTTATTTCCAAGCTACATGGACTACTCCCAAGTAAATTGATATCTCCAACCAATAAGTGAAGAAGTTATTCCACCTGCATTTATTTTGCATGAAACAACTGTTATAGGCACATCCGGCCAAAGGTTGTGATTAAAGATTTCAATCTTTCAAGTAGAAATTACTTAGGTAACAAACATGATTTGCATAGTCTTAATTCTGTAGATAGCCTCTCTGTTCACAGTTATTTACAGAGGATGAAGCTTAGGGCACTTTCGGCCCACTCTGACTTTTCTTTTACAGAGGTAGCTAAGGACCCTACCGGTCCTGAATCAGACTAAGTAAATCAGTATAGACCTTTGCTCAATTAAAGTTTAGTCTCAATAAAGCCATAAATAAAACTTTTAATTTATTCAAGTAAATATTCAATGTTGTATGAATGCCAGCAGAGTTTACAACCCAATTGCGTACTTTCTGTATTATAAATTGCTATTTTAAAGTTTTGTCTCTTTTGTAATATATTTGAATAGGTTAGGAATAACTGATGATAATAACTCAACCTTCCAACCAGATATTAATGAAATTAATGTTATTCCTCAATTACAACGCCACTCCTATGATGAATTGATTTAGATTAAACTAAGTTTCTTGTTTATTTAGTTTTTGAGTTTTAATTATAGTAGTTTAGTATCCTTTCCTTCATCAACCTTTAGAACCCAGCATCCTATTTGAAACTAATTGAATATATGAGTACCTAAGAGGCCCTATTCTAGCTAGATTCTACCATTCAAACTAGGAGACCGACTCCACATTTACTTGTAATTGTGTGAGTAGACTGACGGAGTGCAATGTCAGTCACCTAACTAACTAATTGAATGAGTGCGGGTGGTAAATCCCGACTTTGTCCTGCCCTATAACCGTGTGCTTGCCAAGATCCGCTATTGGACTGGGGGGCAGATCTCAGCCTAACAGGGGATAAACTTGTGTACAAATAAATATATAAATAAGACTGGACAAGCGGACTAAGAATCCTAAGCTCAGGTGCCCATACAGGCGCGGGCTCCACTTCGACGGTGCCCTCCTGTTTAGAGTTCAAAGGACGCACTTTCCAGGTAGCATATCGACGCCAAGTTAATGGCCAAAATCGATTGGTGGTCCGCTACAAAGATTATCACCTTCCTAGCTAATATGAGGACACAAGCTGGGTATAACACCGCAAGGTAGCAACTCTGCTTGCGACCAGTGTCCGGACTGGGTTTAGTTACGGGAATGCCCTAGCTCCTAATAATTTCCTTCAGACGGCGAACACTCAAACAATACTACACACAATCCAATCCCATCCAAAAGTACTAATAAGAACTTAGAAAATTCCAACCCCAAAGTAACGTTCTGAAATCAAACCGGCAGAGCTTCGCCCTCTGAAAGGAAATCTCGAAATCGAATGACCATGATCTTAATCCTGACGAGGCTTATATAGCCTGATTGTTCTAGAAATTTCTACGAATTCAGGCTAGTTCAAATCCTTTCCTATTTTCTATGATGTAAGTCTTCTTCTCCCTTGGCATTCTTGACTCATTCCAAATTCAAATTCTGGATTCAAAAGATCCTACTTGGAAGACTGAAGGAATTTTGAGGAATAAAATATTTGCTCAGTTTCATACCTTATTCCATTGACATAATATGTTTTTCCCTTTAGCAGAAGTACAGTGCGAGAAAACGAGAAATTGATTGAAATTTGACGAAATCTTGATGAATTTGAATTATTTGCTCGAATTCAAACCTTATTCCTATGACGTAACTTATTTTCCCACTGCGCATGCGCGGAGGGTTTGAACATTTTAGCACAGATCATAAATATTTTCTTAATTCACCTTAGTTTTTGCCGCCAACCTGCAATTGTTCTACTAGCAGTGCCATCTACCTTCCCACGCAAATATGTGGCTCCTAATACTACAACGTTAAGGTTCATTTTGATAAAACATTTAAGTTTTATTATTTCCAGCAATTATTTGATTGAATGAATCAACATTGATGTTCAATAAATATACTGAATTTTACTATTCTTATTAATGGAGTTTATTGAAATAGTATTATGATTTGATATTACAAGACATATTTTTAATTTAGGTTTCATATTACTTGTTTTAAAGTTTAATCGATATATTTCTATTGTGTTGACTAATTTAGTCAATGTCTTGAACGGATCTAGATGTTCAATCAATAATTGCGCTAAATTCAAAATGCGCTGCTTCTCGATTAATTACTAGTTTCTAATGCGAATCTTATTAGTAAAATCGATTATTAGTAATCTTTATTTGTGAATGTAAGGAGACACGAAGGTGGACCGTTACAGCTTCCATACACATGAAGCTGGCCATTGGTATAACGCATGGTCTACATACACTTTTGTATGGTATTGTAAGTGCAGAGTTGCAAGAGCAGGAGAAACAATTGTTGAGAGTCCGTCCGGGGAGGAACTGCCACCTTGGGCACTACCATGATTTATTAGTCAGCATTTTTTTTACACGAATTCATACTAACCCCTGAGTTGTTTCACTTTTTACCCGCTCAACGGTTCAATGCCACCAGGAGGCACGTCATTTTACCCCCGGAATGGTTCAATGCCTCCAGGAGGCAAGAACGACCGTTGGTGGAAAAAAAAAATTGCTCTCTGTGGGTACACTTTTGTCTTGCTCAATCTTATAGAAAAATGATATTGGTAGCCTACTCTAGTCGATAAATACATTTCTGACAGGAAACTCGACGGTATTTAGTCTATGTTTATTTTTAAAGTTGCTTGACGCGCAATGTAAACAAAGAGGCCGTCGTCATTGTTGACATTGTGCATTGTTCTGCGATTGACATTGTATTATTGTTGTGTTTTTCTGTAAGGAGTTTATCATACTGTAAATAAAACCTCTACCGTTGAAGTGAAACTCTTTAAATAAGTTATAAACTAGTTTTAAAGTGAAAGTGGGAAACAAAAGAAAGTGCCAGATTGACAATTTTTTTCCTAAGTGCGCAGTTATCGGCGAAATGTCAAATAAAAATATCCCAGTGCTGAAATTCAATAGAAATACGGTTTTAGAGCCAGTTTTTTGTGTTTTTTTTGTAAAGTTTTTTGCAATTACAAGTGAAATGTGAAGTGGCGAAAAAAAATCGACCATTTCCGTGACGTCAAACCCGAGACCTCTCTCTCTTTCACGCGAAAGGGAACCGGGAACCATGCGCTTTCTCTTGCCACTGGGCGACATTAAACCGTTGAGGGGTATTATATAAATAAATGCGAAAGTAATTCTGCTTGTTTTTTTTTGTTTTAATTTGCTTTAACCTCATCACGACTAAACGGCTGAACGGATCGAAATGAAATTTAGCAAAGAAATGGCCTATATTCTGGGGAAGGACATAAGCTACCATTTGTCTCAAAAAATAATCTTGAGGAGGATGAAATAGGGGTTGAATGTTTAATGGGCAATCCATCATTCCTTAAGTTAGGGATTTGAAAATTCCAATTACCAGCAGGTGGACCGTTCTTTGCCGCCTAAGTTAAACCCATGAATAAACCAGTGGCAACTTACCATTCAACATCAGGTTCCGGCGAGCCGGTGGCGCAGGCGGTGAACTTAGCGCTCATGCCACGGAACACTTCGATGTCGCCAATCTTCTTCAAGAACGACGGTGGCTCGACCCTCTGCATCTTACCTCTATAACAAACAATGATCATTGGGTTAATAAACAATCGACCGACATAGCTCGAATTAACATGTTTTAGTGTTAGTGCTTGCTTGCTTGTCGTGTCACTTTCTTGGTCATCCTGTAGGTACCAGTGGTGCAATTGCGTAAGCGTAATGGCAATGAAGATCGTAACTCTGAGGGTAATTTTAACAATATTCAAAACGTTCCAAACTTGACAAGAGAAAACTTCAAGATCTTAGCTTCTTCCTTTTCAGGTTTGAAAAACTTCAGTTGTCGCTAAAATTGATAAATCATCCTTATAATTGCGATCTTCATTACCATTTCGCTTGCGCAATAACCTGGCAGGTCCGTGAGAAGGTTGAGGTATAATGGCCCAGAAAAGGGTCAGTGGAAGAATCAGTGTAGTGAAAGCATTAGCGCGCCTCTTACAGGCTTTTTTCGTGCACAAGTGTTAGTGGGCAGGTCATATAACAGAACCGAAAACCGTTGGGAAATAAAGGTTCTCGAATGACGCTCACGAACCGGGCGACGCAGTATCGCAACAGGGAGACCGCCAGAGATGATGACCGCTGACTTCTACAGACTGAATGAATGAATGAAAGTTTTTATTTTCCTTACGAACTACTACACAATAAAGCTCTCAGCATTGTGCTGGATACACACTGATGTGTGCACCCAGCGCTGGTTTTCAGCGGAGACCAGTATAGTCACGTCACGACCTTCTAGAGGTGCCTAAAAATAACATTTATGACATATAATATGCTTTAAAAGGTACATGTTACATGACTGATGATATTGATGACGATAGTTAATTATTTTATGCTCTGGGATGATCTATGTACGTTATAGATACTCACATCTTGTCCACAACTTCCAAGGTAGCTTCACACTCCGCCTGTCCCTCCCTGTTCTTAGCCACGCACTTGTATTTGCCCGCGTCTTCGGCCGTCAGATCGCGGACATACAGACAGCACGCGTCGCCGTCTCGCTTCAGTGTATACTTGTCGCTGTGCTTCAGTTGTGATCCATTCTTGTACCACGCGATGTCGGGGGTCGGAATACCGTTGACGCGCGCTGGGAACTTTCCGTCGAATGTGGGTAGCTGAGAATTAATCATGGTATAACTTATTAGTAATCTTAAGTAATAAAACATAAAGTAATCGTAACTGTTTGGAAAATTACACGGGTTTAGTTTTAAATTTTACTAAAGGATGTTTTTAAATTAATATAATGACTTCCTTGTCAGTATAAATATGAAAATAATAGAAATAAAGATATAATAGAAATAAAGATATAAGATAGAAATAAACTTTCTGCTCCCACGATTAGGCTCATTAAGTTTAGAAATCCCTATAAATTACAATATGTACCTAATAAACCTTATTTTTATAACAACCGCTTTTATAAAAAGGGCCCAAGCGGTGTGTTAAAGAAAATTTCTACTATATTATCTTTGGAAAACCATATTTAAGTAAGACTATTTAGATGACAGCTTCGAACTAAAAGTGCCCCAAAATCGATTAATAATAAAGTTGTGAAAAGATGAATACAATTTTCAACACACTTGCTTTTATAGTGGCTCTAAGGTCACATGTAAACAAACTGTGACTTTTTTATTGTTACTATTCACAAGCAAAACGTGAGTTATTATTGGTTGAGTTGCTTTGTTCTTAAAAAAGTTTCGATACAAAAAAGATAAAAAAAACTCGTTCTTTTAGTCTATGGGCCGAATGCCATTGTAAGATGCGCGCGCATAGGAAAACTGACTAGTTTTTCCCGCCATTGCGAAAAAAAATCACATCTAGTTTTTACAGTTATTTCTAGTATTATTTTATTCTCAAGTGTGTTAAAAAACGTCGTATGATACACGTGTGTACTGATGATTACCGTCCTCGGCTCTCTTATGACGCCTCGGCGGTATCACCAACGTTACTTGTACCATAATGTACTATTAAAATGATCCTTGAGATTTCAATGAATAAATGAATAATCTACAGTAGTATAGTAATCTGATCTTACCGTCACATTCCAGCATAATCGAACTACGCACCTGTTGCAGGTCCGTGAACTTCTGCGTGAACTTGGGCGCCTGGTAGATCTTGCGCGCGTTGAGGCGGCCCTCCGAGGCGTCCTCTCCCAGCGGGTTGACGAGCCTCACGCCGTACACGCCCGCGTCCGCCATCTCCACCTCGCTGATCTCGAGGCCCACCTGGAGAAATTTAAAATTAATTATAACCACAGTGTCGAACCAAACGTTTTTGCTTTATTTTTATTACACTTGAACTGACAAAGAGTGGAATGATCATTCATGATGATGAATCACTCCTTGATTCATCATCATGAATGATCATTCCTTCAAATATTCATCATTTCTTCAAATATAGAGTGAATAATTTCATCTAGGAAAGCGTGCTCCATCTTAGGCCACATCATCTCACTTGCAAAAGTAAGATGGTGAAAAGCTTAACCATCAACAATAAAAAAAACTAAGGTGACCAACTTACGGCCCACCTGTTGGTAAGTGGTTACCGTAGCCTATGAACGATTGCAATACCAGAGGCATCACGCACACGTTGCCGACCCCGAACCCGAGGGGGTTAAAAACCATAATAAATAATGTTATTTGGCTGAGATCTTCTGCAAGGCGGTGGTACCTCTCCAGGCAGGAGAAAATCTCGCTGTGCCCTACCTCGCTTATTTATCCGACTTACCCGCTTGCCGTCACAAGTGAGCGACACTCGTTCGCTTGGCTTCAGAGGCTGCCCGTCCTTGGTCCACGTGACCTCGGGTATGGGGTTGCCGACGAACGGCGCGGTGATGGAGAGCGGCTGGCCTTCCTCCGCCGTTATGTCTCGGAGGCCGTGGATAAGTTGCGGACGCTCCTGCGGGTTGGAATCGTCTGTGCGACCTGGAAAGAGTAAGAAGATTAAAACGTTGAATGACAACGATAAATTACAATGGGGTTAATAATAATGTCAGTATACTTTCCCAAAAAAGGGGCTTATCGACATTTTTCATCGGAAAAATTGAATTTTGGGGTTAAATACTTCAAAATCAATTATACTGCTGTTTTAGGTAGCAATCTTGATGTTGAAATTTTCGTATAATTATTTATTAGTCGATGATGAATAAACCTAAACGGTCAATTTGAAAAAGTTAGGAAAAAACAGGAACTTTTTAATTCACATTTTGATTTTTATTTGCGCAATTTTTTTTTGTTGATTGACTAAGCCTCTTTCGGGGTGTGTACATAATTATGTACACCTTGTAAATGGTTAAATGATATGTGACGAGAAGAGTGGTAATGGTAGGATGTATGGGAGAAGATGGATGGATTATAAGAAAGTTGATATGAGTAAGAAAGGAGTGACTACTGACATGATGGCTGATAGAGGTCAAAACGGCTGGTAAAGAAAAGAAAGATTTTTATTTCCCTTAAGAACTACTACACATAAAATAAAATAAATGCTAAATGATAAAAATATTGTGCGCAGCAGAGCTCTTGGAAAACATGGTCTTCGCTCAGCATTGTGCTGGATACACACTGATGTGTGCACCCAGCGCTGGTTTTCAGCGGAGACCATAGTAGTCACGTCACGACCTTCTAGAGGTGACTAAACATAACAGAGATGGTAGAGGGGAGTTGAAGAGAAAAAAATGTTGTGCCCGCATGTAATGAGTTAGGGGCAGGGAGATGATAATGTCTTCCATATGTTCTTCGATTATTTGATTGTAGATACTCACTGGCCACAGTGAGGTCGGCGTCGCTGGTGACGCAGCCGACGTCATTGGCCGCGACCACGCTGTACTTGCCCGCGTCGGCCGCGGCGGCGGCGGACAGGAGCAGCGCGTGAGTGCCGTCGGGCTGAGACACCACTTTGATGCGCTGGCCGTCGGGGACAATCTCTACGCCGTTGCGGGTCCTAGAATAACACAAAAGTCAAAGTCAAAGTCAAAAGGCATTTATTTCAATAAAATCACTAGGATCACTTAGAAACGTCTTAGAAACTAGGTGAAGCTATGCCTGTTCCTCGCGACCAAGCCTAGAAGAATCAGGCAACAAACACGGCTTGGTGCCTATCATTTTTTTCGATGATCCTTTTTCACAAAATGGAATTTAAAGCTTCAGTGTGGTGCCGATCGAACTAGGTGAGGCTCAAGAGAAAAGTAATCTAATTATAATCCTAAATAAATAAGAGCTTATAAAAATGTGAAAAAAATGAAGACAAATGTGAGCTTCAACAAATTATTATCATGCAAATTATTATCATAAAACAGGAAAGTAAGATAGAATTTGATTAGAAACTTGATGACTCCGGTGGCGTATTGGGCGAGTGCCAGTTTGAGACGCAAGGATTCGATTCCCGCTGCGGGATAAATGTTTGCATGATCTGCAAATATTTGTTCCTGGTCTGGGTGTTGTGGTACCATGGTACTCGTAGTTTCTGATACCCACGACAAACGGAGGACTCCCTTTGTCGTGGGCGTAGTGTGGCGTCAGGACTATGTACTCGTGTGTGATAGTTGGGTGTTATGTTATGTTATAAATTCATATGAACATAATATGTATGCTATATCGGCAGGGCTTATTCTAGACCCAATTGGAAAATAAGTTTGTTCTACGACTTTTGAATCCGTAATTTTTCGTTTTAAAGATTATTTAAATGATTTGTGATTTTTTTTACTTAAATGAGAAATACAAAATTGTACTCAAGTTTAAGTATCTACTTAGATTTATATTTTAGCTCTTGTGTGCCTTTTAGCATAATCATACGTCATCCACTTACTTAGTACAAAAACAAAAGAAAAAAAATTTAAATAAAAAATACGATGGTAGAAAATAAAACAACTTAATCTAATACAAGGAGAGGAATTATCGCCGAGGCCTATTTGGTATTTGTTTCTGCACATATGAAACTCACTATCTATCATTTATACAAAACAAATTAGATACTTACCTAGCCTAATCTACGTGATATTTTACCTTCCTTAGAAAAAACCAGCTAGACAAAGCAAAGTAATAAGAATTGTGATGTTAAACCACAGGCCAGACCATTTTTCATTGAAAGAACTCTAGACACAAATCTGCAATAAAATCATTTCAAACTCAATTATTCAACTGTTTGTGGTAGTAATACTGATGATGAACTTTTCGTTCGTTTAATAATAATTACTTAAAAAGATGATATAAATAACAAAATCAGCTAGAAATTTGAAAAATGGGGGGGAAAAAAAATAAAAATATTTGAATACGTAGTATGAATCAACTTGTATTTAGACACTCACAATGCAGAGAGGTGGTAATTTTATGACTGTGGTGTGTGATTTAAAACTGATTTATTGTAATTCAACTCTTTTATTCCTAATTAATTATTTGCATAATTAATTCAAGGCGAAGTTGACCTTTTAATTACAAAAACTTGATTTCGCTATAGATTAAAAAAACTGTTTCAACAATTTTTGTTCCGGACAAACCCGAAGCTAGATTTAACATAACATAAAGATAAGATAACGAAAAATTAATTGGCAACGAGAAACACTAAGCCAATGGCTAATTACTAGTAGAACAGAATACAGTCAACATCAAAAGTAAATTATTATTCCCAAGACTACTGAGCCAAACATGAGGAAACGGAATGCCACTTCCTGCACCATATTTACTCTACCACTTCCACTTACCACTTGACAGTAGGTTTGGGGTGTCCCAGTATCTTGACCTCGAGCTTGGCGGGGAAGCCCTCGATGACGGTGCTGGGCTGCAGCTCCGCTATGAAGGCGGGTTTGCGCTCCTTCTGCTGCACGTCCACGTGAGCCTTCGAGGCCGCCTGCAATTTAATTTTGTCATCAGCACTTTAATTTGGGCCTTATTGCGTCGGTTTTAGGTTCAATGTGATGCAAAGATTGTATTTTAGTCAAAGAGAGAACTCGCCGCCTACAATTTGTAATCAGCATTGTAATATGGGCCTTATTGTGTGGGTTTTAGGTTCAATGTGATGTAAAGATAGTGTTTTAAGCAAACAAAAAACCCGCGTGAGCTTTTGAGGCCGCCTGCAATTTGTATTCAACACCGACCTACTACGACAACCTAAAACCGTTGGTTAGTTTTAGGTTTAAGGCGCTATGAGAATCATAATAAACTGTTGAGTGGGCGGAGTGAAGAAAGTGACAGCGCTATGCACTATAATTGAATGCGGGAAGAGATAGGAAGCTTTAGAAGGCGCTCGAAAGTAATCGACGTAAGCGCCATATAATAAAATATCGATTATCTTAAAAACTAAGTATTTTTTTTAAAAAGTGTCTTGGATTTAGGTACCCAATGCTATTGTCTAAAACAATATTTAAAAAAAAGCTATTTATGATTGATAGTTTCTGAGTATTTTCGAAAAAACTGTTGCAGAGGATCGAACTTTAAAAACTAAATCTATCGAGAAAAGTTTTACCAACCGCGTTTCTGTCTTGGATTTAGGTAAATAAAATGCTCAAGTTATCTTTGTCATAAAAATCAAAACTGTGCGTTTTGCGGTTATTGAGAAAAAACAGTTCAAAAATCATAAAACAATTTAACCCTCACCTTAATATGATGCAAAGATATTATTTTAGGCAAACAGAAAACTAAACGCCACTGATATTTGTATCAATGTACGAATTTTCGTAGTAACACTTTTGTAATCAGTCGAGTAAAATAAAATCTCCTAGAATTCAAAAAATATTTTTTCTCTTATCGATGCGAACGGCTTGACCAATTTCGCTGAAATTCTGTAAACTGAACGGTAATAAAAAGAAAATATTGATAATGGGATTGCATCATATTAAACCTAAGACCGAACCAATATATTGGGTCGGTTTAGGTTTTGCAAAGTTTTGGTTTTGGTTATTTTAGGCAAACAGAAAACTGAACGCTACTGATATTTGTATCGATGTACGAAATTTCGTAGGAACACTGGTAATGGTCGTTCACTCACCTCTCCAAGCTTGTTGGTGACGGTGAGTAGGTATGTTCCCGCGTCCTCAGGCTTACAGTTGTCAATCTGCAAGCCGATCAAGCCTCCAGGCGAATTGATGAAGTTAACAGCCTGCGATGGACGGACCGGCAGACCTGTTAGCAAAAACCAATTTTAAGTTTTTCTGCATAAGGTTTTTTATAATAACAATAACCATTTATTTCAGGCAACATTAGTCTAGTACAGGATGTTAAATACATAAAAACTACGGCCCATATAAAATATATACGTTAGTCTAACATACATAAAATAAACTTATTTACTACCACAGCGTCGGCAACGTGTGACATATCATATGTATCCAGTTTAAGCACATTGGCGGATAGATGGGACTCCCCGTTTATGGGGCATTGGCAATATTTACTTAGCATAAGTTGTTTTGGGAGTGGATTTGTTTTCTTTTTATCTTTTCATGCTACAACTCAGTTGATATTAATATATAGACCAAAATTTAGATTAGAATGCGAGACTTTTTAGTAGAAATTCATTGCTTTTGAACAGTACACGGGTTAAAGTAAGTTCATAAGGCGCTATGAGAATCATAATAAACTGTCGATTGGGCGGAGTGAAGAAAGTGACAGCGCTATGTACTGTAATTGAATGCGGGAAAAGATAGCAAGCGTTAGAAGGTGCTCGAAAGTAATCGACGTAAGCGACATATAAGAAAATATCGATTATCTTAAAAACTAAGTTTTTTTTAAAAAAGTGTCTTGGATTTAGGTACCCAATCCTATTGTCTAACACAATATTAAAAAAAAGCTATTTATGATTGATAGTGTCTGAGTATTTTCGAGAAAACTGTTGCAGAGGACCAAACTTTAAAATATAAATCTATCGAGAAAAGTTTTACCAATCGCGTTTTTGTCTTGGATTTAAGTAAATAAAATGCTCAAGTTATCTTTGTCATAAAAATCAAAACTGTGCGTTTTGCGGTTATTGAGAAAAAACTGTTCAAAAATCATAAAACAAGTTAACCCTTACCTTAACTATATTTTTTCAAAATATTGGGTCAATTAATATGCAAGCGCTTACCATCCTTAAACCATTTGACCTCGGGAGCCGGGAAGGCCATGACCCTAGCCTCCAGTTTGAGCGGCTGGCCTACCACCGCCTTCACGTCCACCAGCTGTTGGCTGAACGATGGCTTTCTGGGTGTAGCTGTGGGACAAAACAACATATTATATTGTGCATAACTTTTATGGCATAAAAGGTTGTTTACAGTCATTATTTGGATTATCATCATTGTCATTCGATAAGCTTTGACCGGTCATGGCTTATAGACTTCTAGTATATAGCGAGTCGTTCGGGTCCCCTAAGAACTCCACCACACAATAGTTAGGTACTTTAAGCTATAATCGTTGATAAGCCATAACCGGTCATGGCTTATCGACTGTTATAGCAGTTAGTTTCAGCTATAATAATCGATAAGCTATGATCAGGCAGGAACAGGCATAGCTTCACCTAGTTTCTAAGACGTTTCTAAGTGATCCTAGTGATTTTATTGAAATAAATGCCTTTTGACTTTGACTTTGACTTTGATTTTGATCAGTCATGGCTTATCGACAGTTATATTTTGACGACCTCGGTGGCGTAGCGGGCGAGTGCCCGTCTGCAAATATTTGTTCCGGGTCTGGGTGTTGAGGTACCATGGCACCATGGTTTCTTATACCCACGAAACAGGGAATCCTAGTGTGGGGTCGAGACTATGTTGGACTGTTGGCTGTTATTTATCAATATCAATATACATTATTAAAAGGCATGGTGACTGACTGACATGCAACGCAGAGCCTAAACCTCTGTGACTAAATTTGGAGGGTGTATTTGTCTTAGTACGTAAAAAAATCGGAAAATCACTTGAACACAAAAGAAGTGATTTTCCAAAATTCAGCCCCTAAGAGGGTGCAGCGGGGTATGAAAAAAATCACGAGAACGAAGTCGCTGGGGCTTTCACTAGTTTATTCATAGCCTTCATTCTTCTTCCTGCCCTTGTCCCACATTAAGTGGGGTCGGCACAACATGTTTTCTTCTTCCACTCTCTTCTGTTAACTGCCATCTCCGCACTCACATCTTTCTTACTCATGTCAATTTCTTCAATTTCTATTGATTCTATTGATTTCTAGTCTCCAAGATCGTCGCACTGTCAGGGATCAAATGTTTTTGCACAAAATCATTTCCAGTACAATTGAGTCTCCTTTTTTGCTGCAAAATATCTATTTTAACTGTCCGCGCCTATTTTCGCGCAAAAAAAGAACATTTTGGACGCCCATTTCTAACACAAATTATAGAAAGAATATGTTTCTGAGTAGAGTATGCGAGGTGTATAATGATGTGCTACCAGATATTGATATTTTTAACATTACTCTGCCCAAGTATCGCAGAGAAGTTGTGCAAAGCATTGCCCATTATTGAGAAACCTTAATTAATTAATTTTATTTAGGTTAAATTGTATGTTTGTTTTCTTCGTTTTTTTTTTATTTTTTATTATGTTAATTTTTTATATTTGTTAATATTTTGTTGTTTTTTTTAAGTCTTGTTCACTTGCTTTTATTGTTTATCTTATAGAGGAAACTTCACTGGTTAGTGTATTTTTATAAGTTTTTGGTTTAAGTGGAATATTGTACTGTTTGTTTCCCAAATAAAATAAAATAAAATAAATGTCATTTTAATACAATCCATCCATCTTTTCTTCGGCCTTCCTCTAGTCTTATATCCATCCACATTCATACCTAACGCTCTTCTCGTTACATGACTTTCATCCCTCCTCATGACATGCCCATACCATGCTAACCTATTACTTCTCAACTTTTCCGTCACTGGCGCTACTTTCAAACTTCCTCTGATGTACTGAAGTACAGATAAACTTACGGTTAACAGCGACAGCGCACAACGCCGCGTGTTCTCCGTGAGGGTTAGTGATGACGAGCTTGTAGGCGCCGCAGTCGGCCGGCGTCACGTGCTCTATGCTCAACTTCACCGTCCCGTCGGGCGAGGCCGACTGTTTGACGCGCGGGTCCGACGCCGGCAGCGGGGCGCCGTCCTTGTACCTGTACGAGAAGAATATCCTGAGTGACAAGTCAGTGTGGGGTCGATGAGTGAGGTTAGTCACAATCGGTCAACTTGCAAGGGTTGAACACGTGTGTATTTACTGAGTTTTAGTTTATGTTGAGTAGGGGTATACACGCCCGAGATGGAAGAGAATACATTGCAAGATCATTGTGTGCTTGATTGATGCTAGAGGTCGCGGGTTCGATCCCCGCACTGGACAAACATTTGTGTGATAAACGCAGATGTTTGTTCTGTGTCTGGGTGTAAATATTTATCTATTATATATATCAGTCCCTGGTACCCATAGTACAGGCTATGCCTATTTTGGGATCAGTTGACAGTGTGAATATGTCCAAAATAAAAAAAAATATTCCAGATGTTGGGCTATAGTCTAAATGTAATGGCATTTATAATTGTTGATACCTATTCTAGGAATATATTATTTCTCATTATATTTTAGATCATGTGGGACAGGAAACAGAGTAGATTTTTAATAAAATCATTTTTTTTTACAAAAACCTAAATTTTCTGAAAAACTAATAATAAATTTCAACTTTTTTTTTGCAGACCTTATTTTTTCAAAATTGAGCCCACAACTCCTAACATCACTTTTCGATTACTCTCACGGTTTCCGATTTTGCCTGAGTTGCCCTGAAATTATGGGAGGATGATTCATTCTTCTGGTAGTGGAATATTCTCACCATTTAGCAGTAGGTATGGGACTGCCGTCCACCTTGGCCTTCAGTTCCAGAGGCTCTCCCTCGTCCACTTCCTTGGAGCGGTCCAGCTTGTGCGTGAAGCCGGGCGTGGCTTTCGCAATGGAGATGACAGCCTCGCAGGCAGCCTCGCCCGCTATGCTGAGAGCTCGGACTTTGTACTGGAACATAAAAGATTCGTCTTTAGGACCGGTGGAGACAGGACACTTATTAGGCTCGTATTCAGAGACAAGACTCAAGCGTTGATCTGTACTTAAATCTCGATTTGAGTCGAGATTCTAATTCTTGAACAGTACATAAGTATAGATAAAATGATCACAGTTCACCTGAGTAAATGCTTATTCCGAAACGTCAATTAGATGAAAACGGTACATAAATCTAGATTTGATTTGACATTAATCAAATGACATTTTCGTTTCGTTACACGTACTTTGATGCATATTTATACTTCACTTTATTGTTCTATTCTATTTCCACCCTGGCTGTTTGAATTTCTGCGTAAAACGGATCGAAAATTATAAATAAATCAAAATGTAAACGAGAACATTTGAGTACAGATTTGAGACTCGATTCAGCTGAGAAAGTACCGTTTTTGAATAAAAGCTATGTTTGAGAAGAGATTCAATATTTAAGTAGAGTTCAGCTGATCTGTGATTAAATCTATGCTTGAGTCGAGTCTCTGAATACGAGCCTTAAGACCCAGAGCAGAATGGCCCGATGATGATGTAAATGAAACAACAGGACGCAACTTTTTAAATTATCTTGTCAATTTTTTTATGTGTCTGTCCCACTTCTTATAATATTATAAACTAGCTACCGCCCGCGGCTTTACTCGCATACCTACATAAATAGTAGCCTATAGGTATGCTATTCTATCTAGGTGAGGACTTTATCTATTCCAAATTTCAACGAAATCGGTTTAACAACAAACATCCAAACATCCTCACAAACTTTCGCATTTTTATATAAGTAAGGAAGTAGGATTTGAAAGTTTGTAAACGTGTGAAGATGTGAGTTTATGTAGATGTTTGTTACTCATTCAGGCCGTAACCACTGAACGAATAAAATAAATAATAATAAATAAATTTTCCGGACATATCACACACGGTCAATTGATCCCAAACTAGGCATTGCCTGTACAATGGGTACCAGAGACTGTTATACATAATAGCAGACAGATTATGCATAAAAAAATTAAATAAAGTCCCTAACCCGAACGCAGAGCACTACTTTAAACACTATGATGCCCACCACATGCCCCGATTACTTTCAACCAACGAATTCTTGCTCACCTTCCCAGCATCGCTAGCCTCGAAATGCTTGATATCCAGCTGACTGTCCACAGCTCCCTTCACTTCAGTAGTGACTGTATGTCTGTCATCATTCGTGATCTCTTGTCCATCTTTGTACCAGGTGACGGCGGGCGCCGGGACGCCGTCGCAGCGGACCTTGAGCGTGCAGTCGTCGTAGTCCTTCACTGTCTCCTTGGCCAGGGGCTTGGTGAAGATTGGCTCGCCAGCTAGAAGTTAATTTTAGGAGGAGGTAGGGCACAGCGAGATTTTCTCGTTCTGAATTGGAGCAGCTCGCCTGGGACGTACCTCCGCCTTACAGAAGATCGCAGCCAAATAAAATTATTTGTTTCAAATAGTGTTGTGTTCCTGCGGTGAGTAAGGTAGCCAGAGCTCTTTAGGGGGGAAGGGGGTTCGGGGTCGGCAACGCGTGCGTGATGCCTCTGGTATTGCAAGCGCTCATAGGCTACGGTAACCGCTTACCATCGGGTGGGCCATAAGCTTGTTTGCCACCACTGTTGTATAAAAAAAAATTAAAAAAAAAATTACATTTTACTTCTTGAACTTCTGAGCTCAGAGAAATTCCCAATTGGCAATAAAGTTGTTTACGATATTAGTAAATTCAACATTTTTATTGAGAAAACTCTATGCAAAAATCAGCTGTATTGGGGTGACAGCAGTTCAAACTCAATGGATCAGCTGGTTTAGGTAGGTAGCAATCTTGATGCCGTTTTTCTCGTACTTTTAGTAATTAGTTAAAATGATGATAATAATACCAAAAATCGCTAATTGGAGAAAGCTTAATGAACAAAAACCTTGAATGTTACACTATGATTTAAGAGCTTAGCTCTTGTTGGTGTAATGATGTTTGAATTGAATGTTAGTTTAATGTAAAAGTGTTTAATTAAAACTTGAATGTTAGTTGCAAATAATTCTTTCTTTTTGTTGATATATAATAATTAATCCTCTTTCAGGATGGTATACATGTTGTGAATTACCTTATATACTAACTACACTGAGTTTTATTTCCCTTATTATTATTATGTGCGCCACCGTCTTCTTCTACTTTGTATATCCTGTCCATCCAAAGGTTGCCTGGTAGAGATCGCTTTGAGCTATAAGGCCGCCCATTGTCACACAATTTTTAAGTTATTTCCTTCTTTGATTGTGTATTTTCTTTTGGTGTACAATAAAGCTATATTCTATTCTATTCGACACTGAACTTTACAGTTGTTTACTTACTGTGTACAGAAAGTTTGGCTTGCTGAGCCGTTTCTCCAATCTCATTCTTGGCTGTCAGGGTATAAACTCCTGCGTCGTCCACTCCGACTTTCTTGACGATGAGCTTGTACGTCTCCGAAGCGAGGTCTTCTACGATCTCAAAGCGAGATGACGGCTGGATGGCGTAGCCGTCTTTGCTCCTGAACGTTTGGAAATAAAGAACGGTATGTAAGGTACAGAACTGATTGAAACCACTGGTTCTTATATGTATTAGGCCCTTGTCTTGGCTGTGGCAAGTGGCAACTGACAAATCATTAATATAAGACGATGAATACCTCGGTATTCAGGTTTTGCCCCCCATCTCCGCTTTCATTGGAGGTCGTAGAACCGACCATCGGGATCTACATCTCCCGATCGGATCCTAGTACTACCGGGGAGAGTGTTCTCCGGTATGTGGAGGAAAGAGGCCGTCATCGGATCAGTCCCGCTCCGGAAGTCCTTGTACGTGGCCTGAAACGCCTGGAGTCGAGTAGGGCGACTAACTTCAAGTCCTACGTGCTCCAGGTAGCTGCCAAGTACAAAGAGGTGTTCCTCGCGCCCGACTTCTGGTCAGCTGGAGTGGTCTACCGTCGCTACAGGGAGGCGCACACGATCAAGAAAGTCCCTGACTCTAGATGTGGGGTAGTTAAGTTTAATATTATATGTATGTTAGTCTGTAAGGTATTTATTAATATGGGCCATGGCATGTTACACATTTTTGTGTAATGTGTCAAGTAGCCTGAAATAAAGATATTATTATTATTTGCTAATCGCAACTCCTGCAAATCCCAATGGAGCAGTACTGCTAGACCAAATTACAAACACTGCTGTTTGTATGTACTTACCATTTCACTTCAGCGATAGGATTGGCCCGGACGTTAGCAATAAACGAGGTTTCCTCATAAGGCACGGCTGTGATATCCTTCAGGCCTTCGATTTCAGGCCTCAGCAGGATGTCAAGACGCGCAGAACTCTCGCCAACGCCGTATTTGTTTGTGGCCTTGATTGTGTACTCGCCTGTGTCGGCGTGACGACCTAAGGAATATAGAAAATATAAAAGGTTAAACGAAATGCTATTGGTAAATACTACAGTACAAGTTCAAGGTCAGTGTCAGGGTCAGGGTCAGGGTCAAGGTCTAAATCACGTCGTACCTGTAGGAATATGTAGTTTGAAGGTGCACTCCTTCAATCCACGATCGATTTCTTTCTCCTCAGCAGACGTGACAACTGTTGCATCTGGCGTCAGTTCCACTCCATTCAGCAACCAGGAGACATGTGGTTGAGGGTCGGCGGTGCAGACAGCTTGCATTGTGACTGGTTCGCGTTGCAACACGCGCTGGGCTTCTAAGGGAGTAGTGAACTTCGGCTTGCGAAGCTCGCTCTCGGCTGTGGGGAAAAATTAACCTTGAAGATGATTTTATACGATTGACTTTTGAGCAGGTTCGTACGACATTGATAGCTACGAAACGCTCGCAAAAGCTTTTATCCTGCTTGTAGAAGCAAATATGAAATAAGAGCATTTTAATTCATGAGCTCCAGTTTTGTCAGTTGTGCCACATATTTATCAGTCCCCCTGCATTCATTAAGGAGTTTGTATCAAGCAACTTTCTCCATTAGACAAGGTTCTGATAATTGGAGAAAGAACCAGTATGACTCCTATTATTCAATAAAAGATTCAGAAAAATTTACTTTGGATACAATAATGAAATACCTAACAAACTTACGCAAAACATTCAGTTCCGCCTTCAGCAAGTTCTTTCCCAGATCATTGCTGATCTCGCACTGCCATTCCCCGGCATCCTTTGGGTTGACGGAATCAATTTCAATCTTGTACAAGTTCCCATCGTTGCTGATATGAACACGTTTGCAAGGCTTCACTTCCTTCCCGTTGTGGAGCCAGCGAACGATCGGCTTAGGGTTACCGTCGGCTATGACGGTGTAGACGAGAGGCAGGGATTCGTATGCGTCGCCGTCTTTGAGCGTGCTTTCGCCTAGGGTGGGGGGTGCTAGAAGAAAATATGTGGTCTTAGTTTGGAGGATAATTGTTCCAGGGCATTTTACAGTGGACACAAAAAGCCAAGATTGCCTTTAGCTTGTGTGCGTCACATCGATTTTTAGTAGGTACTTGTGCACTCATTATAAAAAAGATAAGCTACACAAATCCTGGTGACTGCCGATAATGGACAATCGTAGGCTTTTGCGTTTTGCTATACTGTTCCGGGAACTTATCGATATCACATTAATTTAATTAGCCTTATTCAGGTTCATAGAAGAGAGTATAGTATGCAGTAGGCTCTCACCTATTTACAGAGTCTGCAACAGTACATCAGCTGCAAGTTCACAGAAAAGCCTTAAATATATCAGACGCTGAAAATACCGTAAAATATTTACACTTGCATTCAAATACACCATAGAGTTTTGCCAATATACAGCTGTTATAGAAAGTTTACTTATTTTGTTGTGTAAAGTATACTCACTTACCAAATCTAGGTGTAATTGTTGGTGAGTAGTGTTTCACGTACCTTGCATCCTCGTTTAGTCTGGGGAAGCTAAATTATGCATCTACGTAAGCGAGAGGCATGCCTCGGCGATTGAAAATAAATAATTGATTTACCTGGATGATTTAGTTACTGGATCAGCTAGTGTCTTCTTCGCATTGTGCGTGTGCCCCAAGGATTAGTATGCCAGAAGGGAATGTTATTACGCATGCGTGCTAAAACAAATACGACAGCATTATTCGAGTATATTGAAACATTGAAGAATGCGAGTATGATCTGACATTTTCATAATACCGATGAATAATTGGTAAGAAATAGGAAACGCATTATCAAAAAAAAAGACCCACCTAGCGATTCAAGATGTTACACATACCCCAATATGCCACAATGATGCCATAGTAAATCAAGAAAAAAGATATAATAAGAATGTAAATGATGATAAATAAAAAATTATACATCATGAAATTGACAGATCATTCGATTGAACTTAAGCAATATTTGGGTTAAAAGCATTAGAGATAGAAGTTAATTTCACTGGTAGACACAACTCAGCGTTATTTTTCA